>VWZI01009702.1:102242-121604 GCA_013396835.1 Psilopogon haemacephalus
CCTACCCTACCCTACCCTACCCTATCCTATCCTATCCTACCCTACCCTACCCTATCCTACCCTACCCCTATCCTACCCTACCCTACCCTACCCTATCCTATCCCATCCTTACCTAACCTACCCTATCCTTCCCCACCCCTACCCTATCCTACCCTACCCTATCCTATCCTATCCTATCCTATCCTATCCTATCCTATCCTATCCTATCCTATCCTATCCTAACCTATTTCTATTCTATGAATGCACAACTCCAGATACCCTGCAATTTTTATGCCGCTAATTGGGAACCCCCAACACAGTCAATAATATCAACGACCGAAATCATTGAGCAACTGAGACAGAACCGAGCCCAAACACACTTCTTTCCATCACCACGAATCAATAAAGACTAATCTAAATGACCAGTTTGGAATTCTGCATTCTATTCTTCACCTTGAGTAGGAAGAAGGAAGACTAAAACTGCAGTTTATGGTCTGATCCTGCAGACACTTGTGGTGGATGCTAATTAGATGAGAAGTCTCAGATCTGCAAGCATCACTAAGACTAAATATACATTTCACCAGCCTTTAAGGTCAGAATCTACAACTTTATGAAGCATATAGCTCCATAAAATTGATAAACACAATTAAATACTTCTGTATTACGTCGTATACACAAAAAGTTGCTTTCAGGGAACTGAAAAGAAAAAAAAAAAAAAAAAAAAAAAAAAGACCACTAAATTATTTCCTAAGAATGAAGCTTTGCAGTGAAGCTTTGAGTGAAACTAAAATAAAAACCAAACCAACGTTCTCCTTTTCTGAGGTTACACGATGCCATTAAGCAGAGAAATTGATTTCTGACAGCAGGAGCAATAAAATTCAGAGGGTTACAAATCACGATTAAAGTTGTAAGTGCTGTTAAGCACGGATTTTAATGGAGGAAGATGATCCAAAGGCTCTGTCACCACTTTGGAAGCAACTGATTTCTTTGACCTTGTGTTCTGTACCATTAGCTCTGCCTTCTGGGTTAATCCAAGAGATTGTTCCATCTGAAAGTGACAATTATGGGAACTAAGTACGTGGCACTGAACAGATTAGAGTATGCTCGTGACAGAAATTCAGTTTGGAAAATGCCAGCATCAAGGAGAAATAGGAACAATTCCATATTAAACAATGAAGAATAAAACCCTACAAAAAAACAGACAGCAGGCAAACCAATGAAGAGTAAGGTCCCTGCAGAGGGACCTGGCCAGGCTGGATGGGTGGGCAGAGGCCAATGGGATGAGATTGAACAAGGCTAAGTGCAGGGATCTACACTTTGCCCACAACAACCCCAGGCAGTGCTACAGGCTGGGGACAGAGTGGCTGAGAGCAGCCAGGCAGAGAGGGACCTGGGGGTGCTGGGAGATAGGAGCTGAACAGGAGGCAGCAGTGTGCCCAGGTGGGCAGCAGAGCCAATGGCATCCTGGGCTGGAGCAGGAACAGTGTGGCTAGCAGGAGCAGGGAGGTTATTCTGCCCCTGGACTCAGCATTGGTCAGGCCACACCTTGAGTGCTGTGTCCAGTTCTGGGCCCCTCAGTTCAAGAGAGATGTTGAGGTGCTGGAATATATCCGGAGCAGGGCAACAAAGCTGTTGAGGGGCCTGGAGCAGAACCCTGTGAGGAGAGGCTGAGGGAGCTGGGGGTGTGCAGCCTGCAGAAGAGGAGGCTCAGGGCAGAGCTCATTGCTGTCTGCANAATGGCATCCTGGGCTGGAGCAGGAACAGTGTGGCTAGCAGGAGCAGGGAGGTTATTCTGCCCCTGGACTCAGCATTGGTCAGGCCACACCTTGAGTGCTGTGTCCAGTTCTGGGCCCCTCAGTTCAAGAGAGATGTTGAGGTGCTGGAATATATCCGGAGCAGGGCAACAAAGCTGTTGAGGGGCCTGGAGCAGAACCCTGTGAGGAGAGGCTGAGGGAGCTGGGGGTGTGCAGCCTGCAGAAGAGGAGGCTCAGGGCAGAGCTCATTGCTGTCTGCAACTACCTGAAAGGTAGAACTGGATGCAGTACAGATCTAGGGCAGGGTGTCCTTGGGCATGTCAGGGGAGTTAGAACTAGCTGATCCTTCTGGTCCCTTCCAATCCTGACTGATTCTATAATTCTATGATTCTAATATTATCACTTACATACTGCTGTACCTTAGAAGACTGTCTGCAGTCCCAAATATGAAACAATGCCAAGACTCTTTTTGCAGTAAGGTGTGACCCCCCTTCACTGGCTTTAGGTAGGGACTGGTATTGTGGAGGGAGTGTAGAACTTGGCTTGCAGTCTCCAAGTCATACTGAAATCTCAGAGGGGCATAGAATCAGAGAATAGAATCAGTCAAGGTTGGAAGGGACCACAAGGATCATGCAGTTCCAACCCCCTTGCCATGCCTAGGGACACCCTACCCTACATCAGGCTGCCCACAGCCTCTGCCAGCCTGGCTGCAAACACCTCCAGGGATCTGGCCCCAAACACCTCCCTGGGTAACCCATTCCAGCCTCTCACCACTCTCATGCTCAACAACTTCCTCCTCACATCCAATCTGAATCTCCCCACTTCCAGCTTTGCTCCATTCCCCCTAGTCATGTCACTACATGACAGCCTAAAAAGTCCCTCCCCAGCTTTTTTGTAGAGAAGGTGAAGACTTCCATGCATAAAATACTCACTTTAGTTACTATGAAAAGAAGTTTGAGGAGGGGATTGAGATTGACTCCTCCATCAGTAAGTTTGCAGGTGACAGCAAGTTGGGAGCAGATACTGGAAGGTCACAATAAGGTCACCTGGGAGCCTCCTCTTCTCCAGACCGCACAGCCCCAACTCTTTCAGTCTGTCCTCATAGTAGAGGTGCTGCAGCCCTCTGAGCATCCTCGTGGCCCCCAAGTGAGGCTGGAGTGTCCTTCAGTGCTCTGCATCACTGCTTGCCTATGTCCTGCTCCAGGCTGCAGACTGTGCAAAGCCCAAGTGAATGCCCTACCAGGGATCTCCCCTGCTTAGCAGCAGCACTGCTGCTGCACAATTAGGTAAGCCACAAATTACAAAGGCTTTATTGCAGGAGAGAGGTGGGGGGAGTGGTGGGACAGGATAAAACAGGACTGGAGATGGTGGGACAGGACTAGGATAGAATCATAGAATGGTTTAGGTTGGAAGAGACCTCAAAGCTCATCCAGTTCCAACCCCCCTGTGCCATAGGCAGGGACACCTCCCACTAGAACAGGATGCTCAAGACCTCGTCCAGCCTGGTATTGAACCCCTCCAGGAAGGGAGCAGCCACAACCTCCCTGGGCAACCTGTTCCAGTGTCTCACCACCCTCACTGTGAAGAACTTCCTCCTAACATCCTGTTTAAATCTCCCCTCTGCCAGTTTAAACCCATTCCCCCTCGTCCTGTCATTACAAGACCTTCTGAATAGTCCCTAGGATGTCTCTTTGCAAGAATGTTGCTGGGGATTATCAAGGAGGAAAAGGGAGAACAGCTCATGGGAAAGGAATGTGAACTGCTTGTTGGACACAAAGGAGATGTTGTCTCTTTAATGGCAATAGGCTAGGAGTAATTAGGAGCATGCTGAACTCTGAGCTGGTATGAGGAGTCACATCTGCATTGGTAGAGTTTGAGATCATAGAATCATTGAATGGTTTAGGTTGGAAGAGACTTCAAAGATCATCCAGTTCCAACCCCCCTGTGCCATAGGCAGGGACACCTCCCACTAGATCAGGATGCTCAAGACCTCATGCAGCCTGGCCTTGAAATCCCATGTGTGTAGACATCACTCACACAGATAAGCCTCGCCTGGTTCTAAATGCTAACCAGCACTTACAAAAATGATTTGGTCCAAAAGCCAAAGGCTACCATGTATAAAATGCTCTCTTTAATTACTACTATGAAAAGAAGCTTGAGGAAGGGGGGAAGGGGATGAAACCAAGCTCTCTAGAGAGGAAGCTGAGGGTGGTAAGCCAGGGCCAGGGGTGAAATCAGCAGCCACTGGCCAGTATGGTGCCTATCCACAAGAAGGGTTGGAAGGAGGACCCACGAAGGTACGGACCTGTTATGCAAGGTAATGGAACAGATCATGCTGACTGCAACCATAGGGTACCTACAGGGTGGGCAAAGGATCAGACCCAGCCAGCATGGGTTTTGGAGAGGCAGATCATGCCTGACCAACCTCATCTCATGAAATTTAACAAGGCCAAGTGTAAGGTCGAACACCTGGGTTGGTGCAATCCCAAGCACAACTCCAGGCTGGGTGGGGAGTGGCTGGAGAGCAGCTCTGAGGAACAGGACCTGGGGGTTTGGGTGGATGAGAAGCTCAACATGAGCCTGCAGTGTGCACACACAGCCCAGACAGCAACTGTGTGCTGGGCTGCAGCAAGAGCAGCTGTGGGCAGCAGGGCAAGGGAGGGGATTCTGCCCCTTGGCTCTGCTCTCCTCAGACCCCACCTGGAGTACTGTGTGCAGTTCTGGAGCCCCCAACACAAGAAGGACATGGAGCTGCTGGAGAGAGTCCAGAGGAGGGCCACAAAGATGCTGAGAGGGCTGCAGCAGCTCTGCTGTGAGGACAGGCTGAGGGAGTTGAGGCTTTTCAGCCTGGAGAAGAGAAGGCTTCCAGGAGACTTTATAGCAATCTTCCAGTATCTGAAGGGGGCTACAGGAAGGCTGGGGAGGGACTGTTCACAAGGTCTTGAAATGACAGGACGAGGGGGAATGGGTTCAAACTGGCAGAGGGGAGATTTAAATGGGATGTTAGGAGAAAGTTCTTCACAGTGAGGGTGGTGAGACACTGGCACAGGTTGCCCAGGGAGGTTGTGTCTGCTCCCTCCCTGGATGTGTTCAAGGCCAGGCTGGATGAGGTCTTGAGCAACCTGTTCTAGTGGGAGGTGTCCCTGCCTATGGCACAGGGGGGTTGGAACTGGCTGATCTTTGAGGTCTCTTCCAACCTAAACCATTCTATGATTCTATGATCTCTTTTTATGGCAGGTGACTGCCTGGTGGATGTGGGGCAGGCTGTGGATGTAGTCTACCTAGACTTCAGCAAGGACTTTGACACTGTCTGCCACAGCAAACTCCTGGCCAAGCTGGCAGCCCATGGATGGGACAGGGACACTCTGTGCTGGGTTTGGAACTGGCTGCAAGGCTGGACCCAGAGAGTGGTGGTGAATGGAGCCACAACCAGTTGGCAGCTATCACTAATGGAGTACCCCAGGGATCAGTGCTGGGCCCTATCCTCTTCAATATCCACACTGATGATCTGGATTACAGGATTAAATTCTCCATCAGTAAGTTTGCAGGTAACACCAAGTTGGCAGCAAGTGTGGATCTGTCAGAGGGCAGGATCTGCAGAGGGACCTGGACAGGCTGCACAGATGGGCACAGTCCAGTGTCAGGAGTTTTAACAAGTCCAAGTGCCAGGTTCTGCACTTTGGCCACAACAACCCCAGGCAGCACTACAGGCTGGGGACAGAGTGGCTGGATGATGTTTGTGGTCCCTTCTAACCCTGACTGATTCTATGATTCTCTGATGCTATGATCCTCTGTTAAACAGAAGTGGTCCCAGCAATGAGCCCTGGGGAACACCACTTGTGACAGGCTGCCAGCTGGATTTAACTCCATTGACCACCACCCTTTGGGCCCATTCCTCCAGCAGTGCTTTGTCCAGCAGAGCAGTGCCCATCCAAGCCACGAGCAGCCAGTTTGTCCACGAGAACTGTGGTACAGTATGTCCAAGTCACATTTTACAAGTGCTGCTCATTGCCTGACATTCTTTATGTAGAGACAGGTGCTAGCAACCATTCAGTGAGCAGTTAAAACACAAGGCAGAACAGGAGGACCTCTCAATTTATGGCCATCCAGGCTGTTTTAATCCACTGTGCCTCATCCCATACTTGAGCCTACAGGCATACTTTATTTTATTTTTCCTTTTTTAATTGTAGAAGCAAAGAGAAAATACATGGCCACTGTTACACATTAACACCAGCATGGGGTGTGTGAGAGGAATGGAGCAAGCTCCAAGACACTCCTCTCTCAGTTCATCTCATTGCCTGGCAGAAAATGAAGGTGAGTCCAGGAAATGCTGCAGTCCTTCTCCAAAATGAGGATGGAAAGCAACACAATGTTCCTTCGTCTCATTTAGGTCATAGAATCACCGCACCATTTAATTTGGAAAGCATCCCTGGAGGTCACCTAGGTCAATGCCCTCCTCAAAGCACAGTGAACTTCCAGCTTAGATGAGGATGCTGAGTTTTGAACACCTCCAAGCACAGAGGCTCTCCAGCCTCTATGGGAAGTCACTTGCTGGGCAACATTTGATACTTCTCCCCATAAAGAACATTTTTTAATGCAAATTGAGACTAGAGCCCCTACCACAAGAAGGACATGGAACTGTTTGAGCCAGTCCAGAGGAGGGCCACGAAGATGCTCAGAGGGCTGCAGCAGCTCTGCTATGAGGACAGGCTGAGGGAGTTGGGGCTCTGAAGCCTGGAGAAGAGAAGGCTTCCAGGAGACCTTGTGGTGGCCTTCCAGTGTCTGAAGTATGCTACAGGAAGGCTGGGGAGGGACTATTGACAAGGTCTTGCTATGACAGCATGAGGAGGAATGGGTTTAAACTGGCAGAGGGGAGATTGAAACTGAATGTTAGGAGGAAGTTCTTTGCAGTGAGGGTGGTGAGACACTGGCACAGGCTAACCAGGGAGGTTGTGGCTGCTCCCTCCCTGGAGGTGTTCAAGGCCAGGTTGGGTGACCTGTTCTAGTGGGAGGTGTCCCTGCCTATGGCACAGGGGGGTTGGAACTGGCTGAGCTTTGAGGTCTCTTCCAACCTAAACCATTCTATGATTCTATATTTTGCAACTCTACACAGCTATATACAAGCTAAAAGTAATAGAGAAATACAAGACCACTCCCAGCGGGCAGAGGTTGTGGCTGCTCCCTCCCTGGAGGTGTTCAAGGCCAGGTTGGATGAGTCCTTGAGTGACCTGTTCTAGTGGAAGGTGTCCCTGCCTGTGGCACGGGGGGTTGGAACTGGATGAGCTCTGAAGTCCTTTCCAACTTAAACCATTCTGTGATTCCTAGCTGCAACTTGCCCCTGTTGTAGTCTTCCCCTCGGCAGTGAGATGCTGAGAGATGTCTGTCTTAGCTCTTCCTTTCCTTTCAGATGCAAGAGAGCACTCAAACTCTCCTTACCCTTTGCTCCTGCTGGCTGAACAAGCCCTGCTGCTGTAGCACCCTCCATGTACGTCTTCAGTGCCTGCTGCCAGAATCTGCTGCCTCTGCTCTAGTTTGGCAGTATCTTGTTTCATGAAACTCAAAACCTGCTTTTGGACAACCAGCACAGATGTGGCTTCATGGCAGCCTAAGTCAAGGGGAATAATCACTTCCCCTTGATCTGCTGGCTGTGCTCTTGCCTGGTACAACCCAGCCTGTGGTTAATGCTTCACCATCGTAAGGGCATGCTGCTGATTCACTGAGTCCTGCATGTGACTCCCAGTGCTCACATAATAAGGTATTTTTAGACTCCTTCCTAGTCTTCTGCACCATGCACATGTTTGCAACATGGTTCTTTAATTGCACTCATCCTTAAGTGCATGAAACCTGCAAACAGCAGTGGATCTTTACACGTTAGTCTATAAGATACAACTCTAAGACTCACAAAGGCTGTGCCTCACCATACACAGGATCAGGAAGGTACACACTGAGCATTATTAGATGAACCCTGGGCACCTTCAGCCTTTGCACAGTTGATGCCAAGCTACTAACAGTTAGCTATCTAGACTTACTTTCTTGTGGTTGAAAAATAGACTCATAGAATCATAGAATTAGCCAGGTTGGAAGAGACCTCCAAGATCATCCACTCCAACCTAGCACCCAGCCCTAGACAATCAACCAGACCATGGCACTAAGTGCCCCATCCAGGCTTTGCTTGAACACCTCCAGGGATGGGGACTCCACCACCTCCCTGGGCAGCCCATTCCAATGCCAATCACTCTCTCTGGCAACAACTTCTCCCTAACATCCAGCCTAGACCTCTCCTGGCACAACTTGAGACTGTGTCCCCTCCCTCTGTTGATGGCTACCTGGAAGAAGAGTCCAACCCCACCTGGTTACAACCTCCCTTCAGGTAGCTGCAGACAGCAATGAGGTCTGCCCTGAGCTTCCTCTTCTGCAGGCTGCACACCCCCAGCTCCCTCAGCCTCTCCTCACAGGGCTGTGCTCCAGGTCTCTCACCAGCTTTGTTGCCCTGCTCTGGACACCTTCCAGTACCTCTCTTGTCCTGCTGGCCACACTGTTCCTGAATGCAGTGTGGACTCATTTAACCTGCCTTATGAATTTCAGGTAGTTAAGGACTTCCCTTGAGGTTAATTCTGCCTGCTGTTAGTTGATATCACAACTCAAAAGCATTGTAACTTTTACAATGACATTTCATAGAATCATAGAATCATAGAATGGTTTAGGTTGGAAGAGACCTCAAAGATCATCCAGTTCCAACCCCCCTGTGCCATAGGCAGGGACACCTCCCACTAGATCAGGTCGCTCAAGACCTCATCCAGCCTGGCCTTGAACACATCCAGGGAGGGAGCAGCCACAACCTCCCTGGGCAACCCATTCCAGTGCCTCGTGACCCTCACTGTGAAGAACTTCATCCTAACATCCTGTTCAAATCTACTATCCACCAGTTTGAACCCATTCCCCCTCATCCTGTCATTACAAGACTTTGTGAACAGTCCCTCCCCAGCCTTCCTATAGACCCCCTTCAGATACTCAAAGGTTACTATAAGGTCTACACCAAAGGCAATACAAGGTAGGATCTAGCCAGGGAGTTTGAACTGCAAGAGTATTCTAGAATCATGGAATGATAGAACCTTGGAATGGTTTAGGTTGGAAGGGACCTCAAAGCTTGATTAACTGGAGAACATATCTGCTTGGCTTAGGCAAGGCCAGACCTAAAAAACAAATGAGTCAGCAGCATCAGTTTTCAGTTCCTTTTATACACAATGGTATATGATGGAGAGACTTTCACAGCAGTTCCTGCTGTTGGCTGAGGTTAACAGGAAGCTAAAAAGGCTCACAAGGTGCTCTCCTGCCTCCAGCTGGTCCTTTGCTTAGGTGTGAGGAGAGAAGCAGTGTGCCTAATCCATGCAATTCAAAGCTTGTGAACAAACAGAAAATGTAGTGCAGAAGAGGAGGGTAACATGGAAATATAGAATCATAGAATGGTTTAGGTCAGAAGGTACCTCAAAGCTCAGACAGTTCCAAACCCCCTGTCCCACAGGCAGGGACACCTCCCACTAGAACAGGTTGCTGAAGGCCACATCCAACCTGGCCTTGAACACCTCCAACGAGGTTGTGGATGACAGAATCACCCAATGTGATCAAAGATCACATTGGGTGATTCTGTCATCCACAACCTCCCTGGGCAATCTGTGCCAGTGTCTCACCACCCTCAATGTAAATAACTTCCTCCTAACATCCAGTTTCAATCTCCCCTCTGCCACTTTAAACCCATTCCTCCTCATCCTGGCATTACAAGACCTTGTCAACAGTCCCTCCACAGCCCTCCTGTAGCCTCCTTCAGACACTGGAATGCTTCCCTAAGGTTTCATCGAAGCCTTCTCTTCTCCAGGCTGCAGAGCCCCAACTCTCTCAGCNGAAGGCCACATCCAACCTGGCCTTGAACACCTCCAACGAGGTTGTGGATGACAGAATCACCCAATGTGATCAAAGATCACATTGGGTGATTCTGTCATCCACAACCTCCCTGGGCAATCTGTGCCAGTGTCTCACCACCCTCAATGTAAATAACTTCCTCCTAACATCCAGTTTCAATCTCCCCTCTGCCACTTTAAACCCATTCCTCCTCATCCTGGCATTACAAGACCTTGTCAACAGTCCCTCCACAGCCCTCCTGTAGCCTCCTTCAGACACTGGAATGCTTCCCTAACGTTTCATCNGCAGAATCCCCTCCCTTGCCCTGCTGCCCACAGCTGCTCTTGCTGCAGCCCAGCACACAGTTGCTGTCTGGGCTGCACTCACACTACCGATACTTAGGATCACATAAAATAGCTTCAGGTCCTAATAGACAGACCTGCAGGTCACAAATCCCCATGTGTAACACTGGTAACACCATGAGTGATAATGAGACTCTTTGGAGGCCATTGCAGGAAAGGAAAATCCAGCTCTAGAACCAGATACTGCCCGGTATAAGGAGCCTGGTGAAAAAGCAAAGCACTCCCCACATTCTGCTGGCAATTACCAGCAGGTATAGGCAGTCCACATCCTTTACAGAGGTGGCTGCCTCCTGTTCAAGTGCACTGCAGAATCTGAACAAATGGACCGTGAAGGTGATTTAAATAAGACACTTTAGAGAGCACTATGAAACTGTCTTAAAAGCAGAGCAACAGTTAGAACCAAAAATGATTAGTGCACCTATGCAATAAAAGAGTGTTTTATTCAGTGATCTCAAATAACACAGAAAATAGGTTTGCTTGCTCAACTTCTCTTTTCTTTAACTTCACTACCTTTCCCCTCTGTGAACTCTATCAATTATCTCTCCTACTTTGTCTGTTAACGATTCCATAAAACCCCTACTACTGTTTCATATTTCCAGCATAAGCCACAGGAGAAAAAATAACCTGCAGTGTAATTATAGTTTCGTTCTCCAGAGTAGCTACCAGAAGACTCAATAACGAGAAGACAAAAACTTCCAACCCTAAACCAAACATACATACATAGAATCATGGAATCATAGAATGGTTTAGGTTGGAAGGGACCTCAAAGCTCATCCAGTTCCAACCCCCTGCCGTAGGCAAGGACACCTCCCACTAGAACAGGTTGTCCAAGATTGCTCAAGGACCTCATCAAACCTGGCCTTGAACACCTCCAGAGAGTTGTGAATCAGCAAATCACCCAATGTGATCTTTGATCACCTCCCTGAGCAACCTGTGCCAGTGTGCAGCTTACACCTCCTTGCTATCCCAGGGAGCAAGTGAGCAGAGTCTGTTCCCCCCCTTCTAACAATCAGCCCTCAGATATTTATAAACATTTATCAAATCCCCTCTCAGTCTTCTCTTCTCCAAACTAAGCAGCCCCAGGTCCCTCAGCCTCTCCTCATCAGGCAGTGCTCCAGCAGTCCTCTACAGGACCCTCTCCAGCAGATCCCTGTCCCTCCTAAACAGGGGAGCCCAAAACTGAAGGCAGTACTGAAGACGAGGTAGGACAGAGTAGAGGGGGAGGAGAACCTCCCTTGATCTGCTGGACACACTCTTCCTAATGCACCCCAGGAAAGATGAGGATCCTTCAGTCAGAACTGACCTTAGCCTTTCGCTGTCTCCTGTGAAGTCAGTTATCTCATCAATTGCATTTGGCCCTGGGGCTCCCTTCTCCTCTATTAATTCCAAATACCAGGAGGGAAAAACGCAAACATGCAAGTGTGGTAAGTGGATATTAAGCTCTGTACTGATTTGCAGATAGCAAAATGTTAATGGAAGTGTCATCTATGGTACTATGGTGAAGAGTAGCCTGATGCAAGAAGTAGGTCATCATCCAGCTGAATGGCCTCCTGGAATCAAACTTGCCCTGCTATGAGGACAGTCTGAGAGAGTTGGGACTTTTCAGCTTGGAGAAGAGAAGGCTTTGAGAAGACCTTATAGCAACCTTCCAGTATCTGAAGGGGACCTACAGGAGGGCTGGGGAGGGACTGTTCACAAGGTCTTGAAATGACAGGATGAGTGGGAATGGGTTCAAACTGGTAAAGGGGAGATTTAGATGGGATTTTAGGAGGAAGTTCTTCACAGTGAGGGTGGTGAGACACTGGAACAGGTTGCCCAGGGAGGTTGTGGCTGCTCCCTGGCTGAAGGTGTTCAAGGCCAGGCTGGATGAGGTCTTGAGCATCCTGATCTAGTAGGAGGTGTCCCTGCCTATGGCACAGGGGGGTTGGAACTGGATGATCTTTGAGGTCTCTTCCAACCTAAACCATTCTATGATTCTATATTTTGTCCTGCTAGTGTGTGCTGATTTGGGCTAATTGGAGAATCTGAGTGAGAAATTAGACTATTGGCTGAGAGAGGAAAACACAGGATGGCACTGCACCCAGAGCTTTACTGAGAAAGGAAAAAAAAAGTGTTTTTAAGTAGTGTAACCAAAACAATAGATAGGGCAGATGGTTTCAGACCGCTCTGGGCTGTGGCTGCTTCTCTTGCATGGTTCCTTTGTCTCTCTGCTTTGGTAGCTAATTCTCAGTAATACTACTAACTTCTTTCCTACTACTAACCCCCCTGGCTGATCTACCTCTGCCTATCTTCAGCATCAACAGGTGGTGAGATAAGATTGGGGAAGGGGGGAGAGGTGGTAGGGGTGGTTGGTTACCCCTCTTGGGGATTTTGGCCTCTGGGAGGGCTGTGGTGTTTCTGTATTACCTTTTCACTGTCTATATCTGTAAATATCTGTTATACCTTGTAAACATTTGCTTGTATATTGTGCATTGCTGTAAATATAAAGCTTCATTTATCAACTTCCAGTGTTTCTGAGTCCTAGCTGGGGTTTATATCAATAGGTGGCAGGGGGCAGGGAACTGCAAAACCATCACATAGTGCCAGATCTTCCTTCAACTATAACAGTTTTGACTTCGGCAGGAGCAGGACCCATTCAAATGCTGCAGGTATCTTCTTCCTGGGATGAATCCCCACAGGGGAAATTTTGCCTGCATTTTCATTCACAGGAGGCATTTTGAAGGCTTTCATTTACACAGCTCATCCAGTAATGACCTGCGTGCCGCACAATGGGGTGCTTGATTAAGCATGCTTAAGTGCTTTGCTGGAGCAAGGCCATTTCTGGAATCTGAAGGTGGACTATGGTCGTCTCCTCAGAACAGGCAAGCTGGTTTGGGGGATTTTTTTCACCTGAGTTAATGGGCTTAATTAGGATCAGCATAAAAGGTCATTTTGTTTCTTCTAGATGGGAAATTTGGAAATGTCTTCGGTTTTTTTTTGTCTGGTTTCCTACAGAAATTAGGTTGAGAAGGTCAAGCTGTTGTAAGTCTGTCTATGAAATGCCCCCCCAGAACCTTTTAAATGGCTGTTGATTTCTTTGGAATTAGTCAGGAAGGATAAGCCTGAAGTTCATCTCCAAGAGTTTCATGGAGAGGCAGAAGGACAGAACAAGGAGACGTCCTTCATATGTATGCTGACATAAAAGCTCAGTCTATTGTAAGTCTGTCTATGAAACCCTCCCAGAACCTTTTAAATGGCTGTTGATTTCTTGGGAATTAGTCAGGAAAGATAAGCCTAAAGTTCAGCTCCAAGAGTTTCATGGAGAGGCAGAAGCACAGAACAAGGAGACTTCCTTCATACGTGTGCTGACATAAAAGCTCAGTCTATTGTCTACTAAGGATATCCAAGGGAAGGTTGCTATGAACAGTAGCAGAGTTTCAACGAGGTGTGGAGGAGTTTAGAGAGCAGGGAACTGAACCATTGATGCAGAAGTCCAAAAGAAATGCTTAAGAAATTACCTGATGGGATATGGGGGAGGAGAAGAAAACGGAAATATTCCCAAGTCCTAACATTCATTTTGGTTTTGAAAAACAAGACAACCCTGAGATTCCTCCCCACCTCTTCTGTTCCCCATGTAAAGGGTTAACCCTTCCTGGGAAGTGGTCTGAACCTGATCCCAGGTCATCCTGACTCATCCCTGGGGGTGGTCTGATCCAGACCCCAGGTGCAGTATTTAGCCCACTCCCACTTAGAATCATAGAATCAGTCAGGGTTGGAAGGGACCACAAGGATCAGCCAGTTCCAACTCCCCTGCCATGCCCAGGGATACCCTACCCTAGATCAGGCTGCTCACAGCCTCTGCCAGCCTGGCCAAAAACACCTCCAGGGATGTGGCCACAAACACCTCTCTGGGCAACCCATTCCAGGCTCTCACCACTCTCATGCTCAACAACTTCCTCCTCACATCCAATCTGAATCTCCCCACCTCCAGCTTTGCTCCATTCCCCCTAGTCCTCTCACTACCTGAGAGCCTAAAAAGTCCCTCCCCAGGTTTTTTTTGTAGTCCACTTCAGATCCTGGAAGGCCACAAGAAGGTCACCTGGGAGCCTCCTCTTCTCCAGACTGCACAGCCCCAACTCTTTCAGTCTCTCCTCATAGAAGAGGTGCTGCAGCCCTCTGAGCATCCTTGCAGCACTTCCTGTCTTGGACCCCTATAAAAACAGAGGAACTTCCTGTCCCTGTCTCTCTCTGCCCTGCCCCACCTGCCAGCAGCATCCTGGTCCCTGCTGCTCCTGCATTGCTACGTGGTCAGCCAAACACATGGTGTGGAGCAACCACCTACTGAATCTACCTCCATCCATTTCTATCCAATCTGGTTGTATATATATTTTGCATTTTGTTTCACTTCCTTATATTTTTTTGTAACTCCCCTTACCTCAAATACCTTTTTCTTTATTGTTAAAGTTGTTTTTTTAACCTCCAAATCGAATCAGGATTATTCTTTGGGTGTTTTGCCCCGCTCTCACTCTCTACATCTAATTCCTTTCTTTCCAAAGTGGGGAGAGGGGAAGGCAGCTTATTATTGTATTGTTCTCTTAGGCTTTGGGCTCCAGGAAGCTTAAACTAGAACCAAAACCCCCCCCCTTTTTTTTTTTTTTTTTTTTGTCCTTTTATTATTCTCTTTCTTTCTCCTTAACTAATTATAATTTCCCTAAAACCACTACACAGTAATTGTGTTTCAATAGATTTTTAGCAGGTGTGATTGGCCATGGACTCCTGATGAACGCTATGGAGCATCCCTGGACTGCACACCTCTCTCTCATCCCCCATCTCCATCTGGTGGTAATATAATCCCTGCTCTTCTCCCTTCCCTCCTCTTTTCCTCTCCTAATTTCTTTGATGTTCCCTCCCTCTCTCTCTCTCTCTCTCCCCACCCCGCCCCAACCCACCCCCTATTTCCCTCTGTTTTGTCCAACTTCATCCCTTAATAAATAGTTTTGTGGTGCTCTCTGGTCTGGCTTGTACCTTGTGTTGGTTTGAACTAATTGGAGAATTTGAGTGAGAAATTAGACTATTGGCTGAGAGAGAGTTAAACAATACAGTGTCACTTCACCAAGTTTCACTGACAGAAGAAAAAAAAAATTGTTTTAAGAGATGTTTTCAAAACATGCAGATAGCCATTCTGCCTCTGTCTGAGCTGGCTCCGGCAGCTTTCTCTTTTGTCTCTTGGTCTTGCTGGCTGAATTCAGAGTAAAATCACTAAACCTACTAACCTTTTCTACTACCATTAATCTCTCTGATCTTCAGCTTATCTGCAGCATCAAGAGGTGGTGAGATAAGGCTGGGGAAGGCAGGAAAGGTGGTAGGGGGGNGGGGGAGGGCAGGTAACTGCTTAACCCACTACATACTTTAATTTCACAGCACAGAAATCCATAAGAACAGGTCTTGCTCCTCTGGACAGAGATCATGTTAATCTCTGGCCTCCAGATCATGACAGGTATATACTCATCTTGAGCTTGGAGGAGATGGTGCTTGAATATGTGTGACACTTGATCACTGATTTGGCATGTCTGAGAAAGCAGTTAGATGCTTAAAGTGAAAAAAAAAATTTGCTAGTCTGTGTTGTTTGCTCTAAAGAGTGAAGAGCCTCTAAAGAGCCTCACCAGTCCGGCACTGTTTATAGGAGGCTACTATTATGTATCTATCCACTTTACTTTCGCCTTTCAATCACAATGGTCTTAAAAAGAAATGTCTGCCATAGTCCTCCTTTTTCATTCTTTCTTTGATCTTCACTTGTTTTAGGTCTTTGCCCTCCTTTATGCTCCACCTTTGCTTATGGTACGGTAGGTTGGAAAGTAATTCTTCTCTCCGTGCCAGGAACCAATTAAGAGAATCCACGAAAGAAGCTGACAAAAGAGACTCTGTCTCTGCTCTCAGCCTTCTGCTCCCTCAGGCCCTAAAAATTCAGAAGAGAATGTACATGGCCAGAATTCTCAATTTCTTGTAAGGGAGCAGGCAGGCATTTCAGTCAGTGTTTACTGACTTGGAAGTGATAACAGGAAGAGCTGAGTTATCAGCACCTCTAAGGATGGACAAGCACTTTGCTATGGGTATTATCACCTACCTGTAGCAGAGAACACAAACGTTTTAAACTGTTTGCTCTCTGTGGGACCCTGTGTGTTGCTGCATTTGAATCTCATGCTACAAATTCAATGCCGTTTTGAACACTAATCCTTCCTTGGCCCATATGCACACATCTACTGTGTGCAGTTCTGGAGCCCCCAGCACAAGAAGGACATGGAACTGCTGGAGAGAGTCCAGAGGAGGGCCACGAAGATGATCTGAGGGCTGCAGCAGCTCTGCTATGAGGACAGGCTGAGAGAGTTGGGGCTTTTCAGGCTTCGAGGAGACCTTATAGTAGCCTTCCAGTATCTGAAGGGGGCTACAGGAAGGCTGGGGAGGGACTGTTCACAAGGTCTTGTAATGACAGGACAAGGGGGAATGGGTTCAAACTGGCAGAGGCAAGATTTAAATGGGATGTTAGGAGGAAGTTCTTCACAGTGAGGGTGGTGAGACACTGGAACAGGTTGCCCAGGGAGGTTGTGGATGTGTTCAAGGCCAGGCTGGATGAGGTCTTGAGCATCCTGATCTAGTGGGAGGTGTCCCTGCCTATAGCATAGGGGGGATGGAACTGGATGATTTTTGAGGTCTCTTCCAACCTAAACCATTCTATGATTCTATGATTGCAAGAGAACCTGATCATTATTAAATATAGTGGTCAGGGTGGTGAGAGGTCTGAATATTCCAAATTAATAAACAATATTAATTAAAAAAAAAATACCACCTGGCATCAATTAATTACCCCCTCCCTTCCACCTACTTAGTATGCTATCAATTTGTAATGTGGTTCATTCTTGCTACTGTGCTTAATTGTTTCTATAGTCATTTACTACTTGAAATCAGAGAATCAGAAAAATATGGGGTCGACAAGGAATAAAGCAGCTGATTCTTGCCTAGAAAAATAGAAGATCACCTTAGTTCTTCTTCACCTCAGCATAACTCAGTAGTTCATGAGATGTAAGCTCTTCTGGATAAATCAAGAACAGGTCACCATTTAAGAATCAAGATTTGTTCTGCCATCTTCCTCTCAGTTTTAACAGTGCAACTTCTCCAGCTATCCAGAAGCCTACTGGCATACTAAACGTGAGACACCTGAATAAGAAGTGTGCCAAGAGTGAAACAGAAGTTTGTCCCACTACCCTTGAACAGAGAGTTCATAGTTTTGCAAC
Source organism: Psilopogon haemacephalus (assembly GCA_013396835.1). Lineage (NCBI taxonomy): Eukaryota > Metazoa > Chordata > Aves > Piciformes > Megalaimidae > Psilopogon > Psilopogon haemacephalus. Next base: position 119,502 of record VWZI01009702.1, read on the forward strand.
AACTTTAGAAATCAACATGGCTGTAATTTTGGAGGCACGGAGTAAGTTGCATTCTGTATTCTAAACTAAACATGTATTTTAGTATGGAAAGTTAAATGGTGCCTACTGCATGCACTAAATATATATCAAAGTCACAGCAGTGACTGGGAGCCAAGTTTAGCAGGCAGAACTGCTGTCTTAAACAAATGCACAGTGTTTCAGCTCTCCCCAAGAGGCACTTTGCTACTGGGATTAAAAAAAAAATAAGGACGACATATAGTGGCTGTAAAGATAAATGATGAATGCAGGAGAATCACAACCACAGATTTTACTTTATGAGTGCAGATGATGGGCACATGATAGATGACACAGCCACGTGTTTAATAATAAATGAGTGCAGCATAGGCCTTTGCAATTCATGACACAGTTCTGACTGGATGATTTCTCTGCCCATCACTCTCCTTTGGCACTTAAGTCTGAGCATTCTGGACAGCATTGAATTGTTAAAGTAAAAAAAAAAAACAAAACCAAAAAACCAAAAACCAACAAAACTAATCAAACAAAAAGAGAAATATTTCCTATTTTTCATATGTATTTTCAGAATGATCTCTCCATATTTCACCTACCCAGAAAAAAAAGTTTTTGTTCTGGACCAATAGTACATTTTCTGAAGATAAAACCAGGAAGGAGTTTAGTATTCTATAGCCCTGTCACTGGAAAAGAAAAAAAGAAACATCCAGCTGCCCAGTGAGAAAAACAACATACACTTCAACTGTGCTGGTCTGAACTAATTGGAGGACTTTAATGAGGAATTAGATTATAGGCTGAGAAAGGAGAACAAAATTTGGTTCTACACCACTCGTTTGTTTACTGAGATGGTATAAGAGTTAGAACCAAAACATAGATAACTCAGAGCTGTTTGACCCATTGGTTGCATCTCTCTCTCTCTCTCCCCCTGCCTTTCTAGCTGGATCTGTGTAACTCCACTAACCACTTTCCTACTTCATTAGCCTCCCTGGCCAATCTTCCTCACTTACCTGGCATGTAAGACAGATAGTGGGATAAGATTGGGAAGTGGGAGGGAGGTGGTAGGGTGGTTGGGAACCCCTCTTGGGGACTCTGATTATTTTTTTTTACTGTATATATCTGTGAATATCTGCGATATATTGTAAATATCTGCTTGTATCTTGTGCAAAACTGTAATATAAAGCTTTACCGATTAACTTCCAGCCCACTGAGTTCTAGCCTAGGTTATTTCAAAGTGTGTGTGTGTGGGGGGGGGTTGTGTGAATACTGCTGAACCACCACATCAATGCTCAAATAATTGAGATTTAAGGAAAAAAAAAAAAAACAGAAAGCATTACATGTTGAAAACATTGAAGGACATTTGAAGAGCCTCTGAAATCCAGGTTTTCATCTCTGAATTACTAAACTGCTGGTAGCACGGTAATTTTTCTGTGAAAATAGTAAAAAGAAAATAGGAAAAAAATAAAATAGTAAAGCAATCTGCTTGTGCTTTTAAAAGGGTAGGGTTGAAGCTGATAAATCTCTCCACCAGAACATGCCTCTCTAAACCTGACCTACTCCTATGTGCTTTTCATAAGCACATACATCAGCCATATGCATCAATGTCCACATCATGGACACAGCTGCCTTAACTGTAAAGGGAGTATCTATGCACTATATAATAATGCCTCTGTTAGGTTGGTTGGGAGGTGTTCTGCTGGAGAGCAGCCCTGTGGAGAGGGACCTGGGAGTGCTGGTGAACAGCCATGGCACAGCAATGTGACCTTGTGGTCAAGAGGGACAATGAGATCCTGGGGTGTATTAAGAAGAGTGTGTCCAGCAGGTCAAGGGAGGTTCTTCTGCCCCTCTACTCTGCCCTGGTGAGAACTCATCTTGAATATTGTCTTCAGTTTTGGGCTGCCCAGTTGAAGAGGGACAGGGATATGCTGGAGAGGGTCCAGTGGAGAGCGACAAGGATGATGAGAGGATTGGAGCACTGCTTGATGAGGAGAGGCTGAGGGACCTGGGGCTGCTTAGTCTAGAAAAGAGAAGACTGAGAGAGGATTTAATAAATGTTTATAAATATCTGAGGGCTGGGGGTCAGGGGGTGGGGGGTGT
>VWZI01009702.1:128252-140568 GCA_013396835.1 Psilopogon haemacephalus
AAAACAAAAAGAAAGAAAGAAAGAAAAAAACAACAACAACAACAACAACAAAAAAAAACCCATAAGGTTCTTTTCCAGCAGGGAGGAAGGAAGGAAGGAAGGAAGGCAAAAGAAGAATCAAGAGTGGCTGAGGCAACAGGAGGTTCAGAGGTATGAAGGTCACAGAGAGAGGCAAGGTCTATCAGACGCGCTTGGTATATGAAGGGAACGATGCACAACAGTAAACTGTTGAGGGAAAAGAGTAGAAGGATAAAATGGTAAATATTATGCAGGTCAGAGAACAGAATGGTTAGCACGCTTCATAATGTTAAAGAATCAGATGCCCCAAGGAGGTGTGTTAAAACTCAGCATCCCACAGATGCTCCAAGACTAACTCCCCACTCACGTATAAGCTAACTCAATACCAAGAACACAACAGCTACTAACAGGCATGCAGCAGGTCCACACATTCTGCTTCTAGTGGCCTGGATTCCAATTGCCCACACGTTTCAAGACTGATGCTGCTGAAGATTCAGCCTTAGATTAGGATAGATGGATACAAGGAGTGATGGCAGAGTAAGTCTCCTAAGTCACACAGAGAAGTTTACAGATCATCTCTAAGAAACAGAAGGCCTGGTCAGATACCTCCTGAGGCAGTGCTGCCCTGACAGGTCAGCAAACACATACCGAAATCATGATTCCACTTCTTCAAATAAGGAAGAGTTTTGAATTGAAAGATCTATCAGTTGTCAATTCCTCGTGCAGTGTGCACCCTGAGTTCACTACTGCTTTATCTAGTGTCAGAGGGAAGAACCTCAGCATCTTTTTCAAATAGCTTTTAATTTTTTTTACTTCATTTCGTAGAATCATAGAATCACAGAATAATAGAATCAGTCAGGGTTGGAAGGGACCACAAGGATCATCTGGTTCCAACCTCCCTGCCACGGGCAGGGGCTATTTTTCTGCTGTGGGCAGTCATGACCTTCTGCTTAACACCACAGCATGCAGAAGCTCACCTGTGCTTGTTTGAACTAATTGGAGGATTTGAATGAGAAATTAGACTATAGGCTAAGAAATGAAAACACTGATGATGCTACTTCACTCATAGCTTTACTGAGAAAGAAAAAAAAAAATTGTTTAAGAGCTGTAACCCAAACATAGATAAGTCAGACTGCTTCAGACCGCTTTGGGCTGTAGTAGTTCTTTCATGGCTCTTTCTCCCTGCCTTTTGTAGCTGAATCTGAATAATTCCACTAACTTCTTTCCTGCTGCTAATTCTCCCTGGCCCATCTACCTCTGCCTATCTGCTGCATGAAACAGATGGTGAGATAAGATTGGGGAAGGGGGAAGGTGGCAGAAGTGGTTAGAAACCCCTCTTAGGGATTTTGATGTCTGGGAGGTCTGTGGTGTTTCTGTATTACCTTTTTACTGTATATATCTGTCAATATCTGTTATACATTGTAAATATCTGCTTGTATATTGTGCAAAGCTGTAAATATAAAGCTTCGTTCCTTAACTTCCAGCTGACTGAGTCCTAGCCTGGGTTGTTTCAAATTGTAGGGGGGCAGCTAATTGCTGAACCACCACACCCATGCAGCAAGTTCACAGCAAGCTGTGTAATGTGGTTATTCTAGCATATGACTTTGAACAGCAGCAAATCAGTTTTCATTATCTCTAAGTTAGAGGTGCTCTATATTTATTTTTCCAGAGGAACTGTAAGCAGCTACTTTGTATTCTTAATGTCCTGAACCTGAGGTGATTTTCATGCTGTGCATTTTCTGGATACCTGCCAATGTCCATTGCCATCCTGGCCTGGATCAGGAACAGTGTGGCCAGCAGGACAAGGGAGGTTATCCTTTCCCTGTACTCAGCGCTGGTCAGGCCACATCTTGAGTGCTGTGTCCAGTTCTGGGCCCCTCAATTCAAGAGAGATGTTGAGGTGCTGGAAGGTGTCCAGAGAAGGGCAGCAAGGCTGGGGAGGGGCCTGGAGCACAGCCCTGTGAGGAGAGGCTGAGGGAGCTGGGGGTGTGCAGCCTGCAGAAGAGGAGGCTCAGGGCAGAGCTCATTGCTGTCTACAACTACCTAAAGGGAGGTTGTAGCCAGGTAGGGTTGGGCTCTTCTGCCAGGCAACCAGCAACAGAAGGAGCTGACTGAGTCCTAACCTGGGTTATTTCAAAGTGTGGGAGAGGCAGCTAACTCCTGAACCACCACATGACCCTTAACAAATGGTAGCATTACAGGATTGTGGTGTATTCCCCTCCAAACGTGATCCACTGAGCACATCTGTCCCACTGCTTTGCCCTGAAGCAGGCTTGAGACTGCCTCATGTTCTTTCTCCATTGCTGGAGTGGAACTGAAGGTGTTTTGACCAGAGATTACCAAGAATGTCTGCTCTCCCTTTGTATTGGGCCACTCATCGTTGCAGACTGCCATCAATTATTATGAGATAATTCTTTCTCAAAGAGGGTTTAATCAAAGCCAGATATAACCTTGTGTTGATGTCAGGTACTTTAACACCCTTCCAGGAGAGCTAAATTCATACCGTCCTTAATGTGTGCCAGATTTAGAACTCTAAGTATGACCAGGTAGTGCTTCTTAAGTGGATGTTATTTTCAAGGTAGTAATCTGGTTTCTTGTTTATTTATTTAAATTGATTTTATTTATTTAATTTAAAAAAATATATATTTCTTTCTTTTTTTTTTTTTTTAATTCCTAACAATCCATAATAAGGCAAATAAAGGGGAGATTCACACAGTAAGAGAGCTCTGTTCACTGGAAGTGAATTGCCTGTGGAAGACATAGGCACAAAAGCCAAAGAGATGGCTCAGGTCACTTGATCCTCCTTCAGGTTAACATAAAAGGGAAGGAGCAACAGGCTGAGGGCATGCTCTGAAGCTTCCTGCCACTGCACATCCCTGACTTGTGTTTGTGGGACACAGGAAGGGAGAGAAGCTTCGACTGTGACTCCGTATTAGTGGCAGAGGCAAACAGGAATGAGGATTTAAACTGACTTTGTACACCTTCCTCAGCTGTTTTCCAGAATTATCTTTTAGTTTTGTTTTTTTTTTTCTAGATCAGTATTGACAATTCATGGAAGAGAATAAATGTTATACTCAGCTGCCAAATCATAAAGCACACTGCTAGCTGAAAACATGTCAGGACAGCAAGTTTTTATGTTGCTCTCCTCGGTGCAGCAATCTTTCAGTATGTGCATTCTTTACCTGAGGTCTGCAGCACAGAGGCTCACTACTGAGTTAGTCATTAGGAACTTCACAGGCAATGCAACATAACCACCCACATGCCAAGCAGCAGAGGTGACAACTCCACTTCTGCCTTCCCAAAGTGCAGTCAGTCTTAGAAATGCAGGCGAGGAACAATGTGATGAATAAAACGATGGAAAGAGAAAGAATCTCACCAACCAAGCACTTTAGACATGCACACACCATGCAGCCAAGGGTATAAAATGCCAAAAGTTAAGAGAAAAAGGTCATGTGATGAGAATAAGAAGATCAAAGGGCAGAATCTCTGAGGAGAAATTGTACTCTTGTTTTGGAAGAGCTTCTTACCATTATAGATACCAAAGTATCTTTCTATTGGTCTATTCCTAGAATCATAGAATGGTTTAGTTTGGAAGAGACTTCAAAGATCATCCTGTTCCAACCCCCCTGTGCCATAGGCAAGGACACCTCCCACTAGATCATGAACCACTTTATACTCTACCTAAGTTTAGAAAACACTGTAAAGAGGAATTCATAGACTCATAGAATCACAGAATGTCAGAGGCTGGAAGGGACCTCCAAAGCTCATCCAGTCCAACCCCCCTGCCAGAGCAGGATGTCCTGTAACAGATCACAGAGGAACATGTCCAGGGGGGTTTGGAATATCTCCAGAGAGGGAGACTCCACAACACCCCCAGACAGCCTGTTGCAGTCTTCTGTCACACTGACAGGGAAAAAATTCCTCCTCATGTTTACGTGAAAATTCCTCTGCCTCAGCTTCCACCCATTGCCCCTTGTCCTGGCATTGGGCATCACCCAGCAGAGCCTGGCTCAAGTCTCCTGGCAATTTATATCTTTATAACCATTGCTGAGGTCACCTCTCAGCCTCCTCTTCTCCAAGCAGCACAGCCCCAGCTGCCTCAGGCTCTCCTCCTAACAGAGCTGTTCCATTCCCTTCAGCATCTTTGTGGCTCTGTGCTGGACTCTCTCACGCAGTTCCTCGTCCCTCTTGAACTGGAGCACCCAGAATTGAACACAGCATTACCACTAACCTCTATGAGAAGAGAACTCCTAAACATGGGAAAACTTTTCAATGTGGATCTCCTAGAGCACAATGCCTCGACTGTATTTTTGCTGGGAGAGAATGAGGGGTGAGGTATGGTGCCCCACAGACAGCAAAAGATTGTAAGGAAGAAGAATTTAAACTCCACATGATTACAGAACCATCTTTTCTGAATGGAAATCTCATCTTGTGAAAGACAAACGGCTCCAGACAGTCACCTGCCCAGCAAAGGAACACCACAACCCTTAATACAGCAACAGAACAGGGGGGACAGCCTCAAGTTGTGCCAGGGGAGGTCTAGGCTGGATGTTAGGAGGAAGTTGTTGCCAGAGAGAGTGATCGGCATTGGAATGGGCTGCCCAGGGGAGGTGGTGGAGTCGTCGTCCCTGGAGGTGTTCAAGCAAAGCCTGGATGGGGCACTTAGTGCCATTGGCTAGTGCTGGGTGCTAGGTTGGACTGGATGAGCTTGGAGGTATCTTCCAGCCTGGCCTATTCTATTCTATTCTATTCTATTCTATTCTATTCTATTCTATTCTATTCTATTCTATTCTATTCTATTCTATTCTATTCTATTCTATTCTATTTCTACTCTATTCTATTCCTATTCTATGCTATTCTGTTGTATTCTGTTCTGCTCTATTCTATTTCTATTCTTTTCTATTCTCATTCTATTCTGATCATTCCATTTCTATTCTATTCTATTCTATTACATTCCATTCTACTCAATTACATCCTATTCCATTACATTCTATTCCATTACATTCCATTCTATTCCATCAGAGAAAGCTGTTTTGAGAGGGATTTTAGAACAAATATGCCTTTCACCAGCAGCTGGCATAAGCAGCTTATCCTCTTTCCCACCTTGTTCTCTGAGAAAACAGATTCACTGAGGTTAGACTCAGGAAAATTGAAAACTTTGTTCTTTGAATCCAGTGCCAAAGTCCCATTTGCACCGCCCTGAGGCATTCTCAGGCAATGAAAACACATTATTGCAAAACTTTGTTCTTACAGCACTCAGTCACTGCAGTATCTAAGCACCTTCCTAGACTGGCGTGAGGCAATGCAATTAGCATCACCTCTCATATGTGCTTCTGTTGCTCATGAGTACACCCATACGCCTTTCTCTTGTGGAAATCTACACACCTATCTTCATCTAGGTGAAGTGCAAAGTGAACTTGTTCTTCTCCAACACTGATGCTTTAAGTCTAAACCAAGCAGCCATTAACCTTAGAATCATAGAATGGTTTAGGTTGGAAGGGACCTCCAGGGATGTCTGGATGCACTCCTCTGTGATCTGAGCTAGATTGTGTGGTCCTGCGCTAGCAGGGGGGTTGGACTTCATGATCTCTTCCAAACCCTGACATCCTGTGAGCCTGTGATTTCCAAACCGCTGCCATAGACCTCCCACTAGAACAGGTCACCCAAGGCCTCATCCAACCTGGCCTTCAACACCTCCAGGGAGGGAGCAGCCACAACCTCCCTCAGCAACCTGTGCCAGTGTCTCACCACCCTCACTGCAAACAACTTCCTCCTAACATCCACTTTCAGTGTCCACTCTGACACTTTAAACCCATTCCTCCTCATCCTGTCATTACAAGACCTTGTCAATAGTCCCTCCCAGCCCTCCTGTAGCCCCTTTCACATACTGGAAGGCTACTATAAGGTCTCCTCAAAGCCTTCTCTTCTCCAGGCTGCAGAGCCCCAACTCTCAAAGCCTGTCCTCACAGCAGAGCTGCTGCAGCCCTCTCAGCATCTTGGTGGCCTCCTCTGCACGGGCTCCAACACTTTCATGTCCTTCTTGTGCTGGGGGCTGCAGAGCTGCACACAGTGCTGCAGGTAGGGTGTGAGGAGAGCAGAGCAAAGGGGCAGAATCCCCTCCCTTGCCCTGCTGTCTGGGCTGCACTCACACTGCAGCCTCATCTTGAGCTTTGCATCAGCCCAGACCCCCAGGTCCTGTTCCTCAGAGCTGCTCTCAGCCATTCCCCACCCAGCTTGGAGCTGTGCTTGGGATTGCACCCACCCAGGTGCAGGACTATTAAGCACAGCTCTTTTGCTCTCAGTAAACTGAGAATAATAAAAGTTTGCACTCTGTTGCCAGGCAGGAGCTTAATCAAATTCTTTCAACTGGGATATTACGTTTGTGGAAGAGCAAATGATCAGGCTGATAAAATCGGAGGTGCATTGATTAAAGGGTATTAGATCACCAAGGCAGATCAGGAAAGCATTGCAAAATAACAGTGGTAGAAGCTCCAACGATGCAGAAATATTACTGCAAAGAAGGCTACAATGGATTTTTAATAAAGAGAACATTGCAGGCAAGCTGATGGTATCTGGAATAAAACAACTATTTAAACCTATGGAATGGTCTCTGTGCATATGCTGGAGAAAATGAACTAGGGCTAATCCTCACTAAGCTTTTCTGTTAGTATGAACTTCCTTAATTTCAAAGAACCACAGAAACGTCCAAGCTGGCAAAGCCCCTTAGGATCACCAAGTCCAGCCTAGAACTCTGCTCTACAAGATTCACTTTTATCCCTATATCATTCTATCTCATTCCATCTCATATCCCTAAGGACCACATCCAAACCACCTTTAAACTCACTCAGGGTGGCTGACTCTACCACCTGCCTGGGCAGCTCATTCCAGTGCCTGACAATTCTCTGCTTGAAAAACTTTTTCCTAATATCCAATCTAAACCTCCCCAGCCTCAGCTTGAGGCCATGGAACTGCTGGAGAGAGTCCAGAGGAGGGCCACAAAGATGATCAGAGGGATGCAGCACCTCTGCTATGAGGACAGGCTGAGAGAGTTGGGGTTTTTCAGCCTGGAGAAGAGAAGGCTTTGAGGAGACCTTATAGCAACCTACCAGTATCTGAAGGGAGCCTACAGGAGGGCTGGGGAGGGACTGTTCACAAGGTCCTGTTATGACAGGACGAGGGGGAATGGGTTCAAATAGGTGAAGGGGAGATTTAAACAGGATGTTGGGAGGAAGTCCTTGACAGTGAGGGTGGCGAGATACTGGAACAGGTTGCCCAGGGAGGTTGTGGCTGCTCCTTCCCTAGAGGTGTTCAAGGCCAGGTTGGATGAGGCCTTGAGTGACCTGATCAAGTGGGAGGTGTCCCTGCCTCCAGCATGGGGCTGGAACTGGATGAACTTTGAGATCCCTTCCAACCTAAACCATTCTATGATTCTATGTGAAATGTTGGTTTATTGTCTTCAGTGCCAAACTGCCTGAATTTGTTGACCTCTAGGATGATTTATGTGACTATTTTTCTGACTGAGAGAAAGAATTATTCTATGAGAAGGCACCAAAACCCAGCCACACCCTCAGCATGTATGATCATCTGCAAGCCTTATGCTACCTCCCCCTAACAGAATCCCAAAATGAGCAACTAAGGAACTCAGACTGAGTGAATGCCTTGAGACACAGTGTGCCAGATTGAGACTAATTGGAATGTTTCAATGAGAAAAAATTGATGACAATCTGTGAAAAGAAAACAATGGAGGTGTCTGCTTTACTCTTAGGTTTGTTGAGATGTTGTGCTGGTTTGAGCTAATTGGATAACGTGAGTGAGAAATTAGACTATTGGCTGAGAAAGGTAAACACAGTGTGGCACTTCACCCAGAGCTTTACTGAGAAAGGAAAAAAAAAAAAAGTTGTTTTTAAGTATTGTACCCCAAACATTAGATATCAGACAGTTTCTGACTGCTCTGGCTGTGGCTGCTCTTTGCATGGTCTCCTTTGTCTCTCTGCCTTGGTAGCTAATTCTCAGTAATTCTACTAACTACTTTCCTACTTCTAACCCCACTGTCCAATCTACTTCAGCTGATCTGCAGCATCAACAGGTGGTGAGGTAGGACTGGGGAAAGGGGGAAAGGTGGTAGGGGTGTTTGGTTACCCCTCTTGGGGATTTTGGTCTCTGGGAGGGCTGTGGTGTTTCTGTATTACCTTTTCATTGTGTATATCTGTAAATATCTGTTATACCTTGTAAATATCTGCTTGTATATTGTGCATTGCTGTAAGTATAAAGCTTCATTTATCAACTTCATAGAATCATAGAATGGTTTAGGTTGGAAGAGACCTTAAAGATCATCCAGTTCCAACCCCCCTGGGCCATAGGCAGGGACACCTCCCACTAGATCAGGTCGCTCAAGACCTCATCCAGCCTGGCCTTGAACACATCCAGGGAGGGAGGAAGCAGCCACAACCTCCCTGGGCAACCTGTGTCTCTGAGTCCCAGCTATGGTTTATAAAAAAGTGGGGGGGCAGGTAACTGCTAAACCACTACAGATGTATAAAAACCAGGACATAAACACAGATAAGACAGAGTGGCTCTGTGTCTGCGGAGTCTGAGCTCTCTCTCTCCCTGGCTTCTAGGTGGATCTGTGTAACCCAACTAATCAATTCTGCTTCTAACTCCCCTTATCGATCTTCCCTGTTTACCTTGCACATAAGGTAGATGCTGGAATAAGATTAGAGGGTGGGGAGAAGGTGGAAGGGTGGTTGGGAACTGCTCCTGGGGACTCTGATCTCTGGGAGGGGCACTGTGTCTCTGTATTACCTTTAACTTGTATGTTTCTGTATGCAGCTGTAAATATTTGTAATCTGTTGTAAATATCTACTCGTATATTGTGCTTAGCTGTGAATATTCCTGAGGAGAGACTGAAAGAGTTGGGGAGATGTTCAGTCTGGAGAAGAGGAGGCTCCCAGGTGACCTTCTTGTAGACTTCCAGGATCTGAAGGGGACTACAAAAAGCTGGGGAGGGACTTTTTAGGCTATCAGGGAGTGACAAGACTAGGGGGAATGGAGCAAAGCTGGAGGTGGGGAGATTCAGCCTGGATGTGAGGAGGAAGTTGTTCAGCATGAGCGTGGTGAGAGGCTGGAATGGGTTGCCCAGGGAGGTGTTTGGGGCCAGTTCCCTGGAGGTGTTTGCAGCCAGGCTGGCAGAGGCTGTGGGCAGCCTGATGTAGGGTAGGGTGTCCCTGGGCATGGCAGGGGGGTTGGAACTGGCTGATCCTTGTGGTCCCTTCCAACCCTGACTGATTCTATAACTGATTCTATGATCTCCAATTGGATCTTTTGTTTTGATTTGTGTGGCTAACTTGGGAGATACAGCACAGAATCGAGACTTCAAAGATCCAAAGTCCAACCCTTGACCCAGCACTGCAGCGTCAACACAGGTAGCTTTAATCCTTTTTTCTTTTCCCCATCATTCAGCTGCCTATTTCTTGCTGCGTATTTTCCCCCTTCAATACAGTCTTGCTTTTTTTTTTTTTTGCCCCAGGTTTTTCCTCTCTTGCTTTCAGAGCCATCTGTGCTTTCTCATCATTTTCTTGCAAGGGCCTTGAAGAAAGCCTGTTTTTACCCATCCTAACAGTTTCTCTTGTTAATGAACCCATTCATTCAAGACAGCAGCAGCAAATGAAAAGCACTGAAGACAGGGCTACCGTCGGAGGAGTTCTTTGTCAGTGCGAAATAATAAGGCTCCATTAAAGTAAATGATACTACAGAACCTCACATCAGCAGAGACTGGCCAGCTAGCATTTATGTGTACAGTACTGAATGGAGGCAGAAGTGGCTCTGCTCTGCTTCATTTCATCTGCGCCCTTCCAAACATTGATGCAAAGCAACACGAACGCTTGCAAAAGGCTAAGGCATCAAATGTCGCCAATAAGTGGCCAGAAGTAGGGCAGAGCACGAAGAGTGGCTGACTTTGACATCTGCAGTGCTTAAAAGTAAGCCAATTTGCTGAAAACCCCCTGCCTCCCTTGGCATGGCAATAGCATCCCCCTTTAGAAGGCTTAAATCAGAGATGTCAATAGAGTCGTACATGTCACAAGATAATGGACTCCTGCTGCTGCATAAACGCTGAGGCATTAAATGGGAAGCATTGACTGAAAATAAATGTTGGAACAAAGCCAAGAGGTTTCCTTCTAAACTGTGAGGCACTCGTAATGTAAGCAATTATGTGTGACAGGATGTCATATCTGGATGTCTGAGGCATTTTATGGAACATGAAGTCAAAGGCAGAGGCTGAAGTGCACTGAGTGCATTGTGGCACTCGAAGAATGAAGCTCTTAATGTACTGAAAAGAGAACTCTAGCATGAGGGGGTTATTATCTCCTATCTTTACCCACATTAAAATGACTTGCTAAAAAAAGAGTAATCTTGGGGTCCTCCACTCAGGCAAAACCTCCACTGAGCTGAGTTAAGCTGGCAGATGAATTAAGAACAGAGGTTTGGGAGAAAGTTTTTCAGGCTCCCCTTATGAGAGCAAACGTCGCAGAGAGCTGGAGGATGGAGCCCCTTTTGTTGCCTCTAGCTATGCACAGTGTTCTTTTGAGAGCACCACCTCTTGCCTTCTGCTGAAGACTAAGCAGATGCACTTATAGTAAAACAGAAGACTGAATTAAAAAGGAAAAACTCTGAGTAAGGTCAGTTGATGTCAAACTGTTGGAGGAATACATCAGGAGAAAATATCTTCTGGATTTAGGATGTGAGGAGATACACACCAGATTGACTGGCCCAGGGATCAGTGCTGGGCCACATCTTGTTCATCCAACCTCATCTTTATTGATGATCTGAGAGAGGGGATTGGGTCCAGCATCAGTAAGTTTACATAGGACATCAAGTCAGGAGCAGGTGTCGATCTGTTGTACCATAGGAGGGCCCTGCAGAGGGACTTGGACAGGCTGGATGGGTGGGCAGAGGCCAATGGGATGAGATTGAACAAGGCTAAGTGCAGGGATCTACACTTTGGCCACAACAACCCCAGGCAGCACTAGAGATTGGGGACAGAGTGGCTGGAGAGAAGCAAGGCAGAGAGGGACCTGGGGATGCTGATAGACAAGAGCTGAACATGAGGCAGCAGTGTGCCCAGGTGGGCAGCAGAGCCAATGGCATCCTGGCCTGGATCACGAACAGTGTGGCCAGCAGGACAGGGAAGGTTATTCTGCCACTCTACTCAGGGTCAGGCCACACCTTGAGTCCTGTGTCCAGTTCTGGTCGCCTCAATTCTAGAGAGATGTTGCGGTGCTGGAATGTGTCCAGAGAAAGGCAACTAAGCTGGTGAGGGGCCTGGAGCACAGCCCTGTGAGGAGAAGCTGAGGGAGCGCAGCTTGGAGAAGAGGAGGCTCAGGGCAGACCTCTTTGCTGTCTACAACTACCTGAAGGGAGGTTGTAGCCAGGTGGGGTTGGACTCTTCTTCCAGGTAGCCATCAACAGAGGGAGGGGACACAGTCTCAAGTTGTGCCAGGGGAGGTATAGACTAGATGTTAGGAGGAAGCTCTTGCCAGGGAGAGTGATTGGCATTGGAATGGGCTGCCCAGGGAGGTGGTGAAGTCACCATCCCTGGAGGTGTTCAGGAAAAGCCTGGATGGGGCACAGTGCCATGGTCTGGTTGATTGTTTAGGGTTGGGTGCTAGGTTGGACTGGATGATCCTGGAGGTCTCTTCTAGCCTGGCTGATTCTATGATTCTATGGCTTCAGCTGCTGTGGCTTCATGTGCATTCAATCCTGCCTGACCTATCTCCATTTCCTAGCATTTCCTTTTATTATTTCCCTATTTCCATTTATTTTCAAAACCACCATGACCTTAAAGACTTAGAATAGTGTTTTTAGATGCCAGCATTCAGATCTAGCAAACATTTAAACCAATTGAAGAGCACCTACCTCTCACTACCCTGAAGAAAGAGTCATCTGTAAACACTGATTTCCAGACTTGCACCCTGCAGGCAGGTTTCTTAGCCAGGTGAGAACATTTTCCAAACTCACAGCATAACAGAGTTAAGACAACTCCAGAGAGCACTGAAGGCGCATGCAGAGGATTACACGGGAGAAAAAAAAGAACACCTCTCACCCGTTGTGCTCTTCCTCTTCTCTTCCCTCTCTTCTGTCCTGTTTGGCATGGCAGGAGTAGGGGGGGCAGATGCAGCTGGTGGCAGTGGAGCACGTCTCTTCTTTTTCTGAAAATCGTTTAGGGATACTCCTTGGGAAACCTGACAAAGTTGGAAAAACAAGCACGGGATTAAAAAAAAAAAAAAAGGAGATGCTTTGA
>VWZI01009702.1:145284-170153 GCA_013396835.1 Psilopogon haemacephalus
CCCCTACCACCTTTCCCCCCTTCCCCAGTCTTATCTTACCAACTGTTGATGCTGCAGATAAGCTGAGGTAGATGGGCCAAGGGGGTTAGTAGTAAGAAAGAAGTTAGTAGAATTATTAAGAATCATCTACAAAAGGCAGAGACAAAGGAACCATGCAAGAGAAGCAGCCACAGCCCAGAGTGGCCTAAATCCGTCTGACTATCTATGTTTGGGTTACACTTTTTAAAACAGTTTTTTTTCTTTCTCAGTAAAGCTCTGGGTGCAGTGCCATCCTGTGTTTTCCTCTCACAGCCAATAGTCTAATTTCTCACTCAAATTCTCCAATTAGTTCAAACCAGCACACAGTCACATAAACACTTGACGAGGAGAATCATACTCTTCCTACTGCCACTAAGCAACTCACTCTCTGTAGTGTAATCTTTCCTCTACAGTTAAAATCTTCTGTAAAGATAGACAGGTAGAATTTCTAGTGCTTAGCACCGAGCCCTAGGCAATCACTTCAGAAGTCCTCTCATTTTAGAGAAAAACAGTCCTGACTTATACTCAAGGTACAAGCTCCTTTATAACAGCCCTCTTCATCTCCACGCACACAGAATACCTAGGAAACCTACTTTTGGTGGTAAGTCAAGCCATAGTTTTCAAATTCCCCTCCAATTTCTGATGGTTTGGGCTAGAATGGATCATTAAGGGTCATCCAGTCTGTGTCATCCCTTCCCACTGCTCCCAGCATTTCCACTCAAGTTCAGTTCCATTCAGCACTTACAAAGGGCAGTTGGAAGCTCCTGCTTCCACAATCTTCAGCAACCAGGAAGAAGGGGGAATAGGAAAGTGATCCCACAGTATCAGTTAGATACACAACCAGGGTCTGTAGCATAATACGGCTTTACATCAAGCTACCCCCCACAAGTGTAAGATTTCTATGATCCAAAATTACAAATAGCCTTTGCTGTGAAGATTCTCTGTGGAGAGTAATCAACAATTGTCACCCTGATTGCTATCCACACCTAGAAGGGTCAGATCCTGGAGGTCTCTTCCAACCTGGTTAATTCAGGGGTTCTGTGATTCCTATCTGTGCTTACTTAACAAAAAAGAGTTCCAGACTCATGGGTGAGCTGTTGAGCTGGATGAGGCTCTAGACAGCCTGATCTAGTGTGAGGTGTCTCTGCCCATGGCAAGGGGGTTGGAACTAGATGATTCTTGTGATCCCTTCCAACCCTGACGGATTCTATGATATTCTCAAGAAGATGAGCAAAATGCAAACAAAACTGGGCCCGATCCTGTTCAATATCTTTATTGATGATCTGGACGAGGAGATTGAGTCCAGCATCAGTAAGTTTACATAGGACACCAAGTCAGGAGCAGGTGTGGATCTGTTGGAGGGTAGAAGGGCCCTGCAGAGGAAACTGGACAGACTGGATGGGTGGGCAGAGGCCAATGGGATGAGACTGAACAAGGCTAAGTGCAGGGATCTACACTTTGGCCACAACAACCCCAGGCAGTGCTACAGGCTGGGGATAGAGTGGCTGGAGAGAAGCCAGGCAGAGAGGGACCTGGGGGTGCTGGGACATAGGAGCTGAACAGGAGGCAGCAGTGTGCCCAGGTGGGCAGAAGAGCCAATGGCATCCTGGGCTGGATCAGGAACAGTGTGGCCAGCAGGACAAGGGAGGTTATTCTGCCCCTGGACTCAACACTGGCCAGGCCATACCTTGAGTCCTGTGTCCAGTTCTGGTCCCCTCAATTCTAGAGAGATGTTGAGGTACTGGAAGGTGTCCAGAGAAAGGCACAGAAGCTGGTGAGGGGCCTGGAGCACAGCCCTGTGAGGAGAGGCTGAGGGAGCTGGGGGTGTGCAGCCTGGAGAAGAGGAGGCTCAGGGCAGACCTCATTGCTGTCTACAACTACCTGAAGGGAGGTTGTAGCCAGGTGGGGTTGGCCTCTTCTGCCAGGCAACCAGCAACAGAACAAAGGGACACAGTCTCAAGTTGTGCTGGGGCAGGTCTAGGTCGGATGTTAGGAGGAAGCTCTTGCCAGGGAGAGTGATTGGCATTGGAACGTGCTGCCCAGGGAGGTGGTGGAGTCACCATCCCTGGAAGTGTTCAAGCAAAGCCTTGATGGGGCACTTAGTGCCATGGTCTGGTTGATTGTTTAGGGCTGGGTGCTAGGTTGGACTGGATGATCTTGGAGGTCTCTTCAAGCGTGCCTGATTCTATAATACTAAACCAAGGTGCCTCTTTCTCCATGTGACCTGCACCATCCATCCTCTAAAAGTGTGAAAATCTGGAGTGATATGCAGTCAGAGGAACTTGATTTGCGTTGCCCTCCCCCCACATCTATTACTTTTGGGATATGACTGTGAATATAACTCAAATGAAAAATAGGTTGAAGTAGCATAGTTTTTATTAGATTATACTTGTGATGCTTTGCCTTGATTTCTTCTTTAGCTAACCCATCACCAGATTGCAATGCTATTAACCCACCAAATCAATCCTGATTTATACAGCATATAGTCTTCTAGCTTAATTTTTTTTTTTTCTATTCTATTGTTTCTTACCATTTTAATTTGGGATCTAAGGAAGGTAGAATTAGAAGCAGAACCTGACAAGTGACACAAACTCAGTTTCATGGTGGCAGGGTAATTTTTAATTTCTTCCTGAATGCCAGCTCTTCAAAAGCTCTGCTCCTTAAAATGATCTTCATCTACTAATTTCCCCTAAACACCTTGCCCAGCAAAGCCCAGTAACTACTGGACACACACTTCATCCTTAACGAGAGCCAAACTTACGATGACATCAGCCTGTCCTATTTCTTGCAATCCAGACGAAGTTTACTCAGTAAATGTTGCAACCCTGCCAAAATTCAGGGCTGCACAGAACAGTATGTTCGGGCCCTGATGTCTTGCCAGTTTTGAGCAAAGTGCTTGACAAGGGACTACATGTGGAGGTCAAAGTGATGCTATCATGAGCTCACCAGATGGTTAATTGTGGTATCGTTCACAACACAGCTAGCATGGTCTGTTCAGAAACAGTTGGCAGGTAATCCATGAACTCATACCCAGAAGCAACAGGATTATTACAAGAGATTGAAACAATACTGATGTTGACAAAATAGATTATTCCAAGAATTTTCTTGCATGTAATTGAAAGACGCAACTCTCAAGAAGTTTACTCGCAAAACCTAAAAGCATATATAATGCAGAATATAGAATATAAAATATAGAATATAGAATCAGCCAGGTTGGAAGAGACCTCCAAGATCATCCAGTCCATCCTAGCACCCAGCCCTAGACAATCAACCAGACCACGGCACTAAGTGCCGCATCAAGGCTTTGCCTGAACACCTCCTGGGATGGCAACTCCACCACCTCCCTGGGCAGCCCATTCCAATGCCAATCACTCTCTCTGCCAACAACTTCCTCCTAACATCCAGCCTAGACCTCCTCTGGCACAATTTGAGACTCTGTTCCCTCCTTCTGTCCCTGGTTACCTGGGAGAAGAGGCCAACCCCACCTGGCTACAACCTCCTTTCAGGTAGTTGTAGACAGCAATGAGGTCTACCCTAAGCCTCCTCTTCTGCAGGCTGCACAGCCCCAGCTCCCTCAGCCTCTCCTCACAGGGCTGTGCTCCAGGCCTCTCACCAGCCTCATCACCCTTCTCTGGACATACTCAAGCAACTCAGCATCTCTCTTAAATTGAGGTGCCCAGAACTGGACACAGCACTCAAGGTGTGGCCTGACCAGTGCTGAGTAGAGCAGGAGAATGCCCTCCCTGGTCCTGCTGGCCACACTGTTCCTGATCCAGGCCAGGATGCCATTGGTTCTGCTGCCCACCTGGGCACACTGCTGCCTCCTGTTCAGCTCCTGTCTCCCAGCACCCCCAGGTCCCTCTCTGCCTGGCTGCTCTCCAGCCACTCTGTCCCCAGCCTGTAGTGCTGCCTGGGGTTGTTGTGTATCTTTGTTAGCTGCTACCTTAAATCAGATATGCTCCTGTCAAACAAATCTGGCATTCTTGCATAATTGTTATCTGATGTATGTTAAATGCTAAAATGAAGACACTTTCTGAAATTCTGTTTATAAAATTGGACACATGCTGCTAGCAAATAAACATGCAACAACAGTAAACAGAGCCTTAGGAGCTCTACAGAGGGTGAGTAGAACTTGGGAATGAAATTACTGAATTTCTTTAGATTTATCAAGGAGAAAATGTTGTAATATATTAAAATGTAAGATAGCCTTAACTGGTATTCTGAAGATACTGGGAAAGTAGTCACCACAGTGCATTTTTCATCTAGCTGTAGCCTTTGATAGCTCCTTCAAGAGAATTAATGTGCTTGATTAAGCATGCATATACCAGAACCAACTCCTGCAGTTGTTTTTCTTGTGCAAGAAATAAACATTACCTCCTTTCACTAGCAGCTCTTTTTGGAGCCTGCCTAAATGTGATGCTTTACATGACAGACAGCAAGTTATGCCTTCAGCCATCAATGTACTTTTCTCTCTGTCTTTAAATTTGGTCTTTCATCAATCATCCAAACTAGAGTGTACTTATTCAGCTACATTAAGCATCCATACTGCTGTTCTATCAGCTGGTTTCATGCTTGCCAGTTGATTGTTGCTTTGTCAGACAGGAAAAGAACAAGTCTGAATAATTCTCACTCAGCTAACATAGAATCACAGAATCAGTCAGGGTTGGATGGGAGACCACAAGGATCATCGAGTTCCAACTCCCCTGCCATGGGCAGGGACACCCTACCCTAGATCAGGCTGGACACAGCCTCTGCCAGCCTGGCTGCAAACACCTCCAGGGATGTGGCTCCAATCACCTCACTGGACAACCCAATGTCACCTTTAAAGCTCTTCAGGGAAAAAATAATAAATCAACCTTCAAATTGGAAATTAACTATCCTGTGTTCTAACATCTTAGTAACTCACTGCAGTGCACTGTAGGACATTTTAAGGACCACTGACCTCTTTTACTAATCACTATTCTTCGTACTTATTGCTTACAGTACATCTTGGTAACAGACACTGCCACAGGATAGATTCATAGAAGGTTGGGAGGGAGCTCAAAGATCATCCAGTTCCAACGCCCTGCCACAGGCAGGGACACCTCCCACTAGAACAGGTCGCTCAAGGCCTCATCCTTGGAAGGACATCTCATACATTCCTGACTACCAGGCAACTTCTTCAAACCAAACCACAACAGCACAACCTTGAAACATTTCCATCTCTAAGGCTTATGTGGTTATGTAACGTAGACACCTGAACAGTGTTATGGAGAATAGAATAAAATGGAATGGAATGGAATGGAATGGAATAGAATAGAGTAGAATAGAATGGAATAGAATAGAGTAGAATAGAATGGAATAGGATAGGATAGGATAGGATAGGATAGGATAGGATAGGATAGGATAGGATAGGATAGGATAGGATAGGATAGGATAGGATAGGATAGGATAGGATAGGATAGGATAGGNCTTCAGGAGCCTAAGTTTCACTAAGTTTAGCTGCCCGAAGCTGTAGTATTTAAATCCTTCAAAAGCATAGGAAGAGGGATGGGAACCTTAAATTTAGCCTCCTTTGGGTGTGTAAGCTCAGTGATCATTGTGTAAATTCAATTACCTTTGTTGCTCCTTGAGATTGCCTCTGATTTGGAGCCTGTTCCCTGCTCAGAGGTATTCCAGTGCTGATGTATCAGAGCCACCAGTGATTTGTTAGGACAGAATTGCTGATTTTAGTCGTGACTCACCCTCTGAAATCAATCTGGCCAATATTCAGGGGAAATACCAATATCATTACCTCTCGTATTTGTAACTCGTCCAATTTCTACCGTGGAAAATGAGCTGAGTTCAAAGTAAATCTGATTTCTTTTTCGCTGTTTCACATTATTGAGTGAGCTGACTGCTTGATGTCGTCGTTTGTACCACCCTAAATGCCTAGGAGAGCTTCTTCACAGCGACTACCTCCACTTCCCTGCCTCGTGTGGACTGCCACGCAACGTGGAGCCTGCAAATGCTGAAAGGAAACAATCACAGGGAGGAAACCAAAGGGCAAATGCAAATTGGAATGGAATGGAATGGCATGGAATGGAATAGAATAGAATAGAATAGAATAGAATAGAATAGAATAGAATAGAATAGAATAGAATAGAATAGAATAGAATAGAATAGAATGGAATAGAATAGAATGGAATAGAATAGAATAGAATGGAATAGAATAGAATAGAATAGAATAGAATAGAATAGAATAGAATAGAATAGAATAGAATGGAATAGCATAGAATAGAACAGAATATAGAGGAGAATATAGAACAGGAGAGGAGAATAGAATAGAATAGACTAGACTAGAAAGAGCATCTTCATTTAATAAGGATTCAACACCTCTCCTCTCATCACAACAATGCTGTTGAGAGATACCTGAGAGTATTTCCAAGTCTGCCAGCAAAACAGCAGATCATGGCTAACACTGTGGTGTCGCCATTAATGATCAAAGAGAAAGGAACTTATGGGAGTAACATGCACCATTCACATTGCAGGCCTTCTTCACCCACAAATAGAGAATTAAAGCAGAACAAGCTAAAAAGTAATGCAAACAGTCATGAAGCTCCTTTTAATCAACTTTAAAAAAAAAAAATATTACAAAGTCAGCCAAGTGTTCTCCTTCCCCTTTCAGAATAAATCCTGCTTTCATATCCTCAGGGAGCTTACCAAAAGCTGAGAAGTGAGTTATAATATGCAGTATTTTGTAAAAGTAAAAGACAAGATTTTGAAAAACTCTCAGTATCTTCAGGAGGTCTACAAGAAAGCTGGGGAGGGAATTTTTAGGCTGCCAGGCTGTGATAGGACTGGGGGAATGGTACAGAGCTAGTAATGGAGAGATTCAGACTAGATGTTAGGAAGAAGTTCTTCATCATGAGGGTGGTGAGAGCCTGGAATGGGTAGCCCAGGGAGGTGGTGGAAGCCTCATGTCTGGAGGTGTTCAAAGCCAGTCTGGATGAGGCTCTAGACAGCCTGATCTAGGGTAAGGTGCCCCTGGGCATGGCAGGGGGGTTGGAATTGGATGATCCTTGTGGTCCCTTCCAACCCTGACTGATTCTATGATTCTGTGATTCTTTAAAAGTGGCTTTCCACTGTTTTAGCAGCCATTTTTAGCACTCAGGTTTGGAACCTAGGAGGGGTTGGAACTATATGATCCTTGTGGTCCCTTCCAACATTGACTATGATTGGTTCTAAGTTTCAGGTCAGGATTTTGAAGTAGGTATCTTGACAGGCTTTTGTGTTCTTTTTGTGAGTGTTTTAAAATTATAGTAATTGATTATAATTCTATATTATAAATATCATAATCTTATATATATTATAATTATTCATTTAATTATAATGATTAATTATTCTATTGTGGATAAACATTGTGGATCAAGTTGGGTATTTTTTTTTTCCCAAACCAGTATTTTAAATCATCAAAGAAATGCTCCTAACTTTGGCTGGGGGCTTACTTCAGTACTGCACGACAACAAATGTATGCACCTTTTGACTGCACTCTTAGCCGTTTGCAATTTGTCTGATTCAATGATTCTATGAAAAACAGCTTTTTCCTATAGCAGAAACTGATTCATTGCATCCTTCCTTAGAATATTAAAAAAAAAAATAAAAAATCTGTTATTCTTACAGGAGACTTCTGGAAAAATATAAAAAATAAAACAAAACAGCACTACCAACAACAATAAAAGCCTTCCCCCTCCCAAAAAAATAACACTGCAGGGAGAAAGGAAATGTGTCATAAGAGGAATGTTAAGAAGACCTCACCCAGAAGACCTCTAAGTCAAAAGAAACCTCCCTTCCTCTCTGAAAGATGATAAGGAAAAGCCCTTGCACCCCTATCTTGTTGATTCCTAGTAGACAACTCCGGCTTAGGCATAGCAATGAAAAGGGAGAGAACTAACCTGAGCCCATCCACACTTTTGCTGAATCTGGCTGACTTATTAAAACAGAGTGCAACTGTCAGATGCTCTCCGCCGTGAACCTGCTCATTACCTCTCATTTGTACAGAAATGCAGCAAAAGGTGTAAGGTAAAAAGGGAAGAGAATACTCACAGCATAAGGCTAACAGTGCTGCAGAACTAAAAGCAGACAATGCTCCCCCCCAAGCACAACTACAGCTGCAGGACCTGGTAAGGTGATTTCAAAGTGGTAATCACTCTGTGCATGCAAATGAGAAAGGTATTTTGCAACAAAACCTGCTGTGCTGGGGAGATGTTCATGGGAGAAATGCTTGATTTGCTCAGCTTTTTTATCCTAACAATCTCCACTTGCAAGTCCTTTTCCAACCTGCAGTACTGTGTGCAGTTCTGGAGCCCCCAGCACAAGAAGGTCATGGAACTGCTGGAGAGGGTCCAGAGGAGGGCCACAAAGATGCTCAGAGGGCTGCAGCATCTCTGCTCTGAGGACAGGCTGAGAGAGTTGGGGCTCTGCAGCCTGGAGAAGAGAAGGCTTCGAGGAGACCTTAGAGCAACCTTCCAGTATCTGAAGCAGGAACGCTGGGGAGGGACTATTGACAAGGTCTTGTAATGACAGGAGGAGGAGGAGGAACGGGTTCAAACTGGCAGAGGGGAGATTTAAACGGGATGTTAGGAGAAAGTTCTTCACAGTGAGGGTGGTGAGACACTGGCACAGGTTGCCCAGGGAGGTTGTGTCTGCTCCCTCCCTGGAGGTGTTCAAAGCCAGGTTGGATGAGGCCTTAAGCAATCTGTTCTAGTGGGAGGTGTCCTTGCCTATGACACAGGGGGGTTGGAACTGGATGATCTTTGAGGTCTCTTCCAACCTAAACCATTCTATGATTCTAACAGAAGGTAACATAGTGAAAAATAATACGATCTTAAAACCACAGTGGCCAGATACTGAGTTGCTGAGCAACCATCTGTAGCTTCTGACATCTTAGAAGTTCAGAAAACATCAAGCCACAAACTCAGCTTCCTAGTTACTGACAACTGAGCTAACCATTTCTAGAAATCTTGGCCACTGTTTTAAAACCCATTTTACTTCTGTGGAAGATAATGAGTCACATTTCCAAATGGCTTCCAAGTCCATGCCTAGAGCAGACACACAGGGCAAACTGGAGAGCTGCAAACTGAGGGACAGCTTCTGGATAATTCATAGCATCATAGAAACACACAATGTCAGGGGCTGGAAGGGAACTGCAAAGATCATCTGGTCTAGCCCCCCCCTGCCACAGCAGAATCACCAAGAGCAGATCACACAGAAATGCATCCAGGCAGTTCTTGAACATCTCCAGAGAGGGAGACTCCACAACCCCCCTGAGCAGCCTGTTCCTGTGCTCTGTCACCCTCATAGAGACAAAATTCCTCCTCAGGTTCACATGGAACCTCCTGTGCTTCAGCTTCCACCCATTGCCCCTTGTAATGTCACTGGTCATCACCCACCAGAGCCTGGCTCCAGCCTCCTGCCACTCACCCTTACATATTTATAAACATGAATTAGGTCAGCCCTTAGTCTCCTCTCCAAGCAGCACAGCCCCAGCTGCCTCAGGCTCTCCTCCTAATAGAGCTGTTCTGCATCTTTGTGGCTCTCTGCTGGACTCTCTCAAGAAGTTCTATGTCCCTCTTGAACTGGGGGGCCCAGAACTAGACACAGTACTCCAGATGTGGCCTCACCAGGACAGAGTAGAGGGGCAGGAGAAGCTCTCTCAACCTACTAACCACAGCCCTTCTAATACACCCCAGAATGGCATTGGCCCTCCTGGCCACCAGAGCACATTGCTGGCTCATGGTCAACCTCTCATCAACTATGACCTCCAGGTCCTTTTCCCTTTCACTGCCTTCCCACAGGTCAGAGCCCAACCTATACTGACCTCTGAGGTTGCTCCTTCCCAGGTGCAAGGACGGTGAATCTGTACTGTAACACAAATTCTGCTGTGAGAAAGGCATCCCTCCCAAAGGGATGAAAGCACTAAGTGGTCAGGATGCTCAACCCCATGTCCTGTCAGCTCCACTGCACCTCCTACCAAAAAATTCCAGCAGGATCATAATATGCACTGGAAGAAAGAAACCTGTGTCTCTGGAGGCAGCAATTTCCAACAGGAGTACAGAAATGCAAAGAAAGAAGAAAAGTGCTACACGCATCAGTACGAGAAATCATCAACCAAGATGGCTAAAAAAGAAATAATTCATCTCCTTTTCCACATTTTTCGCCTCCTTTCATTTAATACTATGTACAGCAAATACTGGAAGTTTCTCCTTTATATAAACAAGAAATCTGGCAATTTTTCAATATGAGTGGCTTATCTTCTTCAGGAAAGTATTTAAAGCTCCAGGCAAAGCTGACAGCTCCTGGCTTGAACAGATTCACTCTGAAATGGGTCAAGAACTGGCTGGAGGGCTGGGCCCAGATACTGGTGGTGAATGGAGCCACATCCAGTTGGCAGCTGTGGTGTGCCCCAGGTATCAGTGCTGGGTCCCATCCTCTTCAATGTTGTTACTGATGATCTGGACAAGGGGATTGAGTCCATCCTCAGTAAGTTTGCAGGTGACACCAAGTCAGGAGCAGGTGTGGATCTGCTGTACCATAGAAGGGCCCTGCAGGGGGACCTGGACAAGCTGGATGGGTGGGCAGAGGCCAATGGGATGAGATTGAACAAGGCTAAGTGCAGGGTTCTACACTTTGGCCACAACAACCCCAGGTAGTGCTACAGGCTGGGGACAGAGTGGCTGAGAGCAGCCAGGCAGAGAGGGACCTGGGGGTGATGGTGGACAGCAGCTGAACATGAGCCAGCAGTGTGCCCAGGTGGGCAGCAGAGCCAATGGCATCCTGGCCTGGATCAGCAATTGTGTGGGCAGCAGGACCAGGGAGGTTATTCTGCCCCTTTCCTCTGCTCTCCTCACACCCCACCTGCAGCACTGTGTGTAGAGCTCTTGGGACTATGCAGTCTGGAGAAGAGAATGATTCCAGGCTACAGGAGGGCTGGGGAGGGACTATTCACAAGGTCTTGTAATGACAGAATGAGGAGGAATGGGTTCAAAGTGTCAGAGGGGAGACTGAAAGTGGATGTTAGGAGGAAGTTGTTTGCAGTGATGGTGGTGAGACACTGGCACAGGTTGCCCAGGGAGGTTGTGGTTCCTCCCTCCCTGGAGGTGTTCAAGGCCAGGCTGGATGAGGTCTTGAGCGACCTGTTCTAGTGGGAGGTGTCCCTGCCTATTGCACAGTGGGGGTTGGAACTGGATGATCTTTGAGATCTCTTCCAACCTAAACCATTCTACGATTCTATGATCTTTGAGGTCTCTTCCAACCTAAACCATTCTCTGATTCTATGATCTCAAGCACTGTGGCAGAGAACAGAGATTGGCATCCTCTGTGATGTAAAGAGAGTTGAGTGTCTTGGAACTCACAGATCAGTTAAAAGCAGTGGGTTGGCTGGGTTAGAAAATCAAACTGCAGGTATTTGCAACAGCTGCAGTGCCCTTTTCTTCTACACAACTTTAAGTACCCAAGCAGTCAAAAGCATTTTACAACCCAAAAAAAACCCCCAAAAAACAAAAAAACTCCTGAAAGTTTATAATGCCACCTCTTAAATTTCATATTACTGTGATAGCTCCCTGGAAACAAACATGTTCTCCTTTTGCAGGATCTTCCTGTTAGTAACAGTCGCACATAAATAAAGTTTTCTAAACAAACATCTTATCTTTTGATGGAAGGAAGTCCATTAATAAGGAATTGACGTCCTTCCCTGGAAAAAAAAAAACCTCAACCAACCAACCAACCAAAAAAAAAACAAACCCAGACCAGTGCTAATTCTTTCCCGTAATCTAAAGGAATAAATTCACACCCTGAGATCCTTTGCAGTAAATTTGGATAGTCTGCACGCAGACAAACCAGAAATGTTTGGGTTTTCTTACAGACAATAAATCTGTTGCTACCTTGTCATATCATGCTTCATAATTTATCTCTCCCCTCGTTTTTTTTCGATGGCTTGGAGGTTGGACTTAGATGACCTTTGTGGTCCCTTCCAATCCTGACTGGTTCTATGATTTATGGAATTTTATGTGTCATTACGTGACATCCCAGTAACAAAACTGGAAAAACATGGACCTGATGTGAGGACTATTCTCTGGATAAGGAACTGGCTGGATGGTCACATGCAGAGAGTGTTGATCAGGGACACAACGTCCACCTGCAAACCAGTGACAAGTGGCATCCCTCAGGGATCAGTACTGGACCAAGTTTAACATCTTTGTCAGTGACATGGACAGAGGAATCAGTGCAGCCTCAGCAAGGGTGCAGCTGGCACCAAGCTGTGTGGCACAGTTGACTTGCTGGAGGGCAGGGATCCATCCAGAGGGACCTGCACAGGCTGCAGAGGTGTGCCCAGGCCAACCTCATGACATTCAACAAGGCCAAGTGTAAGGTCCTGCACCTGGGTCACAGCAATCCCAAGCACAACTCCAGGCTGGGTGGGGAATGGCTGAGAGCAGCCCTGAGGAACAGGACCTGGGGGTCTGGGGTGGTGCAAAGCTGAAGATGAGGCTGCAGTGTGAGTGCAGCCCAGACAGCAACTGTGTGCTGGGCTGCAGCAAGAGCAGCTGTGGGCAGCAGGGCAAGGGAGGGGATTCTGCCCCTTTGCTCTGCTCTCCTCACACCCCACCTGCAGCACTGTGTGCAGCTCTGCAGCCCCCAGCACAAGAAGGAGATGGAAGTGTTGGAGCCAGTGCAGAGGAGGCCACCAAGATGCTGAGAGGGCTGCAGCAGCTCTGCTATGAGGACAGGCTGAGAGAGTTGGGGCTCTGCAGCCTGCAGAAGAGAAGGCTTCAAGGAGACCACATAGTAGCCTTCCAGTATCTGACAGGGGTTACAGGAGGGCTGGGGAGGGAATATTGACAGGGTCTTGTAATGACAAGATGAGGAGGAATGGGTTTAAAGTGGCAGAGGGGAGATTGAAAGTGGATGTTAGGAGGAAGTTCTTTCCAGTGTGGGTGGAGAGATACTGGAAGAGGTTGCCCAGGGAAGTTGTTGATGACAGAATCACAGAGGATGACAGATTCTGTCATACACAACCTCTCTGGAGGTATTCAGGGAGCAGGCTGGATGAGATCTTAAGCAACATGTTCTAGTGGGAGGTGTCCCTGCCTATGGTGGGGGGGTTGGAGCTGGATGATCTTTGAGGTCCCTTCCAACCTAAACTCTTCTATGATTTCAACTATACTCCACACATCCTTGATAAAGTTGCAGGTTGAAGTAACCTTCAGTCTGGGCTCTTCAGAAGCACAACATAACTGCTTAATATTTTGACCTACTTGACCATTTTCAGAAGATGCCATTTGCCCAATAAATGAAGCCAGACTCCAAAAGGTATGCTCAGAATCTACCTTGGTCTTCACTGAGAGCCTGGAATGGGTTGCCCAGGGAGGTGGTTGGGGCCACATCCCTGGAGGTGTTTTCAGCCAGGCTGGCTGAGGCTGTGGGCAGCCTGATGTAGGGCAGGTAGGGTGTCCCTGGGCTTGGCAGAGGGGCTGGAACTGGCTGATCCTTGTGGTCCCTTCCAACCCTGACTCATTCTACGATTCTATGAGGCCACGAGGATGCTCAGAGGGCTGCAGCACCTCTGCTATGAGGACAGACTGAAAGAGTTGGGGCTGTTCAGTCTGGAGAAGAGGAGGCTCCCAGGTGACCTTCTTGTGACCTTCCAATATCTGAAGGGGGCCTACAAATAAGCTGGGGAGGGACTTTTTAGGCTGTCAGGGAGTTACAGGACTAGGGGGAATGGAGCAAAGCTGGAGGTGGGGAGACTCAGATTGGATGTGAGGAAGCTGTTTAGCATGAGAGTGGTGAGAGCCTGGAATGGGTTGCCCAGGGAGGTGCTTGGGGAGGTATTTAAGGCCAGGCTGGGTGAGGCTGTGGGCAGGCTGATGTAGGGTAGGGTGTCCCTGGGCATGACAGGGGGTTTGTCATCTACTCGAGACACTGCTGCTGACCAAAATTAACTTCAGCACAATCTTCTGACACAATCTTCATCTGCTTCCCTTCTTTTCCTTCAGACTGAGTTTGAAGCTGACACTTGCATTCTTGTTTAGCACACGTACACAGCTTCACACACCGACTCTGACCATTCAGAACCAAATTTAGCTCTAAATACTTTTGCATTTAGAACCAAACACTTTTTGTTGAAGGTGCAACCTCAAGTCTCAACGTGCTTGCACATATTTAGTAGCACACACACCCCTGAAGGTTGCTATAAAAACAAGAACAGTTTCCTCTTCCCTTAGCTCTATTATGTTGGAAAGGTTAGGTCCTGCAAAAGGTCTCCCCCTGTTTCTCTGCACTGCGGAACAGTGACCTTTACCAAGAGCAAAACAGAGCACTGCTTTCAAAGGTCATGAGAAACAGAAAGCTGAGCAGATTATCTGGCATCCCACAGCAGCACTGGAAACACAGATGTAGGTAACAGCCTGACAGCCATCTGGGCACAGCAGCATGAAGAAGACTTTTTGTCAGCCGTTAGACAGGTCACCTACTGGTTGGCTCCTGTCCTGCCCCATCAGGATATCTATACATAGTCACCCTATACCATTTCCAGCTTTTCTGTCTCACCTTTTTTCACTCCACCTTGGTTTTTTTGGGTGTAGTGCTTTGGGGAGTCACCCACCCCACACATACAATGAATTCATAGAATCATAGAATGGTTTAGGTTGGAAGAGACCTCAAAGCTCAGCCAGTTCCAACCCCCCTGTGCCATAGGCAGGGACACCTCCCACTAGATCAGGATGCTCAAGACCTCATCCAGCCTGGCTTTGAACACCTCCAGGGAGGGAGCAGCCACAACCTCCCTGGGCAACCTATTCCAGTGTCTCACCACCCTCACTGTGAAGAACTTCCTCCTAACATCCCATTCAAATCTCCCCTCTGCCAGTTTGAACCCATCCCCCCTTGTCCTGTCATTACAAGACCTTGTGAACAGTCCCTCCCCAGCCTTCCTGTAGTCTTCCTTCAGATACTGGAAGGTTGCTCTAAGGTCTCCTTGAAGCCTTCTCTTTTCCAGGCTGAAAAGTCTCAACTCTTTCAGCCTGTCCTCATAGCAGAGGTGCTTCAGTCCTCTGATCATCTTCAAGGCCCTCCTCTGGACTCTCTCCAGCAGTTCCATGTCCTGCTTCTGTTGGGGGCTCCAGAACTGCACACAGTACTCCAGGTGGGGTCTGAGGAGAGCAGAGTAAAGGGGCAGAATCCCCTCCCTTGCCCTGCTGCCCACAGCTGCTCTTGCTGCAGCCCAGCACACAGTTGCTGTCTGGGCTGCACTCACACTGCAGCCTCATCTTCAGCTTCTCATCCACCCAGACCCCCAGGTCCTGTTCCTCAGGGCTGCTCTCAGCCATTCCCCACCCAGCCTGGAGTTGTGCTTGGGATTGCTGTGAACCAGGTGCAGGACCTTACACTTGGCCTTGCTGAATTTCATGAGGTTGTCCTGGGCACAGCTCTGCAGCCTGTGCAGGTCCCTCTGGATGGATCCCTGCCCTCCAGCAAGTCGACAATTCACCCAGACTAGACTCAGCTTGGCTGGAAGTTAAGGAATGAAGCTTTATATTCACAGCTTAGAGCGCAACACATGAGCAGATATAGGCAATGTACTACAGATATCTACAGATATCTACAGGTATAAACACAGGTAAAAATAATACAGAAACACAATCCCCCTCCCATAAGTCAGAATGCCCAGGAGACGCTCCCAACCACCCTTCCACCTTCTTTCCACCCCCCCTCTCTTATCCCAGAATCTGTCTTATGTGCAAGGTGAGTTGGAAGGATCAACATGGATGGGGGGGTTAGAAGGAGAATGATGAGTTAGGTTACACAGATCCAGCTAGCAGCAGTTAAATATGGCAGAAATCACAGAGAAAAACAACAAAAAAACAAAAAAAAACAGACTCAGACTGCCTTATCTCTGTTTGTGTCCTTGGTTTTAAACATCTCTCAAAACCTGAGTGCAGCAGACATCACCACTGTTCTCTTTTCACAGCCTGTCATCTAATTTCTCCCATTGAAACATGCCAATTAGCCTCAAACCAGCACACGTAGCACAATGCCTCACAAAGCTTCTCTGACTTAAAAAGATTGACAGGATCACAGGGCATTAGGGGTTGGAAGGGACCCAAGGACTGAAAGAGTTGGGGCTGTGCAGGCTGGAGAAGAGGAGGCTCCCAGGTGACCTTCTTGTGGCCTTCCAGGATCTGAAGGGGGCTATAAAAAAGCTGGGGAGGGACTTTCTAAGCTATCAGGGAGTGACAGGACTAGGGGGAATGGAGCAAAGCTGGAGGTGGGGAGATTCAGATTGGAGGTGAGGAGGAAGTTGTTGAGCATGAGAGTGGTGAGAGCCTGGAACGGGTTGCCCAGGGTGGTGGTTGGGGTGGTATTTAAGGCCAGGCTGGCAGAGGCTGTGGGCAGCCTGCTCTAGGGTAGGGTGTCCCTGGGCATGGCAGGGGAGTTGGAACTGGCTGATCCTTGTGGTCCCTTCCAACCCTGACTGATTCAACGATTCTATGAGATCATTGAGTCCAACCCCATCCTTGATACGGCAGAAACCTGGAGGGAGCTCCAAAAAAGCTAAATAAACACGTACAAAACTCCAAGACTTTTAACCAGTTCATTTTCTACGACGAAGAGCATTGGCAAGCCGCAGCTAACGGCAAAGCCAAAATCCTCGTGAGCGACTTCAGCTCCCAGGGAATGAGCTGACTGATGGTACCCAACACATTGAGCAAAGAAGCCCACTCGTGGGTGTCATCCTTACCTGTGCTGCTGCCTTTTCTTGCCCGCCCATGTCCACGCTGTGCAACGCAGGTGTCACCACTGGCGGGGGAGGTGCTCTGCGCTTCTTCCCTTCCGTGTTTGCCGTCATTGCCGAGATGTTCCCCAGCGACAGCGATGGACCCAGGCAACTGGAACGAGAATTCACCGAAGGGGAGTTTGGGGCTGTGGAAAATCCCTGCAAATGGATCAATGGCTTGGATTAAAATCACTTAAAAAAAAAAAAAATAATAATACTGTAGGAAAGAAAGAAGGAAAACAAGAGTAACATCTGTGGTTACTCTTTTAACAATGATATGAAGGTCTTGTAATGACAGGACGAGGGGGAATGGGTTCAAATTGGCAGAGGGGAGATTTGAACGGGATGTTAGGAAGAAATTCTTCACAGTGAGGGTGGCGAGGCACTGGCACAGGTTGCCCAGGGAGGTTGTGGCTGCTCCCTCCCTGGATGTATTCAAGGCCAGGCTGGATGAGGTCTTGAGCGACCTGTTCTAGTGGGAGGTGTCCCTGCCTATGGCAGGGGGTTGGAACTGGATGATCTTTGAGGTCTCTCCCAACCTAAACCATTCTAGGATTCTATGAATAATCATGGATGTTCCTCTGTCAAACTTAGAATCATAGAATCAGTCAGGGCTGGAAGGGACTACAAGGATCATCTAGTTCCAACCCCCCTGCCATGCCCAGGGACACCTCTGGCAGTCTGGCTGCAAACACCTCCAGGGATGGGGCTTCCACCACCTCCCTGGGCAACCCATTCCAGGCTCTTACCACTGTCATGCTGAACAATTTCTTCCTAACATCCAGTCTGAATAGAACCATTTCTAGCTTTGTTCCATTCCCCCCAGTCCTATCACTACCTGACATCTTTTAAAAGTCCATTCCCAGCTTTCTTGTAGCCCCCTTAAGATACTTAAAGGTCACAGTAAGGTCACCTCGGAGCCTTCTCCTCTCCAGACTGCACAGCCCCAACTCTTTCACTCTGTCTTCATGGCAGAGTTGCTGCAGCCCTCTGAGCATCCTCGTGGCCCTTCTCTGGACACACTCTAGCACATCCATAGCCCTTTTGTCCCAGGGTCTACAGAACTGGATGCAGTACTCCAGGTGGGGTCTCACCAGTGCAGAGTAGAGGGGGAGAATCACCTGCCTCACCCTGCTGCCCACACTCCTCTTGCTGCAGCCCAGGCTCTGGTTGCTCTGTGGGCTGCAGGAGCACACTGACAGCTAATATTGAGCTTCTCATCCACCAGCACCCCCAAGTTCCTCTCCTGAGGATCTGCTCTCAAGCCAGTCACTGCCCAGCCTATATTGGTGCTTGGGATTGCCTCGACCCAGATGACCTCACAGGATTTGCTGTATTGCAAACTAACCTCTGGAAACTTCTAAAGGTCAACTGAGAGAAAGCTCCTAAGGGGTATTAGTAAGTCAGAAGGTGCAATGAGCACCTGCTGCAATTTAACAACTTTGGGTCCAGGATTTGGACTCAATTATCTCTGGAAGCCCCTTTCAAACCTTAGCATTCTGTGATTCTGTGGTTGATGGGAACAATCCTGCTGCTTGCCATCTAAAATATAAGCTTCAAGCAAGATGCCACACATACAGTTATGGTCATTACAAATGCATTTGCAACTGCCTTTAAGTTAGAAGCAACACACTTCCCTGAAAGGAAGATTTTACTCTTAACCAAGGGCACTGTATTAATCTCATGCTGTCGGGGCCCCAGCCAGCCTGCCTGACTTAACCAAAGTCTCCTCTGCAGGTTTTACATATCAGAAATTGCTGCTCCCAAATTATTTCCAATTTACCAGCCCAATCAAACATTACAATGCACGTTCTGCTGAAAACAACCATTTATGTAGGTCAAAAGAAGCCCTACCAAGAGGCACCATTCTGGATTTGAACAGCTCCAGATGAAAAGAGACTAACGGAATGGCCTGGGTTGGAAGGGACTTCTGAGATCATCTACTCCAACCTCCCTGACATGGGCAAAGATGCATCTCAACTTGACTGAGCTGCTTAAGGCCTCATCCAGCCTGGCCATGGACCCCCTCAGGGAGGAGGCATCCACAACCTTCCTGGGCAGCCTTATTCCAGAGTCTTATCACTATTATATTGAAGAACTTCTTTCTAAGACCCAGCCCAAACCTACTCTACCACAGCTTAAAACCATTCCCCCTTGTCCTGTTGCTAAACATCCTTAGGAATCCTTCTGCAGCCTTCCTGTAGAATCCCTTCAGCTATTGGAAGGCAGCCTCAAGGTCCCCCCGGAGTCTTCACTTCTCTAGGCTGAAGAAACCCAGCTCCCTCAGCCTATCAACACAGCAGTGATGTTTCAGCCCTTGGATCATCTTTCTGGCCCTCTTCTGGACTCACTCCATCAGGAGGAACAGAAACCATTTCAGTAATTCCTTCATGTTAAAAATGATTTTTAACTCTCACTGAAAACTTGACAAAATAATTTTTGTTAAGTTTTATTGATTTCAGATGAAGGTGTTTTACATTCATTGTTATATTCATCTACAAACAGAAATCATAGGATCATAGAATCACAGAATCAGTTAGGTTTGGAAGGGACCACAAGGATCAGCCAGTTCCAACCACCCTGACATGGGCAGGGACACCCTACCCTAGATCAGGCTGCCCACAGCCTCTGCCAGCCTGGCTGCAAACACCTCCAGGGATGGGGCCTCAGCCACCTCCCTGGGCAACCCATTCCAGGCTCTCACCACTCTCATGCTCAACAACTTCCTCCTTACATCCAATCTGAATTTCTCCTACCCAAAGCTCTGCTATTAGCATTTCCTTGATTTCCTGATGACACCAAGAGGCATTTAAAGGTCAGTAAAAGAAGGGTTTGCAACCCACCTGTGAGACTGATTTGACTTCCCTTGTCCTGGTCACACTGGACAACAAAATTTTTTTTCTAAATGTCAGTTTCTTTTCTTGTGAGGTTGCATTTCTTCCGCAGCTCTTTGCCAAAAGTTAGGCATTTGAGCTCCTGGTCTTGTTGTCCAATTTCCTTCTGAGGAGTTTTAAAACCAGAAGCAATTGATGGAGCTGTTTTTTTAAGTAGTCGAAGTACCAAATATATCAGCAAAACTTAAGGTTTTTTTCCTTTTTTATTTCAAAACAGAGACCAAAAAATAAGAAGGATCATAAAGGATTTTTTTTTTTTTCCTTCTTTCAGGTGTCATGTGGATAAGGCAAAGAAGCTGGTGAGGGACATTAAAATTGAATCATGCCTTTGCCTTCTTAAAGTTTTCCGGGACAAGAGCTTCTGATGGTGACATCAAAACAGGTCAGGCCACATCTTGAGTACTGTGTCCAGATTTGCTTGACAGGAGCATATCTGATTAAAGGTAGCAGCTAACAAAAAAGATACACAACAACTCCAAGCAGCACTATAGGCTGGGGACAGAGAGCAGCCAAGCAGAGAGGGACCTGGGGGTGCTGGGAGATAGGAGCTGAACAGGAGCCAGCAGTGTGCCCAGGTGGGCAGCAAAGCCAGTGGCATCCTGGGCTGGATCAGGAACAGTGTGGGCAGCAGGAGCAGGGAGGTTATTCTGCCCCTGGACTCAGCACTGGTCAGGCCACACCTTGAGTGCTGTGTCCAGTTCTGGGCCCCTCAATTCAAGAGAGATGTTGAGGTGCTGGAAGGTGCCCAGAGCAAAGCGACAAAGCTGTTGAGGGGCCTGGAGCAGAGCCCTGTGAGGAGAGGCTGAGGGAGCTGGGGGTGTGCAGCCTGCAGAAGAGGAGGCTCAGGGCAGACCTCATTGCTCTCTACAACTACCTGAAGGGAGGTTGTAGCCAGGTGGGGTTGGACTCTTCTGCCAGGCAGCCAGCAACAGAACAAGGGGACACAGTCTCAAGTTGTGTCACGGGACGTATAGGCTGGATATTAGGAGGAAGTTCTTCAGACAAATAGTGATTGGCATTGGAATGGGCTGTCCAGGAAGGTGGTGGAGTCTCCATCCCTGGAGGTGTTGAAGCAAAGCCTGGATGGGGCACTTAGTGCCATGGTCTGGTTGATTGGCTAGGGCTGGGTGCTAGGTTGGACTGGATGAGCCTGGAGCTCTCTTCCAACCTGCTTCATTCTATGGTTCTATGACTCTAAGTATGAAAGGTAAGATTTAGAGCAGGCAGATAAATCTACCTGCTCAGTGACAGCAAGAATATTTGCAATTTGGGGAGATTTAAACTCAATTAATGCAAACTTTTACTGATTTGCTGACACCACACTTGATTACAACTGGCCATTTATCATGCCAGACAGGTTATGTCAGACCTACTGCACAACTTGGCTGCTTTCTTTGACATGATACTAGCACTACATCTGACAGCACCACAGTGAATTAATCCAAGCTCCTGCTTCAAAACCAAAGCATAATACTGCACTCATGAGACTGCTTGGACACATAGTTTAAAAGAAAAACAAACACAAAATTGTGACTACTCAGATTTTCCTTTCTAACCGAGCACACAGAATACAGTCTGCATTTTGCAGCCTCTGAAGCAGTTGTGATTCTGGTACTTGCATTGTCTGCAGTCAGAAATGCTAAAAATGTTTATCTTTCCATGCTCCAAATTGAAAAAGAAATACACATTTTTATTCCGTTTCCTAGAATCAGTCAGGGACTGATATCAGGGACTGATGAGAATCAGCTTTTGCTTCAGATGAGCTTAGCCCTGAGGTTTTGTGCTTGAACTACCTGGAAACTTAAGTTTACCAGAAGGGACATTACCTAAGCCTTTACTCTGCTCTCCTCAGACCCCATCTGGAGTACTGTGTGCAGTTCTGGAGCCCCCAGCACAAGAAGGACATGGAACTGCTGGAGAGAGTCCAGAGGAGGGCCACAAAGATCAGAGGGCTGCAGCAGCTCTGCTATGAGGACAGGCTGAAAGAGTTGAGACTTTTCAGCCTGGAGAAGAGAAGGCTTTGAGGAGACCTTATAGTAGCCTTCCAGTATCTGAAGGGGGCTACAGGAAGGCTGGGGAGGGACTGTTCACAAGGTCTTGTAAGGACAGGATGAGGGGGAATGGGTTTAAAGTGTCAGAGGGGAGATTGAACCTGGATGTTTGGAGGAAGTTGTTTGCAGTGAGGGTGGTGAGACACTGGCACAGGTTGCCCAGGGAGGTTGTGGCTGCTCCCTCCCTGGAGATGTTCAAGGCCAGGTTGAGCGACCTGTTCTAGTGGGAGGTGTCCCTGCCTATGGCACAGGGGGGTTGGAACTGGATGATCTTTGAGGTCCCTTCCAAACTAAACCATTCTATGATTCTATAAATATTCTTGCTTTAACTTTGCATATGCAAACCCTAGGGAGGTAAGACCATCAGCAACATGGCACGGGGAATATTTCCACATCAGGTATTTTCTGTGCTCTGTGGTAGGTTAAAGGACAAGTCCATCACTCATGTGTGAGATAGGAGTGCAGGCTGCAGACACAATCTGAGGTGAATCCCAAAGTCAGGCTACACATTGTGTGACAGTCTGGATGCCAACAGATGCTTAGGATAAGGTCCTCTTGCACATCCTACAAGTGCAAAACTATTTATCATGGCTTGCAGAAGTGTGTGGACAACTCTGTGTCTACTTTGATAGAATGCTGTTGATGGTTGGTTGTTTTTTGGGTTTTTTTTTTACCCTTTTCCCTTTTTAAAGTATCGTTTTGGAAAAGCACCAGAATTGATTTATATATAAAATGCACCCTCTCACAGCTGATTCCCTTCTTTTTGGTTAGACTGCTAAAAATTGAACTTCCACAAGTCTAACTCTTTTTGACACAGTGAACTGTCAAAATGTGTCAGCCTATAAAAAAGGGGGAAAAAAAAAAAAAAAAGACTGTATTTTGAAAATAGATACTTCAGGACTGTCAAAAAAAAGACAAATATGTGGAGGCAATATGGGGAGAAAGATTAAATTCAAAATATTCCCAAAAGGAAATGGATAGCCAAAAATAGGCACTCATCAAATTCAGCTACTCAGATCACTCACGATTTTTTATGACAGCTATGTGCATGTATGCTAAGTAAGCATATCACTGCTTGATAGAGCAGTAGATAGATAATAAAGAACATTTTTTTGTCACATACTATGCTAGACCAAAAGAAAAAAAAATAAACAGAAAAGCCAATCTATACAGAAAAGGATTAAATGTCTCATCTGATGGGACAGAAAATGGATGTGTAAGAAGTGAGATGTGCAGGGAGGTAGGTGAATTATAAAAAGGAAACAGAAAACAAGGAGGAAACCACTGCAAGTCTCCTGGATACTCATCCAAGCAGAAAGAACTGAAGAAAGAAACAAAACCAGAGCCATAATAGTAAAGGATGTAATGAATATATTCAGCAGCACAGTTGACCTGCTAGAAGGCAGGGACCCATCCAGAGGGACCTGCACAGGCTGCAGAGCTGTGCCCAGGACAACCTCAGGACATTCAACAAGGCCAAGTGTAAGGTCCTGCACCTGGGTCACAGCAATCCCAAGCACAACTCCAGGCTGGGTGGGGAATGGCTGAGAGCAGCTCTGAGGAACAGGACCTGGGGGTTTGGGGTGGTGCAAAGCTGAAGATGAGGCTGCAGTGTGAGTGCAGCCCAGACAGCAACTGTGTGCTGGGCTGCAGCAAGAGCAGCTGTGGGCAGCAGGGCAAGGGAGGGGATTCTGCCCCTTTGCTCTGCTCTCCTCACACCCCACCTGCAGCACTGTCTGCAGCTCTGCAGCCCCCAGCACAAGCAGCACATGGAAGTGTTGGAGCCAGTGCAGAGGAGGCCACCAAGATGCTGAGAGGGCTGCAGCAGCTCTGCTCTGAGGACAGACTGAGAGAGTTGGGGCTCTGCAGCCTGGAGAAGAGAAGGCTTCCAGGAGACCATATAGCAGCCTTCCAGTATCTGAAGGGGGCTACAGGAGGGCTGGGGAGGGACTATTGACAAGGTCTTGTAATGACAGGATGAGGAGGAATGGGTTTAAAGTGGCAGAGGGGAGATTGAAACTGGATGTTAGGAGGAAGTTCTTTACAGTGAGGGTGGTGAGACACTGGCAGAGGTTACCAAGGGAGGTTGTGGCTGCTCCCTCCCTGAAGGTATGCAGGGACCAGGTTGGATGAGGCCTTGAGTGACCTGTTCTAGTGGGAGGTGTCCCTGCCTATGGCTGGGGGGTTGGAGCTGGATGAGCATCAGTGAATGTGGTGATAGATTACTTGTTAATACCTTGGCGAAGGAACAGTGAAGTAAGGAGACCGTGAAGGACAGAAAACAAATTCTGCAAGAAAATTCAGTGATTGAGAGACCTCTTGTAGTGGGAGGTGTCCCTGCCTATGGCTGCGAGTTGGATCTGGATGATTTTTGAGGTCCCTTCCAACCTAAAGCATTCTATGATTCTATTATTCTATGATTGCTCATATGTCAGCCCAGAGCGATGGTGATGCTAACACTCACTTGGAGGCTTGAAGACACTGGAGGAAAAGTCACATGAACAGCACTCAAACTGGTAAAAATTCAGTAATGAAAACAAAGGTTTAATATACAGATCTGTGAATGGATAAGAAATATTTTGGTGGGAGGGATTTAATGTATGCAAAGGCATGGGAAGACAGCTGAATGGAAGAAAACAAGCAAAGAAACACTTTTAAACCTACCAAGAGAAGCCTAAAAGCCAATGACAGTGGAACCTGAAGAAGAAAGAACTACAAAGGAAAAGTCAGATGGACTCCAAAACTCAATTCAATCCCAGCTCAGAAAGAAGACAAAAATACCAAGCCAGAAGGAAAATAAGGAAAGAACATCTGAAAAGAGGTTATTTACACTTGGCCTTGGAAGGCCATTAAGAGATCTAGTGAGAGCAATCTTGGAAGAGCAAGGATGGAAAAAGCTACATTTTTCTAGGTCTGAATAGGCTGATTTCTTTCAGTAATGCTTTTGCTCTATGTGAAAATACTTCAGCTTAATCAAACAGTGCTGAGCAACCGAGCTGAAAATCAGAAATTGTCTTTATCAGTGGTCTGGCAAGAGACTTCAGGAAATAAGGAAGTTCAAAAGTCAAAGATCAACAACAATAAAAAAAAACTTTTTTTTTTTTTTTTTTA
>VWZI01009702.1:170301-185802 GCA_013396835.1 Psilopogon haemacephalus
GCCAGCTTGGATGAGGCCTTGAGCGACCTGTTCTAGTGGGAGGTGTCCCTGCCTATGGGAGGTTGGAACTGGCTGATCTTTGAGGTCTCTTCCAACCTAAACCATTCTATGATTCTATGAAACAAACAAACAAAGATTAGAAATCTTGAGTAAAAATTAATTAATCATTGCAATGAATTTATTTTCACTAAGCTTATTAATTCTTTTAAGTCAGGCAGTCAACATGGTTCAAGGAAGGCAGGAGCTGCTACATTTGGGATGTATTTCCTTCTGAAACTCAAAACATCTAGAAAAACTACAGAGACCTTGTTCTACAATATATTCTTTCAACATACAGGAACTATCAAACCAGAAGAGTTTATAATTCTCCATATATTTTCATTGTAGATATGCCAATTTATACTGGAAGGGGAGATGGAAATTTTGCATGGAACCATTTTTTAAGGTATCAGGTCTAAAGTCTGCACAGCAAAGTTTCACAGGGACCAGAATTATGAATAGAAGAGGTCCTGTCATGAGGAGGGTTTTTTTGGATGTGCATTTGCTCATTTTTCAAGAAATAACTTCCTTTTTTTTTTTTTATATATATTCCAGTATTTATTTTATTTCATTTTCCAGTATTTATTTTATTCCAGTATTTTTATTCCAGTTAAATTTAAAAAGCGGTTGCCCTCTATTTTAATGGAAGTCCTGACACAAGTTTACCACAGAGAAGGACCCTTAATGAAAATTTCTCGTTGTCTTTCAGCCTCTGCTGAACTTCTGACACATAAGACACTTGGCCTCTGAAAATCTCCACATATCACAGCTGCTGATGAATGAAGAAAAATTGTACTGAAATCCTCAGGCAAATGTTCAGCAAAATCATCGCATCATAGGATGTCAGGGGCTGGAAGGGACCTCCAAAGATCATCTGGCCCAGCCCCCTGTGTAGTGGGAAAAGAATTTAGCACAAGCAACATGGTTGGTAAACAGTAGAGGTTCTGTAAATAGGGCAGGTAACTGCTAAACCGCTACACCCCTGCCACAGCAGCATCGCATAGAGCAGGTCATACTGGAATGCATCCTGATGGTTCTTGAATATCTCCAGAGAGGGAGACTCCACAGCCTCCCTGGGCAGTCTGTTCCTGTGCTCTGTCACCCTCACAGGGAAAAAAATATTCCTCAGGTTCACATGGAATCTCCTATGCCTCAGCTTCCACCCATTGTCCTTTGTCCTGTCATTGGGCATCCCCCAGCAGAGCCTGGCTCCAGCCTCCTGCCACTCACCCTGCACATATTTATAACCATTGCTGAGGTCACCTCTCAGTCTCCTCTTCTCCAAGCAGCACAGCCCCAGCTCCCTCAGGCTCTCCTCATAAGGAAGATGTTCAACTTTCTTAATCATCTTTGTGGCTCTGCACTGGACTTTCTCAAGCAGATCCCTGTCCTTCTTGAACTCAGGGGCCCAGAACTGGACACAATACTCCAGATGAGGCCTCACCAGGGCAGAGTAGAGGGGCAGTAGATCCTCCCTTGACCTACTAACCACAGCCCTTCTAATACTCCCCTGAATGGCATTGGCCTTCCTGGCCACAAAAGCACACTGCTGGCTCATGGCCACCCTTCCATCCACCAAGACTCCCAAGTCCTTCTCTCCAGCATGTTAGTCCTCAGCCTTTCTGATCCCAGGAGCAAGACTCTACACTTACCCCTGTTGAACTTCATTCAGTTTCTCCCCGCCCAACTCTCCAGGCTACCTCTCTCTGAACAGCAGCACAACTCTCCAGTGTTTTTCAGTGATTTTTCAGAACTTCTATAAGGTCAAAGGATTTACTCACAGGAAATCATGTGATTAAATGGTACAGGTCCAGTACAGACCCCTGAGGGACACCACTTGTCTCTGTTCTCCACCTGGATGTCAAGCCATTGAGCTCTATCCTCTGGAGATATTCAAAACCTGCCTGGACACATTCCTTTGTGACCTGGTCTAGGTGATCCTGCTCTGGCAGGGAAGTTGGACTTCCCTACAGGAGGGCTGGGGAGGGACTATTCACAAGGTCTTGTAATGACAGGACAAGGGGGAATGGGTTCAAATTGGCGGAGGGGAGATTTGAATGGGATGTTAGGAGAAAGTTCTTCACAGTGAGGGTGGTGAGACACTGGAACAGGTTGCCCAGGGAGGTTGTGTCTGCTCCCTCCCTGGAGGTGTTCAAGGCCAGGCTGGATGAGGTCTTGAGCGACCTGATCTAGTGGGAGGTGTCCCTGCCTATGGCACAGGGGGATTGGAACTGGCTGATCTTTAAGGTCTCTTCCAACCTAAACCATTCTATGATTCTATGATGTTTCAAGGTCCCTTCCAGCCCCTGACATTCTACGATTGTCTGATGTGACCATCCAGTCAATTCTTTATCCACTGAACTGGACTGCACTCCCCACTAATGACCTAATGACCATTTCAAGCACAGTCCCAAATTTAGCTGACATGGAAGTTAAAAACTGGAAATAGATACAACACATATCTGCTCTTGGACTTTCACTGCTACAATTACGTCTTAAACAGGGCAAGCAGTGCTGGGAATTCTGTTTACTTCTTTGGGTATGTGCTGCTTTAGATGAAGAAACAAACCCTTCTTCATCTAATTATTGGTTGGTGAAAGCCACTTCTTTCCTTTGATGCTGTTCACCTCCTAAAAGACTTAATATATTTACTTTGGGGTTTTCACCTCCCCCAATGAGAAAATGCTCTATGACTTAAGCAACTTCAAGAGATTCATCTGTGTCAACTGTCCATCAAAAAGGAATGAAGGTCCTACATTTTCAGAGGTGATGGTGAAAGCATCCAATCTTTGTCTTTGAAGTACCACAAGAAAGTATAATTTTCACATGGCCTGGTGTTGATAATGGCTGGCAACTCACAGAGGACATCATCCCAAGTCAGAGCTGTTTCTCCACTGGCTCTAGTGAAGCCATCATCAAGTCTCTTGACAATTACTCCAGTTTTATGACACCAAAAGATAGTAACACGCTAAACTAGGCTGCTGCTGTCATTTCTTCAGTGTACATTCAATCTTAATAATGCCAGAACAGAAAGCACAGCTCTGATTTTTTTTCAAACATAGAATTTGGCTCCAGATACTCATACTCTACTGGTAAGAAAACAAAGCAGAGCACCCTCAACAAAACGCTTATGAATCGGATCCCAAGCAATAGGCAAGGAGTTGTTTCAAAGGCACGACCAGAACATGAATTAAAACCCAAAATCCAAAAAGCCCAATGCATGATCAGCTGCCCTGATCCCAGTTGTGTAATTACTCATCCAGGGTTTAAGAAACCAAGATGCAACCACACCCGGATGATGTTAAGCAGCATAGGAACACACATCTACAGAGCTAACAGACTCCACACTGCTTCCCCTTCTCAGCATGATGCTTCCTTTTGATATAATCTTCAGCCACAGGAAATGAAAAGTCCTACAACACATCAAGACAATTCAAAAGCCAAAGCAGGAACATTAAGAAGTCTCAAAGTGCTGCCCTTGCAAAGGGGATCAAGTGTCGGGTTTGTTGTTTTTTGGTATTTTTCTCAATTCAAACAGGTTGCACAGAACATTTTCTCTCAAAAGCCTCTTTGTGTTTTGGGGTTTCTTTTTCCCCTTAAGTGGGGGGAGAAAAACATCACCACTTTGGAAAGACAGGTTTCTTCTAATTAAAGATGAGCTAATGACTCTGACCGTCTTACGCCATTGCCACTGTTTTGATATCGTCTTTCTGACCTGTAACCCTTCCAAGAGAGCAAGGACCTTGTTTACTCTTTGTTAAATTTAGCCAGAGCCACTCTTCACTATTACCCCCCTCCCACCCTTGCTGCACTAATCTCCCATGCCAGCTGCTCAAATGTTTACATTTGAGGAGCTTTTTGTTTGTGCAGAAAACAGTCTGCACACTATCTCTCATCTGTACATTTGCCAGAATCCAGGCAAGAAAAGCCTTGCTGCTGGAATTCTTGATTAATAAATGCTCTTAAATGTTTCTGCTTCCCTTCCTCCACCCTCTGACAGTTCCACTGACGTTAGGTTTTTTACAAGGCAA
The DNA here is from genome assembly GCA_013396835.1 of Psilopogon haemacephalus. Lineage (NCBI taxonomy): Eukaryota > Metazoa > Chordata > Aves > Piciformes > Megalaimidae > Psilopogon > Psilopogon haemacephalus. Next base: position 174,372 of record VWZI01009702.1, read on the forward strand.
ACCTCTGCAGTGCACTTTACTGGCCTGATGTTCGTCCAAAGCAAACAACTGTAAATCAGAACAAGATTCAAAGCAAGTGCACCATTTCTGTGCTGAAATGATGTAGGAGAGAATAGAATAGAGTAGAATAGGATAGAATAAGATAGAATAGAATAGGATAGAATAGGATAGAATAGAATAGAATAGAATAGAATAGAATAGAATAGAATAGAATAGAATAGAATAGAATAGAATAGAATAGAATAGAATAGAATAGAATAGAATAGAATAGAATAGAGCCAGGTTGGAAGAGATCTCCAAGATCATCCAGTCCAACCTAGCACCCAACCCTAAACAATGGCACTCAGTGCCCCATCCAGGCTTTGCTTGAACACCTCCAGGCATGGCAACTCCACCACTTCCCTGGGCAGCCCATTCCAATGCCAATCACTCTCTCTGGCAACAACTTTCTCCTAACATCCAGCCTATACCTACCCTGGCACAACTTGAGACTGTGTCTGCTCATTCTGTTGCTGGTTGCCTGGGAGAAGAGACCAACCCCACCTGGCTACAACCTCCCTTCAGGTAGTTGTAGACAGCAGCGAGGTCACTCTTGAGCCTACTCCTCTCCAGGCTAAACAACCCCAGATTCCTCAGCCCCTCCTCACAGGGCTGTGTTCCAGGCCCCTCACCAGCCTTGTTGCCCTTCTCTGGACATGTTCCAGTACTTCAATATCTCTCTCTTGAATTACAATCATATATGCATATTTGCTGGGATGGGACAAAGAAATTGTTAAAATCAGAGGAGGAGAGCATGAGGGAACTAAGCACTAACAGGCATAAATCTACTGGTAACATCTGCATCTTGCTATGCCAGTACCCACAGAGACTGCCCACACAGCTCATGTCCCAGATGTCAGTCACACCTGGCTCTCTCACAAGATCACTGAGATACTGAACCAGCTAAACACTTAAACAGGTGCTTGCTATGACACTGAAAAAAATCAGTGGTCCGATTTCTACAGCTATTCACCTATTCAACCACTTTGCAGGACTATGTTTTGCTATTTGTCTTGATCTGCCTTCTCCTCTGGCATTCCAGCTGACCATTTGTAAAACAAGGAATATTTTCCTTAGTTTCCCCCAAGCATTTTGATATCCACTTAGATGTGTAAATTATATTTAAAACAAAAACAAAAACAAAACATGGCAAAGAAAAGACAAAGAAAGTGGATCTGCCTGAAGCTATTCCTATTTATGCTGCTGTAAAAGTCTTTAAATAGGCCAACAGCTACTTCCCTCTTCAACTTGTAACCCAAATGTTGCAGAGAATTGAAATGAAATATTTAACACTGGAGAGTAAGAGAAAAAGCAATGTCTGAAATTACTTTCAATCACCTCCACTAAGCTCCAAGCAGAGAACAGTATTGGAGCTGCAGAGAAAAGATCAAATAAACCTAATTCAACAGTGGTTTCTCAACAAAGAAGAATGTGATACAGCTACAGAGACCACAGATTTTGGGGTTTTTTTTGTAGCAATGGACAAGTGAGCAGCAGAAACAGGACTTAGTGGTACACAGTCTTTGCTTCATAATGAGCAAGTGAGCAGCAGAAACAGGACTTGGTGGCACACAGTCTGCTTCATAATGAGCAAGTGAGCAGCAGAAATGGGATTTAGTGTACACAGTCTTTGCTTCATAATAAGCAAGTGAGCAGCAGAAACAGGACTTGGTGGCACACAGTCTTTGCTTCATAATAAGCAAGTGAGCAGCAGAAACAGGACTTGGTGGCACACAGTCTTTGCTTCATAATGAGCAAGTGAGCCGCAGAAACAGGGCTTAGTGGTACACAGTCTTTGCTTCATACACTGTCATGGTTGACTTGAAGGGTCAAAATAGGCCTGTATGTGTGCTGGCTTGCCCAGACATGTTTTTCTGCCTTCCCTCTGTTTTTGGGAAAGCAGCAACTGGCGGGAAGAGAGACAAAAGAAATGGTGCCATGGAGTCTGAGCACTCTGGCTTATATAACTTGTTTTCTTTTTTCCTTCTTGCAACCTGTGGTAAACAAGGTGCACGTACTAGCCTCATGCTATGCTGTGCTGGGCCTATGCTTCCCCCCCCATTATGGTATAAGCAAATCTATGCTTTCACCCCACTATGGCAAGACAGCTTACTGCTTCTCTGATTGGATATGCTAATGTCCAAAAGGGTCCAATCCATCTCAGGCATTGATACTAAAAGCAGATAAGCAGGTAACACAGCAGTACCTTTGCCATCCTTATGCTTCTGCCATGATTTTGCTATTCTGTGCTCTGCATCTGTGCCTGTAATGCCTTATTATTGTTATACAGCTCTATAAGCTATAGTGCACCTTGGAACCTTTGAGTCTTTCCAGGAGCAACTTGAATAGTCTTCACTCAATTAGCAGCGTGAGATACATATCAACTGAGACACATCTCAAGATGTTTGCCTGTACCCAGAGCAGCCTGCATCTCCTGAAGACGGCCAAGCCAAGAGACACACAGATTGCTGAAAGCCAGGAACAGGTCAGAAACTGTCTGTACCCCTCTTCTTCCTCCAGCAGCCTGTGGAGCCTGGGGTGAACCAAGTCTCAGCCACAGCTGCAGCCAGCAGCAGCAGGCAGGAGCCGAACTAGCCAGAAACCCTGCAAGTGTTCTGGGTACTTTCAATTTATTGATAACCCTGCAAGATGGAAGAAGTAATACTTGTGAGTAAACTTAAGCTTTGCATATTACCTAGATTCTGCCCTAAGCAGAAAGGGGGGCTGAGTTCCACCTAATAGCCAAGCTGTACTATTGACCGCAAGAGATCTTCCAGTGTTTGTTAGTTTAAAATTGTATTGATAGCTTATGCATATCAATAGATACTTCTAGATCTAGATATTGTTTATGTAATCGTTCCGTAAATCATAGAATGGTTTAGGTTGGAACAGACCTCAAAGATCATCCAGTTCCAACCCCTCCTGTGCCATAGGCAGGGACACCTCCCACTAGATCAGGTTACTCAAGGCTTCACCCAACCTGGCCTTGAAAACATCCAGGGAGGGAGCAGCCACAACCTCCCTGGGCAACCCATTCCAGTGTCTCACCACCCTCACTGCAAACAACTTCCTCCTAACATTACATTTAAATCTCCCCTCTGCCAGTTTAAATCCATTCCCCCTCATCCTGTCATAACAAGACCTCGTGAATAGTCCCTCCCTTGCCTTCCTGTATACCCCTTTCAGATACTGGAAGGCTACTATAAGGTCTCCTTGAAGCCTTCTCTTCTCCAGGCTGAAAATGCTACAATTTAACCTGTTCAGTATTAAAAATAAGTGGTCGAGCGTGGAAAAGTTCGGATATCAAAAATTAATAAATAATATTAATTTTGGAAAATTATATTGCATTAATTAATAATAACCCCTTCCACAACATACACACAACTCCTCTCTGAGTTAAAGAGACCTGTAAGGCTTGCTAAGCCTCTTGTACATTTGACTTTGCCTGAGAGAACCAAGCCATAAAACTCGCTTCCCCATCAAAGTAAAGCGCATTGTGTCCTCTCAGCAAATGTTGCTTTGCAAACCATTTCTCACCTTCCACAAGATGTTATTGAGACGAATGGTTTCACATGCTACCAAGCAGCTCAATTTAGCCAATGAACAACACTGCATGGAACAAGTATGTGTGGAAATCATGAGATCATCTAATTAAAAGAAATGTTACTGCTTGCCACTAGTTTTAATGAAACTGCATTCACTGTCCACAGGAGAGGCTGGGAGAGAGTCAAATCCTATTAGTGCTCATGCCTCAGAAATGCTTTGCAAAAGAACAGAAATTTTGCCTTAACTGGTGTTGAAAAATCTTCACTGTATCTAAAATACACATGTGGGAATAAAACCTTTTTAGACTGATGTGATAAATCTGCAGTTACACAGGATTCAGATATACCACAACAAAATCAAGTGGTGCTGTCTGAATAAAAAAAAATTAAATCCTCTGCATATTAGAAATATGGAGTCAATGACAAACATCTTTCTATCCCTGGAAAGAGGTGATGAAACAGTGGAACAAGGTGTGCAGAGATCTTGTGGATGTCTCTCCTAAGGCCAGGCTGGATGCTTTGAGCAACCTGGTCTAGTAGAAGGTGTCCCTGTCTGTGGCAAGGTGGTTATAACTAGATGATCTTTAAGGTTGCTTCCAACTCAAAGCCTTTTGTGATTTAGGATTTTGAGGAGACCTCAATACCTGAAAGAAGCCTACAGGAAACTTGGAGAGGGAGTTTTCATAAGGGTCTCTAGGGATAGGACATGAGGGAATGTTTTAAACTGAGGAAGAGGAGATTTAGACTGGATCTTATGAAGTTCTTCAGTATGAGGGTGGTGAGACTGTGACTGCCCAGGCAGGTTTGTGGATGCCCACTCCATAGAGATGTTCTAGGCCAGGTTGGTTGAAGCCTTAAGTAACCAAATGCAGTTGAGAGGTATCCCTGCCCATGGCAGGGAGGTTGGAATAGATGATCTCTAAGGTCCCTTCCAACCTTAGCTATTCTATGATTCTGTAATCAGCCATTTCTGATTTCACCTTGCAAAAGGCACTGGCATAAATACACACTCATCCTTTCACGACAGCAGGTACATTTGGAAAGCTTTACCAAATCATTAAACCAAAGAGAAATACACTTTGCAGTGGAACTGACAATTCCCTGACTCCTTCACAGACTATCCCAAACCTGAACCCAAAATGCGTTGTGTGCGCACAGAAATACGCAAAAAAAGAGTTTTTTTAAGGGGCTAAATCTCTGCTTTATCAAATTACAAAAAGGCTTTGAACCTGGGATAAACTTTTCTTCAAAGGTGGTTATTTCCCACAGCACTGCACGCTTTCAGGTTACACTAAGAACAACATGCTGAATGAATTATGACCAAATATTCATTATGAGGCTGTTAGACACTATTAAGGGGCTCTGCTAATATTAAATACCAAAGAAGCAAAGCCTGAGTGGTTGAGATGCCACTAGAAAAATCTCCGTTGGCGTTCAAGTTTGTCTTTGTTTGCTTTCTTAATGTCCTCTTATTAACGCTAATTAAAAGCCATCGGTCTTATTAGCTGCTGCATTATTGTATTCTTTTTTTTTTTTTCCAGAGAGTTAAGCCCAGAACTTTTCAGTGAAATCAGTAACAAAAGCTGAATCAGACATAAAAGGATTTGGGTGGTTAAGGGTGTGTCACCAGGTCTTAATTAAACATCCAAGGGAGATATCTTAGCCAACTTATGCCACATCGACTGGGTACATCCACAGTGCAGAGAAGGATGCCATACAGCCCAGCTCTGGAAGCTTCACACTAGCTTAACTTCCTCTGCCCAGTTCTGGGCCCCCCAGTTCAAGAGGGACATAGAACTGCTTGAGACAGTCCAGTGCAGAGCCACAAAGATGATTAAGGGAGTGGAACAGCTCTGTTATGAGGAGAGCCTGAGGGAGCTGAGGCTGTGCTGCTTGGAGAAGAGGAGACTGAGAGGTGACCTCAGCAATGGTTATAAATATGTGCAGGGTGAGTGGCAGGATGGCAGGAGGCTGGAGCCAGGCTCTGCTGGGTGATGCCCAGTGACAGGACAAGGAGCACTAGGTGGAAGCTGAGGCACAGGAAGTTTCATGTGAACACGAGGAGAAATTTTTTTCACTGTGAGTGTGACAGAACCCTGGAACAGGCTGCTCAGGGGGGTTGTGGAGTCTCCCTCTCTGGAGATATTCCAAACCTGCCTGGACCATTCCTGTGTGATCTGGTCTAGGAGATAGGAGATCCTACTCTGGCAAGGGAGGTTGGACCAGACGAGCTTTTGAGGTCCCATCCAGCCCCTGACATTCTGTGATTCTGTGATTATTGTGTTCACGGTAGGTTCAACCTTGCTCAGCACCACTATTTTGTGCTTTCCTTTCAACAAGCCTGACACATGCCTTTCAGAAGTGCTTACTCACATTTCGTGCCTGTATCTGCTTTTGGCCATGCTGAGCACAACACCTGGTGATAAGCCACGTTTCTCACCTCCTGCCTAAACTCCATCAATACCCAAAAATTTGCCAAATCCCTTAATCACCATCAGACAGGGGTGCACTTAAAGTATGATGAAGAAACCTGGCTTCCCCCAAAAATGCTACTGCCAGAAAGCAGCTAAGGCATTTCTTCCCTGTCTTGTCTTCCCCTCTAATTGGAGGATTTGAATAAGAAATTCGACTATAGGCTGAGAAAGGAAAACACTGATGATGCTCCTTCACTCATAGCTTTACAGAAAATAAAAACGGGGAAAAAAATGCATTTAAGAGTTGTAACCCAAACATAGATAAGACAAAGCTGCTGGAGCTGTTAGAGCTTCTTGAGCTACTCTGGCTGCTGCATGTTCCTAGCTGGACCTGAATAATTCCACTCACTTCTTTCCTGCTGCTAACCCCCTTGGCCGATCCACCTTCGCTTATCTGCTGCATACAAGAGATGGTGATAAAGTATCTGAAGGGGCATACAGGAAGGCTGGGGAGGGACTATTCACAAAGTCTTGTAATGACAGGATGAGGGCGAATGGGTTCAAACTGGCAGAGGGGAGATTTAAACAGGATGTTAGGAGAAAGTTCTTCATGGTGAGGGTGGCGAGACACTGGCACAGGTTGCCCAGGGAGGTTGTGGCTGCTCCCTCCCTGGATGTGTTCAAGGCCAGGCTGGATGAGGTCTTGAGCAATCTGATCTAGTGGGAGGTGTCCCTGCCTATGGTGGGGGGTTGGAACTGGCTGATCTTTGAGGTCTCTTCCAAACTAAACCATTCTATGATTCTATGATTCTATGAAAAGATTGGGAAGGGGGGAAAGTGGTAGGGGTGGTTAGAAACCCCTCTTAGGGATTTTGATCTCTGGGAGGGCTGTGGTATTTCTGTATTACCTTTTTACTGTCTATATCTGTAAATATCTGTTATACATTGTAAATATCTGCTTGTGTAAAGCTGTAAATATAAAGCTTCTTTCCTTAACTTCCAGCCGAATGAGTGCTAGCCTAGGTTATTTCAAAGTGTTGGGGGGCAGATAACTACCCAACCACCACAGCCAAGCTCAATGATGCTGTGAGAATATGATAAATCCAGGTTCAAAAACTTCTAGTTGAGAACAAAGTTGAGAGTTTCCCAGTCTTGTGAGCAGAGGGAGATGATTCTCTGTTCAAGGACATGAATACAGACATTGACATTAGAATCATAGAATGGCTTAGGTTGGAAGAGACCTTAAAGATCAGCCAGTTCCAACCTCCCTGTGCCATAGGCAGGGACACCTCCCACTAGATCAGGTCACTCAAGACCTCATCCAGCCTGGCCTTGAACACCTTCAGGGAGGGAGCAGCCACAACCTCCCTGGGCAACCTGTGCCAGTGTCTCGTCACCCTCACTGTGAAGAACTTCCTCTTAACATCCCGTTTAAATCTCCCCTCTTCCAGTTTGAACCCATTCCCCCTCGTCCTGTCATTACAAGACCTTGTGAACAGTCCCTCCCCAGCCTTCCTGTAGGCCCCCTTCTAATACTGGTAGGTTGCTCTAAGGTCTCCTCAAAGCCTTCTGCAGGCTAAAAAGTCCCAACTCCCTCAGCCTGTCCTCATAGCAGAGCTGCTCCAGCCCTCTGATCATCTTCGTGGCCCTCCTCTGGACTGGCTCTAACAGTTCCATGTCCTGCTTGTGCTGGAGGCTCCAGAGCTGCAGACAGTGCTGCAGGTGGGGTGTGAGGAGAGCAGAGCAAAGGGGCACAATCCCCTCCCTTGCCCTGCTGCCCACAGCTGCTCTTGCTGCAGCCCAGCACACAGTTGCTGTCTGGGCTGTGTGTGCACACTGTTGGCTCATCTTGAGCTTCTCATCCACCCAGACCCCCAGGTCCTTTTCCTCAGAGCTGCTCTCAGCCACTCACCACCCAGCCTGGAGTTGTGCTTAGGGCAATTGTCTGGGGAAGGAGCAATAGTCACTTGGCTCCTCCAGTTGTAGCTTCCATGACTACTTCTGTGCTGGATCTAGCATCTGCTTAGCATAACACAGAAAAATATCTCTGGTGCTGACTCTGAAACCCAGCGCTGCCGCCACACTTAATTTGTTAGTCATCTGAATAGTAGAGCTGGCTTTTGCTTTCCCTGAGTCACTGAATATTTGGGTATTTCTACAAAAGGCTGCTTCCCACATCCAAGAATACCTCACAGCTTGCTTCTAGGCAGTCTCCAGTCCAGCAAGTATTTTGGTTTTCTTTACAACGGAGGAAATAATTATCTTAGGACCAATGATGGGTCCTAGGCTGACTGGCATCTCTAAAGGTAAGGAAGAGAACTCTATGTACTGGTAGGTGGCAAGCTTTTAGAGTAAAAGCTTTGAATATCCAACAACTGAGTCAAGGTCTCCTTCTTGATCAGAGGCAGGTTGCACATGGAGAAGAGGCAGAGTTCAATAGGCAACTCTTGCTCTACAGATGTCAGTGGCTTCACCTTGGGAAATCCAGGGCCACAAAGGTGATCAGAGGGCTGGAGCACCTCTGCTATGAGGACAGGCTGAGAAAGTTGGGGCTTTGCAGCCTGGAGAAGAGAAGGCTTCCAGGAGACCTTGGAGTAGCCTTCCAGTATCTGAAAGGGGCTTACAGGAGGGCTGGGGAGGGACTGTTCACAAGGTCTTGTTATGACAGGAGGAGGAGGAATGGGTTTAAACTGTCAGAGGGGAGATTTAAACTGGATGTTAGGAGGAAGTTGTGTGCAGTGAGGATGGTGAGACACTGGCACAGATTGCCCAGGGAGGTTGTGAATGACAGAATCACCCAATGTGATCTTTGATCACATTGGGTGATTCTGTGCTCCACAACCTCCCTGGAGGTGTTCAAGGCCATGTTGGATAAGTCCTTGAGCGACCTGTTCTAGTGGGAGGTGTCCCTGCCTATGGCACAGGGGGGTTGGAACTTGCTGAGCTTTGAGGTCCCTTCCAACCTAAACCATTCTACGATTCTATGATCTAAGCTGAGAGGAGGCCTTTATGGAAACCCAAAGACAAAAACCTGGAAAAGGAGAACAGCTTTGCTCTACGATTCCACGTGAGAAACATCACCTCTGCCACAACGCTCACAGATGTTCAGAGATGTGACCTCTACAAATCTAATCCTCGGAGGGCAAACGGAGGGAAGGGAGTTTTCAAAGCTGGTGATCTCAAGCCACTTTTGTGCAGAGGAGGGCCACAGCTGACAAGTGGTTTTTGAATGCATGATGATGGCAATCTCTGTGGTAGCACAAGCTAAGCAGCAGGGGTGTAACAGGGGTCAGCCAGCATGTCTCTTCACCAGGCACTGCTTTTAATAGCTTCTAACTTTACTATGCTTTAACCATTAAGTGCAGAGAATTTCCATTCCAGGTGTCTGCCTCAGGCTTTTTGTTATTTGCTTTGGGTTTGGTTTGGTTCTTTTTTTTTTTTTTTTTTTTTTTTTTTNGTTTTGTTTTGTTTTTTTTTTTTTTTTTTTTTTTTTGAGCCAGAGTAGTTCAGCTGGTTCTGAGATTTATTTTTTGTTTTTTTAATGTTTTGGACTTTTTTTACCCTAAATTCCAAAGACCTTTATTTTGAAGAGGTCTAATAACACCATGCTTTGGAACAAGAACTTAAAGCCTGGTGTCAGGCAGCCACTCTTTCAAGCTCTTGTCCTTCTATCACACAACATAAGAAAAAGCTGATTATATTATGTAAAAGTATCAAGCTCATCCCCTAGACATTTTTGGAGGTCTTAAGGATTAGGTGATGATAAGAATTTCAGTCTCTAAGAACCTGCTCCCTTGTAAAATCTCCTTGCAATCAGGTATTTTTCTCCTCTAATACCTATGCTAAGATCTTATTGCTGTATATAAAGCCCTGTCCTCAGCAAACCAGATGATGGTTAACTGCTGTTTTTGCTACCTACTGGAATTATCCAAGTGCCAGCCACAAGACAGTTCGTTCTAGCAAAACCTTTTTTCCTATCAAGGAAAGCCAATAGTAAATTAATATATTTTTTTTTTTCCCAGAGGGCATCACATTATACAAAAATTAAAGTAACTCTACTCTGATTGTGAAGGTTACCATAGAATCAGGCAGGCTTGGAAAGGACCACAAGGATCATCCAGTCCCAACCCCCCTGCCATGCCCAGGGACACCCTACCCTAGATCAGGCTGCCCACAGCCTCTGCCAGCCTGGCTGCAAACACCTCCAGGGATCTGGCCCCAACCACCTCCCTGGACAACCCATTCCAGACTCTGACCACTCTCATGCTCAACAACTTCCTTCTGACATCCACTCTGAATCTCCCCACCTCCAGCTTTGCTCCATTCCCCCTAGTGCTGTCACTACCTGACAGCCTAAAAAGTCCCTCCCCAGCTTTTTTGTAGCCCACTTCAGTTACTGGAAGGTCACCATAAGGTTACCTGGGAGCCTCCTCCTCTCCACACTCAACAGCCCCAACTCTTTCAGTCTGTCCTCATAGCAGAGGTGCTGCAGCCCTCTGAGCATCCTCGTGGCCCTTCTCTGGACACCTCCAGAATGTCCACATCCCTCTTGTCCCAGGGGCTCCAGAACTGGATGCAGTACTCCAGGTGGGGTCTCACCAGGGTGGAGTAGAGGGGGAGAATCACCTCCCTGGCCCTGCTGGTCACACTTCTCCTGATGCAGCCCAGGCTCTGCTTGGCTTTCTGGGCTGCAAGTGCACACTGCTGCCTCATCTTGAGCTTCTCCTCCACCAGCACCCCCAGGTCACTCTCCCCAGGGCTGCTCTCCAGCCACTCATTGCCTAGCCTGCATTTGTGCTTGGGATTGCCTCCACTCAGATACTTCTAAATATTTCATTCCCAAGCTGACATATTGCATAAACAAAGCCCACACCAGAGCTGTGCTTGGGATGTGTTTTGGGTTTTTTCTTTTTTAAACTGTTGATTTATGAAAACACAAAAACCTTAAAAAAAAAAAAATCAAGCTGTCCAAGTTCAGTACTGCATTCCCAATGCCGGGTTTCATCCGGACCAACTGTTTGTTTGAGGACGGTGACACCAAGTGGCAGAGGTAATCTAAAGCAGCTTTCTTCCTGCAGCTCTTCTTAATTCCAGCTCTGACTGTTGGGCACACAAAAAGTGGAACGGAGCTACCTCTGCTGCAGCTCCAACTACTTCATTTGTATGTTGCATTTACACACCAGTGAGTTTCAAATAGGATCTGAGCTATGAAAAGTTAACCTGGACATTGGAATGGGCTGCCCAGGGAGGTGGTGGAGTCCCCATCCCTGGAGGTGTTCAAGCAAAGCCTGGATGGGGCACTTAGTGCCATGGTCTGGTTGATTGGCTATGGCTGGGTGCTAGGTTGGACTGGATGATCTTGGAGGTCTCTTCCAACATGGCTGATTTCTCTCCTCTCCTCTCCTCTCCCTCTCCTCTCCTCTCCCTCACCTC
>VWZI01009702.1:186418-199974 GCA_013396835.1 Psilopogon haemacephalus
CAGAGAGAGTGATTGGCATTGGAATGGGCAGCCCAGGGAGGTGGTGGAGTCCCCATCCCTGGAGGTGTTCAAGAAAGGACTGGATGGGGCACTTAGTGCCATCGTATAGTTGATTGGCTAGGGCTGGGTGCTAGGTTGGACTGGATTAGCTTGGAGGTCTCTTCCAACCTGGCTGATTCTATGATTCTATAAAACTGGTCTGCTTAGCCCAAAGTTGAAGCAGATTAAGGGAAAATTACTGCTTCCTTTACAACACATCCAGTTTTCCAAAACAACTCAATCAATACAGAGAACAGAATTATTACATTTTTCCACAACTGAGTGCACATCACCACATATCATAGAATCACAGAATCATAGAATGGTTTAGGTTGGAAGAGACCTCAAAGCTCAGCCAGTTCCAACCCCCCTGTGCCATAGGCAGGGACACCTCCCACAAGAACAGGTCGCTCAAGATCTCATCCAGCCTGGCCTTGAACACCTCCAGGGAGGGAGCAGCCACAACCTCCTTGGGCAACTTGTTCCAGTGTCTCATCACCCTCACTGCAAACAACTTCCTCCTAACATCCAGTTTCAATCTCCCCTCTGCCAGTTTAAACCCATTACCCCTCATCCTATCATAACAAGACCTTGTCAATAGTCCCTCCCCAGCCCTCCTGTAGCCCCCTTCAGATACTGGTAGGCTGCTATAAGGTCTCCTGGAAGCCTTCTCTTCTCCAGGCTGAAAAGTCCCAACTCCCTCAGCCTGTCCTCATAGCAGAGGTGCTCCAGCCCTCTGATCATCTTCGTTGCCCTCCTCTGGAATTGCTCCAACAGTTTCATGTCCCTCTTGTGGTGGGGGGCTCCAGATGTCATGACCTATGTCATCAATAGAGTCTACTCCAGCTTTCGAAAATGTGACAACAAAAAAGAAGGTAATTTTTGAAAAAAATCAGCAAAAAGTCACAGTATTGATTAATGATTGCTAATCCACCAGGAGAGTCTTACAAAAGTACTTATGATTCACATCTCCTGATCTGAAACCTAAATCCTCCTCATGTTCGTAGTCTATCAAGCACTTTTAAGGTCTTTCTGAATGTGGTTCACATGAAGGGCCTTAAGCACACGACCTACAAGAGGCAGCTGAGGTTGTTCACTCTGGAGAAGAGGAGGCTAAGGGGAGATCTCACTGCTCTCTACAACTAACCCAAAGGGAGGCTGGAGCAAGAAATGGGCCAGACTCTTCTGCTGGATGACAAGCGACACAGCTAGAGGAAAAAGTTACAGGATATGCCAGAGGAGGTTTAGGCTGGATATTAGGAAATACTTCTTCATTGAAAGGGTTATCAACCACTGGAATGGTCTGCCCAGGGCAGTGGTGAAGTGACCATCCCTGGAGGTGTTCAAGTGGCATGTGGACCTGGCCCTTATGGACATGGTTTGGTGATGACTCTTCAGTCACGGGTGGTATTGAATAATCTTTAAGGTTGCCCAGGGAGGCTGTGGCTGCTCCCTCCCTGGAGGTGTTCAAGGCCAGGCTGGATGAGGTCTTGAGAAACCTGATCTAGTGGGAGGTGGAACTATGGTGGGGGGTTGGAACTGGATGATCTTTGAGGTCTCTTCCAACCTAAACCATTCTATGATTCTGTGACTAAGGTCTCTTCCAACCACCTATCTTCTGTCATTCTTTGATTTTAGTACCCCCAAACCTATTGAAACACTTAACAAAAATCCTTGCTGTTATTTCCAGTGTTGAAAACAAAAGAAATCTCTGCCTTCAAGCTTCTTAAGAAACGAATGGAATGCTGATATGCTGCAGAAGACATGTGAAGGGAGAAAACTGAGAGGTGTGATTTTGTTAAGAAGAAAGCCCCCTCTAAATGTCACTGATAGGGCAAATGCAGTCTTGCTTCCTGCAGTACTGTCACCCACTCTTACAGTTACAATACTTACGTAGCCTTGGCGAAGACACTTTTTGCTCACAACTGCTCAGCATTTCACTTTGAAGGACAATCTACAGGAAAGCCAGCAAGCTTTATTTGAAGGGAGGACACATTTTAACTTCACCACGACACACAAACTGTGCAATCACGGAACTAAGCCTGCTAAAAAGCTATTTCTACTTCTGCTTTGCTAAGCATCAGGAACAGTAGGTGGTTTCTGGCTATTCAAACTGCAGGATCTAATAGGACACAACAGCGCCTACGAGCTGTGTTAGTACTTACATCCAAGCTTCCTTCACTTGTAGAGGTAGAACTAAAAACATCCTCCTCACCACAATCCCTGTTCATCCTCAAATGTTCTTCTGTCTGCAACACAAACAAGCATCCTCCATAGCAGCAGCAGCAAAGGAGACAAAAGAGCAAAACCATGCCAGAGCAAAGCATCAAACCTCATCACAGAAGCAAGAGAAACTCTCTCAGCAGTGCTGGACCCAAATGCTAAGAAATTCTGATGGAACGTAATAGGCAAGGCCCTAAGAAATCCAAAGAAACAGAATTATTGGGCAAGAAGGAAAACAGGTAGCAAGCAACTCCTGTAGCACCGGGGGCCAGACTGCAAGTCTCTGTTACCCTCAGAAACATAAGAGAAAAAGCAGAGAATTTCTTCCCTGCCACTCGTCAGTGGCAGCACTGTTGCTGTGCACTCAGCACAGGTCTCACTTAAGTCTGCCTCCCATGGATTGTGTGCAGAGGACCTTGGCTGTACTGGGTTGGTTAGCAGTGCCAACTTGATCTTGATTTAGCCTGAGGGCACATGACTACATTTCACATAAAAAAAGACACAGAGCTTATGCCATTTTAACCTTCTGTTATGTTTTGTGTGTTCTTTTTTTTTGTTTGATTTTTTTTTTTGTTGGCTTTTTTTNTATGCCAGCTGCAGGGGAACAGAGGGTAACTGATCCAGCATAAAATTAGAATGGAGAAAACAAGACCATCTCCGATCTGGCATTAAGGCTGACAGTCTAACATCAACCAATCTGTGTCAGTCACGCGAAGAGGACTCTGATTTCATTCCGTCATGGCATTTCAATATACCAAGAAAGTGTTGTTTTTATTTTTCTCCAAAAAGTTAGACCACTGTCACATCATGATTGCTGCTCTCAGTGTGCCAGCCAAGAAGGAAGGTATGTGTGTGGGCATGGAAATCTGAGCATAGCCCTGCAGCATGTGGCAACACCTGATCCAGGACAGCCTGCAGCACAGGCTAATTCTCTTACTCCTTTTGCAAAAGAAATTGCCTTGCCACTGAGAAAGCCAACAACTCTGCAGTGCTACAAGTGGGCGAGACTTTGGACAGTTCTTGCTGTCAAATGGCTCCAAAACAGAATATGCACCAGCACGTCCACACTCACAGAGCAAGACTGCAACACATAATGCAAACAAATTTAAAAATGAAATGAAGGAGCAGAGCCAACTTCAACCCTATGGAGGAGTAAAAAATATAAGAACAGCCACACAGAGGAGCTCCTCAGGAACCACAGGCCTTTGACCCCAGCATCCTAAAAATTACAGGGCATCACATCATATAATCCCTTCATGAGCCTAGCAAGTTCTTTCTTAAGAGAATTTGATTAATTTGCCTCCATCCTGTCAAGTCTGCTTAGCAATTTCCCTGCTGTTTTAGCTAGATAGCTTCCATAACAACAAGGCAGATGCATTGTGGCTAGTAAAACACCTGCTTGATCTTGTGTGCTGTTCTTCTGTCTTCAGGAGTTCTTCCATCTGTTGCTGTTCAAACTCCTAGAGGTTACTGCTGAAAACATTACAGTGACTCACTCCCTGGAGTAAGGAAAATGATTGACTTAGTTCCTTTTCCTGCAGAGTACCTGTCACTCGAAAGTGAGAGTCCAAGAAAGAAGTGACTCAGAAAAGCCAATTAAGTTGTCAGAACCAGCAGCAAGAAAGACTCTTCTCACTCTATGTGAGATTTAAAAGCTGTTTCTTGTACTTGTTTGTACAGCTCCTACTTTTTCCCAAGTTGAATACTAATTATAACTTCTAATTGATCCTCAGTATCCTTAGCATCTATTGTCATTTGGGGTTTGTTTGTTTGTTTGTTAAACCCTCAGAGTATTACAACCTCTGTCTTTAGCTAAAAAGCACAAGGAAGGGAATGAGAAAAGAGAGAGCAGTGTGAAATCTTGGGACACTCATCTCCAACTCAGCTGTGGGGAAACCCACTGCAGGAACTACAGAATTGGGATCCTTCATAGCAACTTTTTCTAAGGTTGCAAAGTGCAAATATTTCACAAATTACATCTGAGCTACCTCAGAAGTTTTCACCCCAAGATCGCACATTTCACACTGAAGTTCAGAAAACCTCTATCAGAAAACAAATTCAATGCAGAAACCATCAGCATGCTGCAAATATGTTTGGTTCTCACAGGATTACAGCCCTGCAGCATGCTCTAGAGGCTCCATCTCAGCTCTTGCTTATCCAGGCAGATACAGCATTATTGCTACAGTCACGTTTTTGTTCCCTTCTAAATGGGAAGTACTTTTTAAAGACTGGATAAAGACCCTAAAAGTGACTGACTTCCTATCTCGTAACTACAGTTTCCATGTGTGCTTTATAAGGACAGCTCAGCATCACGACAGATCCAGTTTTTCAGCACTGTAATTCCCTGTGTCCTGTTCCTCAGGACAAGCAAGTGGAATTTGATCATCATCAAAATTTCAGACATCTAATAGAGAGTTTTGAAAGCTTTCAAGTTCTAAGAACATGACTGAGAAGCCTGGAAAGGGTAAGTGAACTCCCATCCATTAAAAAGCTTATGTTTCTTAGTTCCAGTTAATCAGGCACACATTGCACAAGCCTTGGATAGCATTTTAAACTAGAAATAAACCAAACAAAAACCCAGAAAATTATCTATTCATTCTGGCATCCTGGAGTATTCAACAGGTCACAATCAAAATCAGTTGGCACTAATATTGTAGCCAAGGATGCAAAAAAAATATGAAGCTGAGACACTGGAACAGGTTGCCCAGGGAGGTTGTGGCTGCTCCCTCCCTGAAGGTGTCCAAGGCCAGGTTGGACAAGGCCTTGAGTGACCTGTTCTAGTGGGAGGTGTCCCTGCCTATGGTGGGGAGTTGGAACTGGATGAGCTTTGAGCTCCCTTCCAACCTAAACCATTCTATGATTCAATGATTCTACGATCTCAGTGTTTTTCTCTCTGTTCTTGAGTAATAAATATTGAAAGCCAAAAGGGCATAGTCAGCAGGATGCACTATCATGGAAATTTTACATTACTCAGGGGTACAACATAACAGGTTTGGATCTGGAATGGGCAGCTAGAAATTGCCAGCAGCCCAAAATTTTCTTCGGACAATTAGAAGCAAATGCTCAGGAGCATCACGCCTTAACCCTGGCTACCTGTTCAGTGCAAACACTAAAGGAGGTAAAAAATGCTGATGACAGAAGCCCTGACTCTGGAAAAAAGAACCTGAAAACTCAACATTTCAAAACCAGAGGCTTTTTGATTTGATCTCAGTAGGCATTTTGCAGGGTGCAAAAGCAGTCAGCTTTTCTCCACCGCTCTCCGAAGCGGAGAGGGGGATGGAGGTGAATGATCTCATTTTACTGAAAAGAACAGAATTGGCCAGGCCTGGAGGCACAAATATATCAGCATTCTGCTCAGCTGAGAAGAGCTTCCATTCAATATTTTCAATATTTGGTTGCTGTGAAGAATGACACATTTTTTTTTTTTCATAGAGGAGAAAATCGTCCTATACCAAATTTCTCTGCTTTTGATCTTGATTTTGCAATCCTCCAAGTTAAAAATTCCTAACATGCACCCTAGCAGACACTGATCTTTCAGTTGAGTAGTGAGAGTTATTTCTTCTACACCTGATTCCCTGGTTTACAAGACTTGGGAGAGGGCAACAGCATGACTGCACATTGCTTCTTAAAAGATATAAATGCTTTTAAAATAGATGATCATTTCTGCTTCCAGTCCTCATTGTCCTACATCACATCGGTTCTTTCAGGAAAGCATTTTCTAACACGAGCACTACTAACATGCAGACATAAATTGCTTGAAGCTCCTGCCCTTTGCTAACACCTACTAAATCTACAGCACCAAAAAAGCCTAAATTGCCCAACTGTAAAGGGTTAAGCCCTCCTGGAGGAGCTTATCTGAACTGGATCCTGACTTCCCCCCTCGGGGTGGTCTGACCTGCCCCCAGGTGTTGTGTTTAGCTCCCTCCCACTTCCTGCTGAAACCCCTATAAAGGGGGGAATGAACTGCCTGTTTCTTTCTCTTGGTCTCTGCTTTCCTCACCAGCTCAGCATCTTGCTTTCCTAATGCTGTTTCACCACCTGCTCTCCAGCAAACACGTGGGGAGAGCAGCCAGATTTGGAACTCTAACCTGCTGCATCCCACCAACATCCACCTGCATCTACCACTAATTTCCAACTTCACCACTTGGATTCAACTTCTATCCACTCCCATCCATGGGTTGTACTTATTTTTTTCCATTTTGTACTTTGTTTTTTTTATCTCCCCCTATCCTCTGTAATCCCCCTTTATACCTGTATCTTGTATTTTGTTCCCCCTTCCCCTATCCTCTGTAATTCCCCTTACCTTATACCTGTATCTTGTATTTTGTTCCCTCTCCCCCATCCTCTGTAATTCCTCTTACCTTATACCTGTATCTTGCATTTTGTTCCCTCTCCCCCTATCCTCTGTCATTCCCCTTACCTAAAATACTTTCTATTTATTGTTAAAGTTTTTTGGTTTTTTTTTAACTTCCAAATAGAATTAGGTATTTATTGAGCTTTTGAGCTCAGGGGGGGCTAGCTTAAACTAATACACAAACACATCTGACTTCTTCAATAAGCAGTTGATTATCTCCATCATGCTGCACTGATGAAACATAGTTTGTACACCTGCTAAGGGTTTACCTGAAACAAGCTGGGAAAAAGAGAAGGTGGTGGTGAGGAGGTCAGGGAAGAGTAAATAAAAAAATTAAAAGGAAAAAAAAAAAAAAACAACAAAGAAAAGTCTCAAACAAATGCCACCACCTACAGATATAATAGTTCTGGGGAGCAAATAACTGTCTTTAGTGAGGTAGTACACTGCTGAGCACTTACCTTGCTGCTTCTTCTGTCAGTTTTAAACATCCCCAGCAGCCTTGCCTTTTCTTTTTCTATTGCTTCGTTGCTTACTGAAGCCTTTTGCCGTGGTTCTGAAACAATCAAATTGAAATATCTTTTAACGTTTCTACAGTAAGCATTCAGAAGATCAGTATTTTTAAAGAAAACCTGGATTAATGCCGTATTTTTGCGAGGTGGAGATGTTTAGAAACTGAATTATCTGGGTAACTGCCAGATATCACGCTTCCTTTTTCATCAAAGTTTTATTTGTTCTGAATTTGTTCCAGATTTTAATGGAGGGAAATGGAATAGTTTCATACACTGCAGTATGTTTTCAGTAATAATTTCATCCTCAGAAAGAACAATCCCAGGTATCAGGATAGGTTAGACTGAACCACTGGAAGGCAGCAAAGGAGAAAAGGATTTGCTGTTGACTCCAAACTGGGAGGCTTGGCTGATCCAGCTGCAGGCTGTGAGGCCATCCAGAGAGACCTGCACAGACAGAGCTGGGCACAGAGGAGCTAAATAAGGTTCAGCAAGGACAAGTGCAGAGTCCTGCACCTGGGGAGGAAGAATAAACTGCAGCAATACAGGGTGAAAGGTGACTGCTGGAGAGCAGCCCTGTGGAGAGGGACCTGGGAGTGCTGGGGGAGAACATCCATGGCACAGCAATGTGCCCTTGTGGCAAGAAGGCCAATGGGATCCTGGGGTGTATTAGGAGGAGTGTGTCCAGCAGATCAAGAGAGGTTCTCCTGCCCCTCTACACTGCCCTGCTGAGACCTCATCTTGAGTACTGCCTTCAGTTTTGGACTCCCCATTTTAAAAGGGACAAGAATCTGCTGGAGAGGGTTCGATGTCAGGCTACAAGGATGCTGAGGGGACTGCAGCACTGCTTGATGAGGAGAGGCTGAGGGACCTGGGGCTGCTTAGGCTGGAGAAGAGAAGACTGAGAAGAGATTTAATCAATGCTTATAAATATCTGAGGGATGGGGGCCAGTAGGGAGGGACAGGCTCTGCTCCCTTGCTCCCTGGGATAGGACAGGGAGCAATGGGTGTAAGTTGAAGCACAGGAGGTTCCAGCTAAACAGAAGGGGAAACTTCTTTACTGAGAGGGTCCCAGAGCAGGGACCCTGGAACAGGCTCCCCAGAGAGGTTGTGGAGTCTCCTTCTCTGGACTCTTTCCAGGCCTGTCTGGATGTGTTCCTGTGTGATCTGTGCTAGATTGTCTGGTCCTGCTGTGGCACTGGGGTTGGACTCCATGATCCCTTCCAACCCCTGACATCCTGTGATCCTGTGATGAAGATCTCCCCCTGGTTCAGACCACATCAGAGTATCTCATTTGGCACATAGTAAGATTAACATACATTTAATAAACTGCTTTCTTCTGTAAATATTTGATATATTTATTCAGTAACAATTTAGAAGCAAATGAAGAATAACTTTTCTTTGGACACAAAATGAAGGTTTACTTCAAACACACCAAAAAACCCCTCGAACCTCATCCCAGAACCCCTGTAAATTGATTTGCAATTCACACAATGCACACAACTCTTTTGCAAACCACACACGGATCTGTTTTGCAAACCAAAAAGGTCAGGTGTGTTAGAAGCTGTTAAGCACATACAGCAGTTCCAAGCACAAAAAGAGCAAGGATGACGAACTCGGAGCAAAACAGGGACAAACTATCCTCAAGGAAGGTTGCAGACCCACAGCAAAGAACCCCACAGGAACAAATTAATACCTTCATCAAATACTAACCATTACATACCCTCATTCACCCGAAACTGCTGTTTTTCTGCTCAAGGCTGGGCTGCAACTAGGTGTGGATCACGCTTCCCTTACCTGAGTAGCCTTTAATTATTAATAACGATGATGAAAGCCTAGCATGAGCTTTTGTCAGTGCCAGCCAGTCATCAATGTTGGCATTAAACACTGTATAAAATCAGGCAACTGGGGCTTTTTAACACAGCACAAAAACATCTTTACAAGTCTGTGTTACCTTTTCTGAAGCTGAAGTAAACACAGCAGCTATTCCCTCTGTGTTCTGTGTAAGAGGAAGCAGCAGCATGCTGTGACAGACTAAGATCAGGAAGAAAGGTACTGGCATGGCAGAGGGAAAGGTACTGGCGTGGCAGAGGGAAAGGTACTGGCGTGGCAGGGGGAAAGGTATTGGCATGGCAGAGGGAAAGGTACTGGCATGGCAGGGGGAAAGATATTGGCGTGGCAGAGGGAAAGATATTGGCGTGGCAGAGGGAAAGATATTGGCGTGGCAGAGGGAAAGGTACTGGCATGGCAGGGGGAAAGATACTGGCATGGCAGGGGGAAAGGTACTGGCATGGCAGGGGGAAAGGTACTGGCGTGGCAGGGGGAAAGGTACTGGCGTGGCAGGGGGAAAGGTACTGGCATGGCAGGGGGAAAGGTGCTGGCATATCTGAAGCGAGGAGGCAACAGGCCATGAGCTAAGATTCACCTGACAGCTGTTGCCTACTTGAGGTAGATTTTCCTCCCTGAAAACTGGAGGCTATCCACAGTTCCATTTTGCTATGATGTTTTCTCTAGTAAGGCAAAGATGTAAAGTTAGAAACTGGCCACAGCTTTCTTGAGGACAAAGAATTTAAGCAAAGTCAGCGGAGGAAAAGGACATAATGAACTTGGGCACTTTCTACTTAACCAGAAGCAGATGAACCAATGTAATTTAACCAAACCCTGCCTATCATAGCAGTTCAGTCTTTGTCTCCCAGAGTTCTCTCATGTGCACACACAGAGGTTTGATAATAAAATGTCCTACTCTGAGCACAATGAAATCAGTGGAAGATCTCATAGATCTCAAAATGTTCTTTCAACCCAAGAGACCGTTGCAATGTGAGCATCCCTCCTCTAACCATGCTTCAGGTAACCTGAAAAAGGCTTGGGACCTGAAGTATCACAGATCAGACCACAGAAAAATTGAATGAGAGGATTTATTAATGCTGGGGTTTTAATGGCAATTACTGAAGCAGCAGCATGCACGGAAGGGTGCTTGTGCTGGCCAAAAGCAGAGGCACATAAAGAACACTGGACAAAAGACAACGCAGACCTAAAAATTAGCTTGCTTAAGCTCATGTCTCTACAGCATTTTACACAAAGATCCAGCTACCAAACACACACAAAATAGTGTGAAGGGAAAGACAATTTCCCCTCAACAGCACGGTACAGTACCTCTATAGTTCAGAGTAGGTTCAGACTGAGTTTTTGTTGGAGGAACTGGAAAAGGCAGGCAAGGAAAGGACAAGAGAAAACACATTAAACTTCTAATATTGCCCCATAACCCACAATATCCTACAATTATTCCTGGTCCCTGTTCTCCTAAACATGAAAGGAAGAAAATGTTGACCGACAGCAGGAGGTGACATTTGTGTGCACTCCTGATTCACTTGTGGAGCTACTTCAACTGCGAGATCAAATTAAGTAAGCAGGTGGCAGCAGAGCTTTGCTTTTAGTCATCCTTCAGCCCTTGGTATTTCTGGTTCAGGAAAGCAGAGAAATGGCAAGCACCAGGTGCTTCTAGAACCTGCTCTTATAAGCACAGCCTATGCTGCAAGCACCTCGGACACCTCACTCATTAGTAGGGATGTGTCCTACCAACTCAACAGGCTGGGAATATACTCAGTGCACAATTCACTGATCAACTGCCTTCAGTTTGGGGCTCCCCAGTTCAAGCGGGACAGTGATCTGCTGGAGAGAGTGTAGTGGAGGGCTACGAGGATGCTGAGGGGACTGGAGCACTGCCTGGTGAGGAGAGGCTGAGGGACCTGGGCTCACTAAAAGCTCAATATGAGCTGACAGTGTTCACATGTGGCCCAACAGCTACTGTGTGCTGGGCTGCAGCAAGAGCAGCTGTGGGCAGCAGGGCAAGGGAGGAGATTCTGCCCCTTTGCTCTGCTCTCCTCACACCCCACCTGCAGCACTGTCTGCAGCTCCGGAGCCTCAACCACAAGAAGGAGATGGAAGTGTTGGAGCCAGTGCAGAGGAGGCCACCAAGATGCTGAGAGGGCTGCAGCAGCTCTGCTGTGAGGACAGGCTGAGAGAGTTGGGGCTGTGCAGCCTGGAGAAGAGAAGGCTGCCAGGAGACCTTGTTGTGGCCTTCCACTATTTGAAAGTGGCCTACAGGAGGGCTGTGGAGGGACTATTGACAAGGTCTTGTAATGACAGGATGAGGAGGAATGGGTTTAAAGTGGCAGAGGGGAGATTTAAATGGGATGGTAGGAGGAAGTTCTTCACAGTGAGGGTGGTGAGACACTGGCACAGGTTGCCCAGGGAGGTTGTAGCTGCTCCCTCCCTGGAGATGTTCAAGGCCAGGTTGAGCGACTTGTTCTAGTGGGAGGTGTCCCTGCCTATGGCACAGGGGGGTTGGAACTGGATGATCTTTGAGGTCCCTTCCAACCTAAACCATTCTATGATTCTATGACCTGGGGCTTTTAGTCTGGAGAGGAGAAGCCTGAGAGCAGATTTTTTGAATGCTTATACACACCTGAGGGCTGGGGGTCAGTAATGGGGGACAGGCTCTGCTCACTTGGTCCCTGGGATAGGACAACGAGCAATGGATGGAAGCAGCACAGGAGGTTCCACCTTAGGACAAGGGGGAACTTCTTTAATGTAAGGGAACAGGCTGCCCAGGGGGTTGTGGAGTCTCCTTCTCTGGAGACTTTCAAAGCCTCTCTGGATGTGTTCCTATGTGACCTGAGCTGGATTGTCTGGTCCTGCTCTGGCAGGGCACTTAAACTCGATCTCTTTGGGTCCCTTCCAACCCCTGACATCCTGTGAGCCTGTGAACTGTTACTGAGTCCTCTTGAAGATTACAATGAGAACGCAGAAAGAAGAAATTTGCTGGACTAAAGGAAACCTTAGGAATATTTTTCATGTGTATACCAGGGTTGTCATCAGACACCAGTGGTGGAGAGTAAGAGGAAGGCAGAAAGGCTGAAATACACTCATGATTCAGAGGGATTTTATCACAATGAAAGGTATACTGAAATGTTAAGAAAAAATAGGATATAAACCAAATCTGATACAGGGAGCAGCATGATATGAAATGTGGTTGCAAATATAAGGTTACATAATATATAGAAAATATACAGTTTGTTGCTGTAAATCGAGCCCTGACATAAAATCTTGGGTTTGACTATGCAGGCTACAAGTGGATTTGAGGAGCAGTAACCACATCAGAAAATTATAGAATCACAGAATGGTTTAGGTTGGAAGGGACCTCAAGGACCATCCAGTTCCAACCCCCCTGTGCCACAGGCAGCGATACCTCCCACTAGAACAGGTCACTCAAGGCCTCATCCAGCCTGGACTTCAACACCTCCAGGGAGGGAGCAGCCACAACCTCCCTGGGCAATCCATTCCAGTGTCTCACCACCCTCACTGCAAAGAACTTCCTGCTAACATCCAGTTTAAATCTCCCCTCTGCCAGTTTGTAATTTGTGCAACCCAATTTCTAATGATGTTTGAAGAGACAAGCATCATTAGTTGTGAAAACCGAGTGTGAATGTTCTGCAACACTGCGCTGCTCTTGTTGCACCACAGGCTGCAGTGCTGCTTGCTAAGGTCTTTGCAAGAGTCCACCACCCAGGGACTTCAGTGTCTTTACTGCTGCAAATGCACAGATGCTGCAGAGAGATGTGTATGGAAGCAACTGGATTTTAATGTTGATTTAAAAAAAAAAAAATTATACATGTTTAAGTGCACGTGATTTTACAGACAGGACACATTTGTGCCTGGCAAATAAAAGCTGTCAGAATGCAATTAGTGTTCTTTGCCAGATGTAATGGGGGATATTGGAGAGAAGACTGAAAACTGTTATCATCAGGTACTGTTTCTGCTTAATGTGCTCTTCTGGCATTGCACATCCTAATATCCAGTTTAAATATACAATCAATTTCATTTTAAAGGAAAAGTAGGAAGATAGGCTAATGGCTCTGCAAGTTGCCTGTGAACTTGTGCTGAATGAGCCCTGTTGCATATTCCTCATGTTCAAACATGTTGCTCCACAATCACAGAAGCATAGAATCAGTCAGGGTTGGAAGGGACCACAAGGATCAGCCAGTTCCAACCCACCTGCCACGCCCAGGGATGCCCTACCCTACATCAGGCTGCCCACAGCCTTATCCAGCCTGGCTGCAAACACCTCCAGGGATGGGACCTCAACTATCTCCCTGGGCAACCCATTCCAGGCTCTCACCACTCTCATGATGGAGCACTTCCTCCTCACATCCAGTCTGAATCTCCCCACCTCCAGTTTTGCTCCATTCCCCCTAGTCCTGGCACTATCTGAGACCCTCAAAAGTCCCTCCCCAGCTTTTTTGTAGGCCCCCTTCAAATACTGGAATCATAGAATCATAAAATCATAGAATGGTTTAGGTTGGAAGAGACCTCAAAGCTCAGCCAGTTCCAACCCCCCTGTGCCATAGGCAGGGACACCTCCCACTAGATCAGGA
>VWZI01009702.1:200525-217254 GCA_013396835.1 Psilopogon haemacephalus
GAGTACCATAAGGATTCAACAGAAAAGGAGACAATTTAGTTTACTTAAAAGTCTAAACTCAGGAAATTTGACTCACACCGAGGCAGAACTGTCACTTACCAAAGAAAGAAGAGACAGAAGAGTAACATAAATAAATAATTATATGAATAAAAAATAAGCCTGCTGCTCACCACCTACAAGGCTGACATTATCTAAACAATGAATAAGGACATTTGCCGTGGCGGTGGTGAATACCAATTGAGATAAACTGCTGGAGATGATTTTAATGACTACCACTTTCTGACCTCGAAGGAAGCAGCGTTTGTCAATGTGCAATTTTAAAGTGGGTGCATTTCAAAGCACGTTGCACCATTATGCCATTTTGAAGGGACAATAAGGCTGATAAAACTCCAGCCCAAGAAGCTGCCGTTAGAGTATCATCTACGGGAACAGAAAGTGAGAGTGAACAAACAAGAGAAAAAACAGAAATACAAATACCTCTTAGCTGCTCTTCATTAAACTGTCAACAACTTCACTCTCTGGATGAACTGTCTTCTGAACCTATTCAAGGTATGCTTTTCAGAAAGCCTGCTCTGCTGCTTCTGCCTCTCAGCTTTTGCAGCTGCCATGACTATGACATCTCTCTTCTTTCTTTCTTCCTTTCTTTCTTTCTTTCTTTCTTTCTTTCTTTCTTTCTTTCTTTCTTTCTTTCTTTCTTTCTTTCTCTCTTTCTTTCTTTCTTTCTCTCTTTCTTTCTTTCTCTCTTTCTCTCTTTCTTTCTTTCTTTCTTTCTTTCTTTCTTTCTTTCTTTCTTTCTTTCTTTCTCTCTTTCTTTCTCTCTTTCTCTCTTTCTCTCTTTCTTTCTTTCTTTCTTTCTTTCTTTCTTTCTTTCTTTCTTTCTTTCTTTCTTTCTTTCTTTCTCTTTCTCTCTTTCTCTCTCTCTTTCTTTCTCTCTCTCTTTCTTTCTTTCTTTATCTCTCTCTCTTTCTTTCTCTCTCTTTCTCTCTTTTTTTCTCTCTTTCTTTCTTTCTCTCCAACTCTCAGCACAGGCTCTGCCTAGATGAGGCCTCTAAGTTACACACAACCGTACCGACAGCGGAGAGCAGGAGTCCAGGAGACAGCAAAGCTCCTCCTTTTGCCCTGCCCTAGGCCAACCAGAGCTCCGTCAGGGGCCAGCCCAGCCTGGCACAGAGCCCAAGTGCAGCCAAGGATGGCTGGGCATGCTGCTGTCCTGCCTGTCACTCTGGGCAGAGCTCAATGAACAAAATCACTGCTGCTCTCCAGACTGAGATGTCATTATTGTTTCAGCTGAGCTCCAAGAGGACAAAAGCTCAAGTGCTTCTAAGTTGGCAGTAATATTGTTGGTGCATCATTTAACCCCGAAGGCAGTGGTTTCAGTCTCAGCTCACCTCTTTTTCTGTCCCAGGCATACAGTTCCTTTATCCCCAGCTCCTCCAAAGACTTGGTAAGCTCCAGCTCTTCCCCAGTGATGCCATCTCGCAGAAGAACAATGTGCTCTTGACTGACCTCACACTTCTCACAAATAGCTGGGATGATGCTGTGGAGAGGCACCTCTGGGCTGACTCGAACCACAGCCTTCTGTGTCTTCAGGTAGTTCACTACCAGCCTCACAGATTTCTGCAGGAAAAAGCAAACAGGAACTCTTAGCACTCCATCTGTGACAGTGAGGCTCTGCTTACAGAGGGAAAGGCATTGGGGACTTGTCTTGACTACCCCCCCACACCTCTGTCTGGAGGTTTCAATGGGAAAAGGAAAGCACAAAAAACTGCTTCCTCCCCATGGGTTTGAAGGGGGAACAGCAAATGGTTCCTTTCCCACATATGTACTGACTTGTTGTGCTGGTTTGAACTAATTGGAGAATTTGAGTGAGAAATTAGAGTATTGGCTGAGAGAGGAAAACACAGGATGGCACCGCACCCAGAGCTTTACTGAGAAAGAAAAAAAATGGTTTAAAAAAAAAGTGTAACCCAAACATAGATAGTCAGATGGTTTCAGGCCACTCTGGGCTGTGGCTGCTTCTCTTGCATTGTTCCTTTGTCTCTATCTTTTGTAGATGATTCTTAATAATTCTACTAATTTCTTTCCTACTACTAACCCCCTGGCCCATCTACCTCAGCTTATCTGCAGCATCAACAGGTGGTGAGATAAGATTGGGGAAGGAGGGAAAGGTGGCAGGGGTGGTTGGTTACCCCTCTTGGGGATTCTGATCTCTGAGAGGGCTGTGGTGTTTCTGTATTACCTTTTCACTGTATATATTTGTAAATATCTGTTATACCTTGTAAATATCTGCTTGTATATTGTGCATTGCTGTAAATATAAAGCTTCATTTATCAACTTCCAATGTTCTGAGTCCTAGCTGGGGTTTATATCAAAACGTGGTGGGGCAGGTAACTGCTTAAACCACCACACTTGTGTGGAAGCCCACACTCTAACTGGCTGGTGGTTGGCTGGGTTCTTCATGCAAGGCAGGTGCCTTTTGTCTAGAAAAGGCCCAGATTGGGCTCTTCAATCTGGAGAAGAGGAGGCTCCCAGGTGACCTTCTTGTGGCCTTCCAGTATCTGAAGGGAGCCTATAAAAAAGCTGGGGAGGGACTTTTTAGGCTCTCAGGTAGTAACAGGACTAGGGGGAATGGAGCAAAGCTGGAGGTGGGGAGATTCAGAATGGATATGAGGAGGACGTTGTTCAGCATGAGAGTGGTGAGAGCCTGGAATGGGTTGCCCAGGGAAGTGTTTGGGGCCACATCCATGAAGATGTTTAAGGCCAAGCTGCATGAGGCTGTGGTCAGCCTGATCTAGGGTAGGGTGTCCCTGGGCATGGCAGGGGGGTTGGAACTGGCTGATCCTTGTGGTCCTTTCCAACCCTGACTGATTCTATGATTCTACCCTTTGGCTGATGGGGGAAGCAAGGGCGGGAGGAAAATAAAGGCTTGGGCAATTATGTCCCCTCCCAAAGTGATTAACAGGTACCCACAGGTATTATTGTCTTGCCCAAATAAGGGCAAGCAAGCCCTGGGGTTTACGTAATATGGTCAGCTTTGCAAATGCCATTCTGATTGGTGAATCTTTGTGGCCAAAGGTGCCATTGCACTTGGGCAAGTAATATAAATTGAGCCAAGTTGCAAGCAGCTCTGTGCTGCTCTGTGCTGCCTCTCTGCCTCAGTGCTCTGCCTCAGTGTGTGCTGCTCTGCTCTACATTCTCTTCTATGGACTGCTCGGCTTAGACAACATGGTCTGTTCTGCCTCCTGCTTCAGACCAGCTCAGCCCTGATGTTTTGGGCTTGAACTACCTGGAAACTTAAGTGCCTCAAGTTTAGTAGGAGAAGGCATTGAGTGCCTCATGATGTGGTGAGAATTGCCACCCACGTTGTGTTCTCTGCAGATCTGCAAGAGCTCCTGCCTCCACCTCTGCAAACTTCTGTGCCAAGAGGAACCAGGATCAGGCCAGAGCTCATCTGCCTCTTTCTGAGCACCCTGCTAGTCAGGGAAGATCTGGAAGCCTCTCAATGGCTATCAAGATCCTGAGCAGCTCCAACAAAGGAGCAAGGGACTATTTCTAAATTCTACTCCACTGCTGTGAGTAGAACAGACTTTCCCTAGGGCTCCAGGCTGCCTATTTATAAGCGGGGCAAAGCCACTTGGGGCTAAACTTTTCCAATATTCTGATTTTCCTAAATTACTAAATTGCCTATAAGCATCCTTGTGAAGATTTCTCCCAACTGAATTAGAACATCTATTTAACTGGTTTGTACAGAGATTGTGGGTGGGGCTCTTTGGAAATATAATGACTACATATTTGATAATTCCTGCCTCATTAATCGCCCGCAGTCACTTCACCAGTCTGCATGCAAATCAGCTGAGAAGATTAAAGCAGGTTATAGCCAATCTCAGGCCTTTCTCATCTGGTTTGAAAAGGCAAAGATTGGAATAACTGCTTTCATAGGAATGAGATGATGTTTCGTGGCACCATCTTAACCCTAAAGAGTACCTACCTCAGGGACCCTTGGCAGAGGTCGCTTTATCTTCTCTTCAGGAATCTTTTCTTTCAGAAGTACCATCTGTACATCCAGTGCTCCTATCAAAGTGTTTGGCTTGTAACTCAGAGGTTGTTGAGCTCCCAGAGACTTCAGTTCAAGACTATATTGGGATGGATTCAAGCGATACTGGCTGCATAAATCGACCAAGAGATCCATCACAGCTTTACTGCAGGGAAGAAGACATCCATTGTTAGCATGAGGAAAAAAAAAAGGGGGGGCAGGGGGAAAGGACAATACAAGGTGTAGATATGTCACTAATGAACCATCTTTGGGAGGGAAAAGTGCTCATATTTTGCAATGCTAAACAGATGAGATAAAACGTTAGGAATTAAATGTATTTGTACTTCAGTGTGTGCTTACAAGGTGTCAATTAACTGTTCACAACATGGCAGACAGCAGTAGCACTAATAACACTAACAAACACAAGCCAAGAGCAGGCAAAGTACATCCTCATTGCTGTCTACAACTACCTAAAGGGAGGTTGTAGCCAGGTGGGGGTTGGTCTCTACTCCCAGGCAACCAGCAACAGAAGCAGGGGACACAGCCTCAAGTTGTGCCAGGGTAGGTATAGGTTGGATGTTAGGAGGAAGTTCTCAATAGAGAGAGTGATTGGCATTGGAATGGGCTGCCCAGGGAGGTGGTGGAGTCACTGTCTGTGGAGGGGTTCAAGAAAAGCCTGGATGGGGCACTTAGTGCCATGGTCTGGTTGATTGGATAGGGCTGGGTGCTAGGTTGGACTGGATGATCTTGGAGGTGTCTTCCAACCTGGGTTATTCTATGATCCTATCAGCTAAATCCACTTGTTAAATTCTCCAATTCAAATGCTGCTTTTTAATATGAAGACAAGATATACATAAATTATTGTTAAGGGTTAACCCCTCCTGGGAGGTGGTCTAGAATCTGACCCCAGGTGCTCCTGGCCCCTCCTGGTAGGTGTGGACTGGAACCTGAAGCCCCCTAGGTGCAAAGGTTAGCCCACTCCCACTTCATCTCTGCAACACCATAAAAGAAGATGAACTTCCTCTTTCACTCTCTCTGCTCTGCCCCATCTGAAGAGCAATACCCTTGCTGCTGCAGCTGCTACAGCTTTGCCATACAGCCAGCCAATCGCATGGTGGACCAACTACCCCCTGAATCTACCTCCATCCATTGTCATCCATCTGGGTTTGTATATATTTTTGTACCTAATTTTCCCTTCCCTTATACCTCTGAAAACTCCCTTACCTTGAATACCCTTTATTTATTGTTAAAGTAATTTTTAACTTCCAAACTCAGTGCTACACTGTTTTCTGTGGATGTTTTACCCCTTTTTGCTCTATCTACCTAACACTGTTCTTTTCAAAGGAGGGAGAGGGGGAGGCATCCTACACCAATTCTGTTCTGTAGGGCCTCAGGTCTCCAGGAAGCTCTAAACTAGGACAATTATGCATCTATTGATGGGCTTTAGAAGCAGAAATATTTTTGCAATCACAATAACTCTATGTATCTGTGTACCTAAAACTACTGAAGGATGAGCTGTGAAATATCTGCCCACCCACAGGCACTGAAATGACTCTTACAGAGACCCTGAGAGCTGAAGACATCAAGATAAGCAAGCGAAGATGCCTGCAGAGACGTAGAACAAATACAGGTTGAGCAATGACTGGCTGGAGAGCAGCCCTGAGGAGAGGGACTTGGGGGTGCTGGTGGAGGAGAAGCTCAACACAGAATCATAGAATCATAGAATGCAACGTGCACTTGCAGCCCAGAAAGCCAACCAGATTCTGGGCTGTATCAGGAGAAGTGTGGCCAGCAGGTGGAGGGAGGTGATTCTCTCCCTCTACTCTGCACTGGTGAGACCCCACCTGGAGTACTGCATCCAGTTTTGGAGCCACTATTACAAGAGGGAGTGTGTCCAGAGAAGGGCCACGAGGATGCTCAGAGGGCTACAGCACCTCTGCTATGACAAGAGACTGAAAGAGTTGGGGCTGTGCAGTCTAGAGAAGAAGAGGCTCCCAGGTGACCTTATGGTGGCCTTCCAGTAACTGAAGGGGGCCTATAAAAAAGCTGGGGAGGGACTTTTTAGGCTCTCAGATAGTAACAGGACTAGGGGGAATGGAGCAAAGCTGGGGGTGGGGAGATTCAGACTGGATGTGAGGAGGACGTTGTTGAGCATGAGAGTGGTGAGAGCCTGGAACGGGTTGCCCAGGGAGGTGTTTGGGGCCACATCCATGAAGATGTTTAAGGCCAAGCTGGATGAGGCTGTGGTCAGCCTGATGTAGGGTAGGGTGTCCCTGGGCATGGCAGGGGGGTTGGAACTAACTGATCCTTGTGGTCTCTTCCAACCCTGACTGATTCTATTCTATTCTATATGTTCTTCAAAAGGTCACATTAACACACCATTTTATATAGGGTTCTTGATGTGTTTGTTTTCAGGTGGGTTTCATACCCTGTTCTACTTCCCAGGCTTGTTTTCTTCCTTCTCTCTACACTCAATCACTAAATACATAACCAGAGAGCTCTGACAGGCACTTCTTTCCTTTAAAACTCTTAACATTGCTGGCTCTGGGACTGACCCACGCAATTTGTCCTTGTCTCCTGAGCAGGGTTCAGCAAAGAGCAATTTCTTCAATAAAATTAGGGGGAAGAATAAAATACCAGGCACTACATAGTTGCTGTACACACCCTCCTCAGATATCAAAACATGCTAACATGCAAACAGTTAAAATAGGCATATCAGACCAAGAAGAGCAGTTTTACAGGTGTGCAGCCTACTATTATGTTAAGTGAGCACAGTCAGGCACCACAGAATTAACCAGGTTGGAAAAGACCTCTAGAATCATTGAGTCCAACCTATCACCTAACCCTTCTAATTAGCTAAACCATGGCATTAAGTGTCTCATCCAACCTCCTCATAAACACCTCCAGGGATGGAGAATCCACCACCTCCCCAGGCAGCCCATTCCAATGCCAATCACTCTTGTTGTGTAAAACTTCTTCCTAAGGTCCAGCCTGCACTTGCCCTGGCACAGCTTGAGGCTGTGTCCTCTTGTGCTGTCCCTGGGTGCTTAGGAGAAGAGACCAACCCCCACCTGGCTACAACCTTCCTTCAGGTAGTTGTACTTCAGCTCAAGCTTCACAAGAGGCAGGATGTCAGACTTGTCATTGCTGGGCTCTCTGGTTCCCTTTTACCAAAGCTAGCAAATGTGCATTAGATTTGTGTGCTGGTTTCAGGCTAATTGGAATATTTTAATGAGATAAATTAAATCCTTGGCTGTGAGAAGAAAACAACCGTGACCTCTCTTACTCATTCTTCTGCTGAGAGACACAAGCAGTCAAAATACAGATAAAGCACTCACTTCTCACAGACTTCTCAGTTCTCACTACTACTTCACTGTTAGTCTGTCTGGTTGCATCTGCCTTAGCTCTTTGCATGAGATCTATGTAACCTGATCTAACACTTTTTCTCTAACTTTCCTTGTCGTCTTTTTGACATCTCAACTCAGATCTGAAGAATTAACCAGGTTGGAAAAGACTTCTAGGATCATCGAGTCCAACCTATCACCTAACCCTTCTCATTAACTAAACCATGGCACTAAGTGTCTCATCCAATCTCCTCATAAACGCCTCCAGGGATGGGGACTCCACCACCTCCCCAGGCAGCCCATTCTAATGCCAATCACTCTTTGCTGTGTAGAACTTCTTCCTAAGGTCCAGCCCGAACCTGCCCTGGCACAGCTTGAGGCTGAGTCCTCTTGTGCTGTCCCTGGGCGCCTAGGAGACCAACCCCCACCTGGCTACAACCTTCCTTCAGGTAGTTGTACTTCAGCTCAAGCTTCACAACATGCAGGGTGTCAGAATTGTCATTGCTGGGCTCTCTGGTTCCCTTTTATCAAAGCTATCAAACATGCATTAGATTTGTGTGCTGGTTTGAGACTAATGAGAATATTTCAGTGAGAGAAATCAAATCCTTGGCAGTGAGAAGAAAATAACAGTGACCTCTCTCATTCTTCTGCTGAGACACAACTAGTCAAAATACAGATAAAGCACTGACTTCTCACACACTTCTCACTTTGTTCTCACTACTTCTCTGTCAGTCTGTGTGGCTGCATCTGGCCTGGCTCTTTGCATGAGATCTATGTAACCTGATTTAACACTTTTCCTCTAACCTTCCCTGTCCTCTTTTTGACATCTCAACTCAGATCTGAAGAATTAACCAGGTTGGAAAAGACCTCTAAGATGATCAAGACCAACCTATCAGCTAATCCTTCTAATTAACTAAACCATGGCACTAAGTGCCTCATGCAGCCTTCTCTTAAACACCTCCAGGGATGGGGACTCCATCACCTCCCTGGGCAGCCCATTCCAATGCCAATCACTCTCTCTGGCAACAACTTCCTCCTAACATCCAGCCTGAACCTGCCCTAGCACAGCTTGAGGCTGTGTCCTCTTGTTCTGTCCCCGAGTGCCTGGGAGAAGAGCCCAACCCCACCTGGCTACAACCTCCCTTCAGGTAGTTGTAGGCAGCAATAAGGTCTGCCCTGAGCCTCTTCTCCAGGCTGCACACCCCCAGCTCCCTCAGCCTCTCCTCACAGGGCTCTGCTCCAGGGCCCTCACCAGCCTTGCTGCCCTTCTCTGGACACACTCAAGAACTTCAACATCTCTCTTGAATTGAGTGGAACAGAACTGGACACAGCACTCAAGGTATGGCCTGACCAGTGCCGACTACAGGGGCAGAATAACCTCCCTGGTCCTGCTGGCCACACTGTTCCTGATCCAGCCCAGGATGCCATTGGCTCTGCTGCCCACCTGGNCCAGCCCAGGATGCCATTGGCTCTGCTGCCCACCTGGGCATACTGCTGGCTCCTGTTCAGCTCCTATCTCTCAGCATCCCCAGGTCCCTCTCTGCCTGGCTGCTCTCAGCCACTCTGTCCCCAGCCTGTAGTGCTGCCTGGGGTTGTTGTGGCCAAAGTGCAGAACCTAGTACCTGGACTTGTTAAAACTCCTGACACTGGACTGTGCCCATCTGTGCAGCCTGTCCAGGTCCCTCTGCAGAGCCCTCCTGCCCTCTAACAGATTGACACATGCTCCCAACTCGGTGTCATCTGCAAATTACTAATGATGGACTGAGTCCCCTCATCCAGATCATCAATGAAGATATTAAACAGGACTGTGCCCAGCACTGATCCCTGGGACACATGACTCATGACTGCCACCAACTGGATGTGGCTCCATTCACCACCACTCTCTGGGCCATCCAGCCAGTTCTTAACTCATCACAGTGTGCCCCTGCCCAAGCCACGGGCTGCCAGCATCTACATATCTTCCTAATCTGGTGTTACCACTCTCTACAGTTTCTTGACCACTACTTACCATGGCATTGTCTGCACTAGTTCCACCATAATACTGAATATAGTTTTAAACCTCTTCCAAATTATTTCTTAGAGTACTAAGTTCCTCTCTTTCAAAACAGTGAGCACAAGGAGAAGAGAGAGAGAGACCACGATGAAGAAAGGTAATTAAAAACTGCCTTTGCAATAGAGTTTGCTCGCTCTTGTACTCAGTGACAAGGAGAAGCCTGGCTTCTTCCTGTGGAAACCAACACACTTTTATAAAGAAAAAGCTTCCTAAACACTCTCAGATGCTTTGCTGTCTACAGAATAACAGCGCATTTGTGAGGGCAGAATCTCTGGATGTGATGAATCATTCATCTGAACTTGCTTCTTGGCATGAATCCAAACAGGCATAGTGTCAGGACTGCTCTTTGGCAGCAGAACCTACTTCCACTGTATCAAAACCTCTCTGCATTAAGCGAGATGATATAACCTAAGACTAGCACAGCAGCACTCCATGGAAGATAAGGATCCATAGAGGTGCAATGCCAAGCACAGCTCCAGGCTGGGTGGGGAGTGGCTGGAGAGCAGCTCTGAGGAAAAGGACCTGGGGGTCTGGGTGGATGAGAAGCTCAACATGAGCCTGCAGTGTGCACACACAGCCCAGACAGCAACTGTGTGCTGGGCTGCAGCAAGAGCAGCTGTGGGCAGCAGGGCAAGGGAGGGGATTCTGATCCTTTACTCTGCTCTCCTCACACCCCACCTGCAGTACTGTGTGCAGTTCTGGAGCCCCCAGCACAAGAAGGACATGGAACTGCTGGAGAGACTCCAGAGGAGGGCCACAAAGATGCTCAGAGGGCTGCAGCACCTCTGCTATGAGGACAGGCTGAGGGAGTTGGGGCTTTTCAGCCTGGAGAAGAGAAAGCTTCCAGGAGCCCTTATAGTAACCTTCCAGTATCTGAAGGGGACTACAGGAAAGCTGGGGAGGGACTGTTCACAAGGTCTTGAAATGACAGGATGAGAGGGAATGGGTTCAAAGTGGCAGAGGGGAGATTTAAACGCGATGTTAGGACAAAGTTCTTCACAGTGAGGGTGGTGAGGCACTGTAATGGGTTGCCCAGGGAAGTTGTGGCTGCTCCCTCCCTGGAGATGTTCAAGGCCAGGCTGGATGAGGTCTTGAGTGTCCTGATCTAGTGGGAGGTGTCCCTGCCTATGGCACAGGGGGGTTGGAACTGGATGATCTTTGAGGTCTCTTCCAACCTAAACCATTCTATGATACTATGATTCTATGACATGCTGGGAAAAACAGTGACACCAGAGGTGCCCCAGCAGCGAGATTCCTTAACATATGGCTCTCAGGGCCCTCTGGTACAACAGCTGCCTAAAATGCAAAAAGAAGCATGATAGCAAAGCCCCATGCCGTGGAAGATCCATGTCCTGGCTTGCCCAGGCATGATCCCTCGGTCCCTTCCCCCTAAGAGGGGACAGGAAGCAGAGCACAGGGAGAGGACAAAAGGCTTGGAGACACCCACTTGGAGGGTTCAAGACTTATTCCTCCCAAATAAGGGGAAGCAAGCTCCTTCCAGCATCTGAAAGGGGCCTACAGGAAGGCTGGGGAGGGACTGTTCACAAGGTCTTGTAATGACAGGACGAGGGGGAATGGGTTCAAATTGGTGGAGGGGAGATTTGAATGGGATGTTAGGAAGAAATTCTTCACAGTGAGGGTGGTGAGACACTGGCACAGATTGCCCAGGGAGGTTGTGGCTGCCCCCTCCCTGGAGGTGTTCAAGGCCAGGCTGGATGAGGTCTTGAGCAACCTGTTCTAGAGGGAGGTGTCCCTGCCTATGGCACAGGCGGAGTTGGAACTGGATGATCTTTGAGGTCTCTTCCAACCTAAACTATTCTATGATTCTATGATTTTTCAGCTAATATGGTCAGGGTGGGCAAAGTGCCATTCTGATTAGTGAATTTGTGTGGCCACAGTGGTCATTTACATTCAGGCAATCAATAAACAGACTTCTGCCAAAGGCTTTTCTACTTTAGCTTTT
The DNA here is from genome assembly GCA_013396835.1 of Psilopogon haemacephalus. NCBI lineage: Eukaryota > Metazoa > Chordata > Aves > Piciformes > Megalaimidae > Psilopogon > Psilopogon haemacephalus. The sequence goes on from VWZI01009702.1 coordinate 211,919, forward strand.
ACTTATTGTCCCTCCCAGATCAGGGAAAGCAAGCTCCTGACTTCACCTAATATGGTGAGGTTTGGCAAAGTGCCATTGTGGTTGGTCAATCTCTGTGGACAAAGGGGCCATTTACATTCAGGCAATCAATAAACAGACTTCTGCCAAAGGCTTTTCTGCTTTCACTTTTACTTTCATTTTGCCCTACAACAACCTTCAAGACACTCAAAGAATTCCCTTCAAGTTTAGGGTGCTGTCTGATATTATTTTGTGAGTAAATATTTCAAAGCCTCTCTAAGAAACTCTGTAACTAGATTCTGTTGTTTCTCTCTGCCGTAGCAGCAGAAAGGAGGCTTTCGAGTCCCCTGGTGGGCAAGAGGCATATTTGAAACTCAGAACCTCTTTCCAGTTTTAATGTTTGCTTTTGCTACTTATTTCCTAAAGTGTTCTGGTTTTGCCTGTTCCTTGTGTGTGTAAGTATCCAAACCCTGCGTTTCAAATGTGGTAAATAAGTTTTCTGGTGAGGTTTAATGTTAATAAACAGTTTTCATAGTTATTAACATCTTTGCCTGGATATCAAAATAAATATAGATAATTAATTTTGTATAGTCATAGAAACAGTCAGTATTGGAAGGGACCACAAGGATCACCTAGTTCCAACCCCTTTGCCATGCCCAGGGACACCCTACCCTAGATCAGGCTGCCCACAGCCTCTGCCAGCCTGGCCTCAAACACCTCCACAGATGGGACTTCAACCACCTCCCTGGGCAATCCATTCCAGGCTCTCTTTACTCTCATTCTGAAGAACTTCCTCCTCACATCCAGTCTCAATCTCCCCATCTCCAGCTTTGCTCCATTCCCCCTAGTCCTCTCACTACCTGAGAACCTAAAAATTCTCTCCCCACCTTTTCTGTAGGTCCCCTTCAGATCCTGGAAGGCCACCAGAACATCACCTGGGAGGCTCTTCTTCTCTGGACTTAACAGCCACAACTCTTTCAGTCTCTCCTCATAGCAGAGGTGCTCCAGCCCTCTGATCATCTGCTCCATAATCCCCAACACCCCATCAACTCAGAAAGGGAGCCACTAACATCAGCAAGTACACCACAGGGAATGGAGTGCTCCAGAAAGTAGAAACCAATCAAAGCATTACCTTCCTTGTACTGTGGTCTTCTGCTCTGCCCCGCTGGGTAAAATGACTGTGAAATCCACTTGTCTGTTTATCATGTTCTCCTTCATGCTAACCAGGTTCTGATCAGAAATTACAGCCGTGTCTGCAGATGGCTTCTGCTCACTGTGAATTCTACTTGCTGCAGAAGGTTGATTCGGTGGAGGAGGAGCGCGAGCCTTCATTCTTCTCCTTGAGAAATAAGAGCGAAAAGAAACTTAATCATTTCCCTTGAGCAAAGCATAAACACATCAATAAGCATTCCAATGTTTAATAACCCTTTCAGTGAAGAAATATTTCCTAATATCCAGCCTAAAACCTCTCTCTTTTTCTTTCTATTTCTTTCCAGGCAGACAAACAATCAGCAAAGCTGATTAAAGCAGAGTGAAGGAGAAGCAGCGTCCCAGAACAAAGAAGAACAAATGCTACGAGGACAGTCTGAGAGAGTTGGGGCTTTTCAGCCTGGAGAAGAGAAGGCTTCCAGAAGACCTTATAGTAACCTTCCAGTATCTGAAGGGGGCTACAGGAAGGCTGGGGAGGGACTGTTCACAAGGTCTTGTAATGACAGGAGGAGGGAGAATGGGTTCAAATTGGCGGAGGGGAGATTTGAACGGGATGTTAGGAGGAAGTTCTTCACAGTGAGAGTGGCGAGGCACTGGAACAGGTTGCCCAGGGAGGTTGTGGCTGCTCCCTCCCTGGAGGTGTTCAAGGCCAGGCTGGAGGAGGTCTTGGGTGACCTGATGTAGTGGGAGGTGTCCCTGCCTATGGCACAGGGGGGTTGGAACTGGATGATCTTTGAGGTCTCTTCCAACCTAAACCATTCTATGATTCTATGATTTAGAATTGGGCTTTTCATCCCCTTTAGCAAACCAATGAACGATACAGACTATACCATTATTATTCTTTTATAAACAATGATCTAATTAATCTTATTGAAATATTCCAATTAATCTCAAACCAACACAGCGGCCTCACCAGTGCTGCTGTAGAGGAGGATGATCACCTCCCTGTTCCTGCTGGCCACTGTGTTTCTAATACAAGCCAGGATGCCTTTTGCTTTCATGGTGACCTGGACACACTGGTGACTCATGTTCAGTCGACTACAAACCAGCACCCCCAGGTGCCTCTCCAAGGTGCAGCCTCTCAAACACACATGCCCAGGTCTGTAATTTACCATGAGTTGTTGTGAACCAGGAGGAGGATCTGGCACTTGGCCTTACTGAATTTCATCCAATTAGGCTTGGCCCATCAGTCTAACCTGCCCAGACCTCTCTGCAAAACTTCCCTACCCTCTAGCAGATCAACACAGCCACTCAGCTTGGTGTCATCTTCAAACTTACTGACGGTGCACTCAATTCCCTCACTAATGAAGATATCACCCAGGGCAGGCCCCAGTGCTGAACCCTGGGGGACACAACTGGAGGACTTAACACTATTCACCACCACTCTTCAGGCCCAGCCATCCAGCCAGGTTTATTTATCCAGTGCAGACTGCACTCATCCAAGCCTTGTGCCATGAAAAGAGAATGCTGTGTGAAACAGTACCAAAGGCTTTACTGAAGCCCAAGTAGACAATGTTCCATGGACTTTCCCTCATCCACTAGGCAGGTCACCTTATTGTAGAAGGAGATCAGATTAGTCTGGCTGGACCTGCTTTCATAAACCCACGCTGACTGGGTCTCATCACCTGGTTGTCTTGTACATGCCACGTGATGACTCTCAGGATGATCTGCTCCAAAACCTTTCCTGTCACCAAGGTCAGACTGAGAAGCCTGTAGTTCCCTGGATCATTCTTTTGGCCCTTCTTGTAAATGGACATCATATTTGCCAGCCTCCAGTCAAGTGGGACCTCCCCAGTTAGCCTGGACTGTTGATAATAATGGTGATTGGCTTGGTGAGCACATCTTTCATCTCCTTAAGTATCCTTGGGTGGATCCCCTCTGGTCCCATAGACTTATGAACATCTATATGGCACAATAGCTCATTGATCATTTCCTCCTGGATTGTGGAGGCTGCTTTCTGCTCCACATCTCTCTCTTCCAGTTTCAGTGGCTGAACCCTCAAGGAACAACTGGTGTCACTGACAAATACTGAGGCAAAGCAGCCATTCAGCAGCTCAGCCTTTTCATTATCTTTGTTCACCAGGTCCCCCTCCTACAAGCAGAAGTTGGTGGACATTCTCCTTACCTCTTCTTTTACTATTAAGACATTTATAAAAGTCTGCCCCTTCTTCCACAGCCAGAGGACTTTCCTTTTCTTCCTCAGCTGTACCCAAAGCTCTTTCCTTAGCCAGGCTGCTCTTCTGCCCTGACAGCTCCTTTTCTAATGCACAGGGACAGCTTGTTCCTATGCCTTGAAGACTTCCCTCTTGAGGAATGTCCACCCTTCATGGTCTCCTTTGTTCTTCAGAACTACCTGCCAGGGGATGCCATCCAACCAGTTTCCTAATCAAGGCACAGTCTGCCCTCTGAAAGTCCAAGGATGTAGTTCTATTGACTCTCCCCCTAACTTCACTGAGAACTGAAAACTCCACCATCTCATGGGTACTTTGTACAAGACAACCACCAACCTTTACAACCTCTACTAGTCCTCTGCTTACAAACAGCAGGTCTCCTGGAGAGCGAGCCCTTGGCTCATTCACCAGCTGTGTGCTGTCAAGCATCTGAACAGCTGGCCTCATCACCAAACACATGGCTGAAAAGATTCATTCTGATGACTAATATCCTAGTGATCTCTTCTGCTTAGATTTGTGCCTGCTTGTGCTGGTTTGAACTAATTGGAGGATTTGAATGAGAAATTAGACTACAGGCTGAGAAAGCAAAACACTGATGGTGCTACTTCACTCATAGCTTTACTGAGAAAGAAAAAAAAATCTTTAAGAGTTGTAGCCCAAAAATAGGTAGGACAGACTGCTTTGAGCTGTGGCTGCTGCTGCATTTCTCTCTCTCCCTGCTTTCTTAGCTGAACAATTTCACTACTTTCCTGCTGCTAATCCCCCTGGTTGCTCTACCTTTGCTTATCTGCTGCATAAGACAGATGGTGAGATAAGACTGGGAAGGGGGAAAGGTGGTAGGGGTGGTTAGAAACCCCTCTTGGGGATTTTTGATCTCTGGGAGGGCTGTGGTGTTTCTGCATTATCTTTTCAGTGATAGTATCTGTAAATACCTGTTATATATTGTAAATATCTGCTTGTATATTGTGCATAGCTGTAAATATAAATCTTCGTTCCTTAACTTCCAGCCAGCTGAGTCTAGCCTGGGTTATTTCAAAGTGGGAAGGGGGGCAGGGAACTGCCGAACCACCACACTAATTTCTATCAGATTTTAGTCTCAAAGATGGAATAAAGAGTAAAATATTCACTGAGATATTATTGCCCACACTTAGTGCCTGCATTTTCTAATCTGCTTGTCTTTAGAGTTCAGAAAGAGAAGACATTATGATTCTGCACATCATTTTCACCCTGCAAACTACAGAAAGAGAAGTACAGAAAGCTACAGAAAAAAGCACTCCAACCCATAAGGCCTGCAAAACTTAGTTGTTGAATCAGATGAGGGCAAAATTGTACTCAAGAAGGGAAAAAGTAAGATGACAAACTATACAGGATTAATATCAAAATAAACTCTTCTTTATTTTGAGACAGTCAAAAAGACTAAGCATACTGTTTGGATTACCAATGTAAACTTCTGGCAGAGAAACAACAGTAAAAGCAACATTACATCACCAAAAAAAAATTACTTCAGGAAAAAATCCATATCCTCTCTCTGCAGTTTTAAATTAATATTTGTGTTTGACAAAGAATTTTTATGGTATGTTTCAACATGCAAGTAATCACTACGCTGCCCTGAAAATGCACATATCAGTGAGAGCTCAGCAGGACACTGAACGGGCTGCAAGGGGTGGTGGTGGAGTCGCCATCCCTGGAGGTGTTTAAGAGGAGGCTGGATGAGGCACTAAGTGCCATGGCTTCGTTAATTAGAAGGGTTAGGTGATAGGTTGGACTCAATGATCCTAGAGGTCTTTTCCAGCCTGGCTAATTCTGTGATTCCATGACACCATGATGCAGGGGTGCAGACAGAATCAAAGAATCATAGCGTCAGTCAGGGTCAGAAGGCACCACAAGGATCATCTAGTCCCACCCCCCTGCCATGCTGTGCTGCTTTGAACTAATTGGAGAATTTGAGTGAGAAATTAG
>VWZI01009704.1:0-47303 GCA_013396835.1 Psilopogon haemacephalus
GTTCTAAAAGGTGGGGGGGCAGGTCACTGCAAACCCTCTACACCAACAGAAACCAAGTTACCCCCAGACGAGCAGGATAATGTAGCCATGGTGGCAGAGCTGTATGACCACAACAGCTTTGTGTGGTGAAATGTAACATCCTCTTTCCTCCTCTTTCCTGCACCTGTCATGGTGAAATGCGATGTGACTGTGGTCATTTGATGCTCCCATGATCCTGGCAGCTGCGTCTCACTGCCAGCATGCTGGAGGACAGCCACAGAGACAAGCAGGAACTGGAAGTCATGCTGAAGACATGCAAGCCCTTAATGACGTGGTGAAAGAGCAAAGCCAGGAGCTAACAGGATGTTAAAAATGGTCATGCTCCTGATATGCTTGGTCCTGGAACTGGAAAACCAGAGTGCACGCTCAGGCTGTCATCGTAGCCCATGGAGACAAACTGAGGTGAGGTAATAGCAATACTGGGAAAAGCCATCCTTGAGAAACTGCTTTAAAATATGTTCTGAGATCAGATGAGAGTCCCTCAGCCTTGCCTGAAAGTCTGGGCTTCCCTTCTGAAGAACAGTAACGGGTACATCCCAAGGCTGTTCTGGGGCTGCCCTACTCACACACTTTTTCTAAGTTAAAAGGGAGTCACAAAGGGGTAGGTAAGTGGTGTGCTTTGTCATCCCACAGGATGTGTAAGACTTCACTTACTCATAAGCAGTACAGATGAAAACGGGCAGTATAGGCATGCCTGTCCTGTGTTTAGGGCTATTGGCAATTGATTTTGGATAATGCATGCACATTTCCAGATGTCTGCAAGTTCTGGTATGTGTGCTGCAAACCAAAGGTGTAATAGTGGGTGAGATGTCTGCTCTTAATGAAAACATTTTTCCTACCTGCATGGTGCCAGCATCCTTTTTTAACTTTAATCATCACTAGGTACAAAGCAGGTGATTAAAGACTTGTCACTTTTATTGTTTTGCCTGAAATGGAAAGAAAACATAGCAGAAGGCTGAAGTTGAAACTAAGTTGTGAGGATGAGTTAGTGAAAGAATGGCAGTTGTTTAAAGGTGTGAAATTGCTGAAGACAGCCAAGTTACAAGGGGTTATCCATAGACGTGGCCAAGTTAAACAACACAAGTTGGTGACTCAGCGGTGCCCCACCTCCAGTGTCATTCACAAACTCAGGTTGTCTCTGGACAGACATACAGTTTTGATGTGTCCTATTTAACTCGGCCATTGTACGACTAACTCTTTGGAAAGCTGGCTCTTTAGACAGGTATCACACCTTAAAACATGTGAATCCCTTGTATACGTGCAAAGGATCTGTTTGTTTTTTTTTTTTTTCTTTTTTTTTCTGCCAGCCTGCATCGTTTGGTTTGACTTGGTCCAACCAGAGGCATCTATGTTTCTCACTGGCAGAAGACAGTAGATCCAGCAATGACTAAACTGCCAGACAAACTGGGAGAAAAATCTCCTCCTTTATAGTCTGTAGACTTTAGCTGGAATTTGGAAGGAAATGGCAAAGGATTGAAAAAAAATTGGAGACTCAGGTATCAGGTAATACCCTTGGGAAAGGTTGTTTTGCAATGTTTTAGTGACTGCATAAAACAAATAGTGCTGAATGTCATCATCATCTAAGAAGTTGTTTCCCCACAAGATTAGGTGATGAAAATGAAGCCATTTCATTTTCAGTTAGGTTTTCCATCAATTTTATGGGGAGAGACTGCATTAAAAACAAACCCAAAAGCACTTTAGGGAGCTCAGCACCACCAATGTGCTGCTCTCAGAACATACAGAGAGTCCTATTTTCAGCTTTCCCAGCGTTTTAACCAAATCAAGAAAAATAAGGATGAACTTCAGAGTAACAAGTCTGAAATTTGCATTGGATTGCCTTTTTGGGAGCAGATTGTCACCTCTCTAGCGTTGCTGTTCAGGCTTCTGTATATCCATACCTGTGGAAAATCCACTTGCTTGCCCTGTTCCTGGTTTGGGCTATACTCTGCATGGACTTCTCCTTGTCCATCCTTTCCTCACAATAATTTCCAAATCCCTCTTTCTACTATTTATCTGTATAGGTTCTGCTGCAGGGTGTTTCTGTTGCAGGAAAGCTTGAGGACTTGAGCACCAAGAAGAGATAAGAGCTCAGCTGCTCTGGAAAACAAGTCCTTGCTAACTGTGCCAGCAGCTACCCTACTAGAGAGGACAGACCCATGCCATGCCAAGGGGAGACCTGGTGTGGGCACAGGAATGAAAGGATAGGAGTATCTCAGGCAGTCTGGGAGGCAGTAGTCCAAAATCCCAAGAACCAAACCAAACCAAACCAAAACAAGCATATTAAAAAAAAAAAAAAGGACCATTGCCTCAGCCAGGAACCCAGGATAGTAAACAGAGGGGGCTGGAAAGCCAATATATTCTACCCTAGGGGAATTGCATTTCCTTTAGCCAGAGAGAAGAAATGCATATAAAATAAAGAGCAAAGATGAAAGCTACATATTCCAAGCACAAACCATCATGGACATGATTGGCAGTTTACATAATACATTTTATAGCATTCCTCTTCCCCTCCCTCCATATTTTCTCTCTCCCCATTTCTCTGCTGACAGCTCATATACACGCCTTGCACTGCACAAATAAGCGCCCTGCTCCTCCCTCGCATCCTGCTCAGACTTCGAGCCAGTTCCCTGGGTTCACACCCCGCCCCACCACCCTGGCTGCCTGCAGACCTGCTTCAGGCAGGTCAAGGTCTTAGTTGTCACAAATTCACCAAAAAGATTTCCTGACCTGAAAGAAAAACAAACAAACAAAAAAACAACAACAAATCATTCCCTCTCCTCTGGGTTATTTGCTTTTTTTTGAATCTGGTCAGATCATGATTTCCCCCTCCTCTTTCTTTTCAATAAATAATCAGCTCCATGTCAACTTGATTACGAGCTGCTGATGCAGCACTGTCAAATCCAAGCCCAGAGTGTATGTTTTGGCAAAAATAGTGCTATTTTCAGCTAGGCATATGAGGTGGTTTGCCAAGAGGTTTAGCTTTCTCAATGGACCCAAGGTGGGTTGGAGGCAGGGCTCCTGCTGCCTGACTGGGCAGTTCAGCAACAGCACTCCTGGTAGAGTGTACAGGACCTTGCTGCACCTCCTCTGGCCTTTGCCTTTGCTTTGCTTTCCTCCTCCTGGGTAATGGACTAACCCAGGTGGAAATGTGTCCAGAAGAAGCTGCCTTCCCTTGAGTGGGAACATACTCAGCCTTCTTGACCCTGACAATTAAAAGCGTCTTGTTTAAAAAAAAAAAAAATCCATGGTTTTGTGGCGTATAGGGACCAACAGAACACATTATGAGGGTTCATGTGTGCTGAGATACCTCTTGAAAGCAAGGGCTCCTTGTCCTTGCAGGTACTGACCTGACCCAAAACAGGGTCTCAGAAGGATCAGATATTCTGCAAGGGGCATATAGGGGAACCATATGCCGATTTTGGCTACTATGAGGGCAACCACTTAGTTGGCTTCTGAGAAGGCTTGCTTTGAATCCCTACAATGCATAGAGCCCTTTCACCCCTGTTGCCAGTGCATGCTCCTGGCACAGGTGCTCTGCAGGCCCTGAGCTGTGGGGTAACAAGGGGCAGGGCTTCAGAGTAGCTTTGTGCCTGGGCCTGTGCCCTCCAAGTCAGCTTCTTTTACACTCAGATAATGCAGCCTTTGTGCTTAAACCCTCTGTTTAAAGGGTATTTGTGTCTTTCCTAAACAACGATGTATCCCTATGCTTCATTCTCTTTCTGTGCATTTTGTGTCCATTTTTCTTCTAGTTGCTTTAGTTTGTGTACTCTGTTTCCTGTGTATTCAGTGGTCATTGGGACCAGGTGTGTGAAACACAGTAGTGGAGACAAAGACACAAAATGTAAGTGGACTGTAATTTGGGCAAGGTTGGATCCCACTTCACCCATGAAAGCCTCCTTGCAGAAATCTCTTTTCCCCAGGTGAAGTGAAAAGCTTTCTCCCTAATATGTGGGATTTGCAAACTGGCTGTCTATAGAATTCTTTTTGCCTTCTAAACAGATTCTCTTCCCCCCCCCCCCCACCCCAAGCAATGCTCTGGAGACAGTGCACCTCATGTGGTTTGCTGTGGGCATGGCTGGCAACCAGACGATGTGAGCAATGACAGACCCCCTGAGCTCAGCAGAGCTGTACAGGGGTGGCCATGCACGTGTGCATCTGCACGCGACTGTGCAGGAGACCGCCTGTACCTGTGCCTGTATCTCCTCTTGCTGAATTCCAGAGCTGTTACGTATCCCGCAGAGAGGAGGAACTATTTATGCCACAGGCATAAATAAATCCATCGAGCATTTGCAATAACAGGGCTTGCTCAGGGTCTGAGCTTAATCCTTCTCTGGACAGGTAAAAAATCTCTGCAGCATGTTGCAGTGCCATGGAGCTGCTCTCTGTGTGTTCTGCAGGCCCTTAGCAGCCCTACAGCAGAGGAGGATCTTAGCAGCACTGGGGACAGCTACGCCGGGTGCAGGGGGAGACATATGACAATAAGTGACAGCAGAGACTGCAACACCTCATGTTCAGCAGCAAATGTCCTGCTCACAGCACTCTTTTGAGGGCTGGTTTGCTCAGGAGAAAATTACCTTCCCTGGTGCACACATGCTTGGGGACAGATAGGCAGAGAATGGTGTCCTGACACAAGCCCAGTGGTGCTTGTCTCCAACTGTCTCTTGCCCATAGCTCAGACCCCAGCAAAGCACCCAGCCCCCAAGAAATGCTGTTTAGGAGCTAGACTCCCATGCCCCATGGGGTGCTGCCCCATGGTGCTACCTCCCAAGGGACCTTGTGTCTCTGCCCTGCTTATGGCAGCAAGGGCAGCAGCCAGGCTGCCTTGCTCTGCTGGGTACTGCCTGAAATGTCTTTTTCTGGCTATCAGATCCTCAGGGACAAGTAACTTTGCCTATATGACAGCAGCACAAAGCCTTGCCTTCAGCACAGATATGCTGACCAGCCTGCTGCCCCAGCTGCCTCTCTGCAACAGAAGCTGGTTCTGATGCCCACTTCAGTGTTGTTTCATTCAGTGCACTGCCATTTGTCATGCTGCAGACAGAGGTTGGAGGGCAGTTTCAGCTAAATCATCGTTTTCTGTTCTGTGGATACAACTCTTGATAACATAATCTCACTTATTTTTCTGAATATAATTACAGATCTGGGTATGATAGCTTGCCAGGAATTATTTGTTCACTGAACACTCCCTTTTCCTCTTCCAGATTTTTTTCAATAAAGGTCTCTGTCTTATTATGTATCTCCGAATACCAGTTCCATCTGTTTCCCTCTGCCACTTAACATACCTGTATTCCTTGTGTACATGCGAGGTGTCTATCATCTCTTCATTAAGTCACAGGTTATGTTACTTGCCAGTGACTTCTGGCACCAGCCATGAGGTTGCATTTCTGCTTCCTGGTCACGCAAGAAGCTTGAGCTAGTACATGTTTTTATCCAGCTAAGACAAACACATCAACACCTCTTCTCATGTGGGAGCTGGACTCGGTAGAAGCAATGGCTTATTGGCTCATGTGGAGCAATTATAAACACTGACAATGAATTTTTGAAAAACATAGTCCCTACACAGCTTTTAAAATATACATTATTTTCCCAAATTTTAAAGGATGGATATGGCACCACAGCTTTTAACATGGACCACAGGATGCTATCAAGCAACACTTGTACAGACCTGACATGACTTGATAGCTGGCATCCTCGTTTAGAAATGCATCCTTGGTGCTATTTATTAATTAATCTTTACATGTTCATAATGTAAATAACCAACACTTGAGCCATGGTGAGTGGAGGCAAAGAGGTGTTTCTGTGCACTTCAAAACAGAACACACCTGTAAGCAGGTGCTTCATGTTTTACTGCTGTCTCTTTCTCTCTCTTGACTCTGAACGAAACCCTGACATCGAGCTCAGAGATAACATGGCCAATCTGAAAATGTGAGCAAAGTTAATTTCTTCCTGGTCTTTCCTGGAAGATTTTGAGGACCACAAAGCTGAGAAAATCACAATCTCCCTCATTTTTAAAATCTGTCCTTTTTTTTCCTTCTTTGCTGGCTGAGTGATACTTTTGTGTTCTGGCTGATTCACCACTCCCCTGGATATTTCCCAGTGTGAAATTTCTCTCAGTGAGTGATGAATGAGTGCTCTGCCCCAACTCTACTAGAGCAAAGGGCACAACTACCATACACATCACAACTTTCAGAGTATGAGGGATACGAGCTTTTGCAGAAATCTTTATTGCCTCACCTTCTTGGCCCTTGGAACTGGACCACTCACAAGCCATTTTCAATTTAATTTAGATTCTTAACAAGACAAAAGAAAGGTGATGAATCAAGTGTGATTGTGTTACAGTGATTTTAGGTTGGTATGAAACCCAGCATCAGGGTACAATGGGCTGCTCAGCTGGATCATTGTTGACAAGCCCTGAAGACAATGGCATTGCTATGCTTCTGGCAGCACTGGCCTTTGGGCTTTGGGTACAGCCGTAGGGGTGCTTCTGTGTCAAAGGCTGTTTTGAAAATGAGATTTGAAAATGCTGTGAGCATTTGCTCTTCACTGGAACGTAGTATGCAAAATCTGGCTTCACTTTTTAGAAACCAACCAAACAACAACGACAACAACAACAAAAGTAACTGGTCGTGTTTTCTGTTGTTGTTACAACCTAGTAAAACAAAGGCAACAAAGGCCTCTGCTGTTTAGTGACAACAGCTTCTGTACCAACTCTGGGAGAGATTCTTTCCCTTCCAAGCTGCAAGGCAGGGCTAGGATGAGAGGAAAGCAGCTGAAAAGCAGCTGCAGAGGGTGAGTATGAGCAGGCTAAAGTTTTCAAAGGTATTAGATTGGTTCTTGGCACAACTACCAATGTTGTCTGTGACTGTAATCCTCATCTGTAAAGAGAAAACAGATTTTAAAGTTCTTTAGCATGATTGACCTGAAGTCAAATGCAGTTGCATGGAGGAAATCTGACTGTGGAGGAAGCTGCTGTAATATCACCAATAACTGCAGCTGAGGATGGGTGCATAGGGTTTATACCGTGCCACTGACATCAGAGGAAAAGTCACTCATGCTCCAGAATTTATTTAGAATCTTTGCACGAGATATGTCTGAGAATACAGATGCTTGTTCACCTTTTGTCTTCCAAAAAATTAATTGCAAGGGTCAGTCATGCATGGGCGTGGGGAGGGGGGAGGGCATGGGTGTGGGTGACAGTGGTGTGTATGTATGGGGTGGTTAATAACCAGAAGCAGACAGGATTTGGATTTACTGCAGTACAAGTATAATGAAGAGGAGTTTGGGGCAGGTGGAAGGAGTGCCTATGAAGCTGAAGGCAAGTAACATGGTAATGAAAACATAATCATGTTGAAAAGCCCTGAAACCTATGCTCACCTTGTAACTGGAGCCAGATGTGTAGGACGGGTAGATACTCCTGAGCAACCTGTAGAATTGACAGTGCACTTACTACAGGACCCTTTGTGCAGAGGTGTGATGCCAAAGAATCATGCCAGTGCTGTGGGAGCCTGGGAGTGCCTGAACACTGCCAAAATGAACAGGCAGTGACACATCAACAATGTACATCCCAGTGCAGGAAAATCTCTCTACTGCAACAACATGTCTGTGGATCCTCAGCAGAAATTTTGGGTCCAGCACTGGCAAGACAAAATACCATGAGTGCATTAAGTTGTCATGTTGTCATTTATTTTCATGCACACAATGGTGATCTTGAACAAACCCCATCCTGTCCATGCTCAGGAATTATGCTACTCATTCTCTTCTTTAAAACTAGATAGACTGAGGGAATTCCTGCACTTCAAGCTAACTAAGAGCTGAGCTTCTGGACAATGTGGCAGGTGCTACGAAATCCTCAGCTGTACCAATAGATTTACCAAGAATACTTTCAACAAGGAATTCAAGAGTTTGCCTCAGGGATGAATGACTTCCAGAAAGATGGGCAGAGTTTGGGATTGAAACCTCTCTGTACTTTGATATTACCTTGGAATTTTATTCAGAGCTGTTCAAGACTCTTGGTCAAAAAGTATGTCTCTTTATCCATGAAAGGGTTTGCTGCTTGGCTGTCCAGTGTTTGCAGTTTTCAAGGGTCTGGAAATTCTGCAAATAGAATTTCTGTATGAGAATGGCATCTTTCATCTTACAGTTGTGGCTATCCTCAAGTGCTACAATGATGAGTTTGGAGAAGGACTCAAGAGATATGTTATCAAAGTAAATTTTGTATGTTAGATGAGTTAAGGTGAGTTAATGCACCATTAATGCTGGCATATTAGGAGCTTTCTTGAAATAGCTTTGGATGCTTTGCCCTCTCCCTAACCAGTGATGTTAATGGTAAGCATTAGCACCCAGAATGCCAGCCACCAGGGACAGAGTTGTAGACTGATTATCTCATCCCTGACCATTGTCTTCCTAAACAAAGTCACAGAGCACTGGAACAGGATCCCCAGAGAGGTTGTGGAGTCTCCTTCTCTGGATGCGTTCCTCTGTGACCTGAGCTAGATTGCCTGGTCCTGCTCTGGCAGGGCGGTTGGACTTGATGATCTCTTTGGGTCCCTTCCAATCCCTGACAACCTGTGATCCTGTGAACTGCCTGCTCTCTAGGGCTGGGCCTCCAGGGTTTGCTTTGAAAGGAAGTGTTGCCGTTTAAGCTTCCTGGAGTCCACAGGCCCAAGGGAACAAAATTTAGGATGCCTTCCCAAATTAGCTAGAAGAGTAAAATGAGTCAAAACATCCATGGAACAGTCTTGCACTGATTTGGAAGTTAAAAACAAAACTTTAACAATAAATAAAAGGTATTTGAGGTAAAGGGAGGTTACAGAGATGTATGGGAAGGGAGTATATGCAGACACATACAAAACCAGGTTGAATGGCAGTAGATTCTCTGGATTGAGATGGATTTTGTCCTTGTATGCAGGAGGTAGCAGGGTTGGCCACGTGGTTAGCTGGAACAGCAGAGAGATGTTGCAAAAGCCAAGGCAAGAAGCAAGAAAGAGAGAGAGAGAGAGCAACTCCAATTGCTCTTAAATAGCTTTGTGAACAGGCAGTAGGAGCGGGATAAACTTTGACCCGGAGGGTTTTCCTCCCAAGGAAGGGCCAGGTACACCTGGGGTCAGGTTTCCAGACCACTCTCCCACCCCAGATGAGCTTACCCTGGCAGAGGGAGCATAACAGAGCGTTTGTATCTTGTGCCAGCCTTGCTACTTGTGCTAAATCAGTCATTTTTGTTTTATTTTTTGCTGAGCTGTGTAGAATCAATACTTTTGTTTAGACAAAGGCAGGGCAGGAGAGATTTGTAAAAAAGCCCTGTTGAACAAGGATTGTTGATGGCCCAGCTAAGTATGCTTCTCTTGAAAACAAGTCACCAAAAGAGCTAATAAGGGGAGAGCAACAATCTGATTTTCATGCACTTTTTGTCCCTTAGAATCATAGAATCAGCCAGTCTGGAAGAGACCTCCAAGATCATCCAGTCCAACCTATCACCCAGCCCTATCCAATCAACTAGACCATGGTACTAAGTGTGCCCCATCCAGTCCTTTCTTGAACACCTCCAGGAACAGTGACTCCACCACCTCCCTGGGCAGCCCATTCCAATGGCAAATCACTCTCTTGGTGAAGAACTTCCTCCTAATATCCAGCCTATACCTCCCGCAGCACAACTTGAGACTGTGTCCCCTTGTTCTGTTGCTGGTTGCCTGGGAGAAGAGACCAACCCCCACCTGNCTCTCAAAGGTGATCTAACAGCAGATAAGTTTGAGCTGGTAACTGGTGTCCCATATCTCTTTCAAGTCTCTCAAAGGTGATCTAACAGCAGATAAGTTTGAGCTGGTAACTGGTGTCCCATATCTCTTTCAAGTCTCTCAAAGGTGATCTAACAGCAGATAAGTTTGAGCTGGTAACTGGTGTCCCATATCTCTTTCAAGTCTCTCAAAGGTGATCTAACAGCAGATAAGTTTGAGCTGGTAACTGGTGTCCCATATCTCTTTCAAGTCTCTCAAAGGTGATCTAACAGCAGATAAGTTTGAGCTGGTAACTGGTGTCCCATATCTCTTTCAAGTCTCTCAAAGGTGATCTAACAGCAGATAAGTTTGAGCTGGTAACTGGTGTCCCATATCTCTTTCAAGTCTCTCAAAGGTGATCTAAGGGCATCTCCTGGAGAGCTCACTGGGAATATTTTCATATTCCGAGATGATAGGTGGGATACAGCTTCACAGCTCCAGAACTTCATCATTTAGAGGCCAAGTTTGACATTTGAATTGTGCCATGTATGCCCATCTCCCCTGCGCTTGTCTCCAGCTATAGTTTAACTCCCAGTCCCCAAGAGCCTGCAAACTATTTGCTGCCCACCCAAAAGCAGCCAAGTCAGGGTGCAACACTTGCTAGATTGGTGGAAATTTACTGATGAACTCTGGGTTAAATTGCTTGAGAAATATGTTACTTTTCAAGTCTCTCACACTGGTTTCTGCACATCACAATGGGAAATGCAAAGAGGTATGCATGGTGGGAAAAGCTGAATTAAATTTCTGGCCTTTACCAAAAGAGATAAATGATAATAATAAATTTCATTCTTACTCAGAGAAGCAGAAAACCACTCCAAAGAAGTGTTTCCAAGGATCTGGTTCATCTGCCTGATTCCAAATAAAATTTACAGCCCAGACATATATTTCCCCATTGGTAGAAATGTTTTTACCATGTAATTTAACAGTCACAGGAATGAGAATACTAATGATGATGGCTTCAGTCAATACAGGATCTGGCAACCCCTTCATGCCTTCTGCCAGCAGAGTAGCAGGATACAAACTGCTCCCAAAAAAAGCACATATCCCCTGTGGGCTCGCTGAGCAGTGACATCATTAAGATGTCATTCATAGGGTGCCATGATGGCTTTTGTATGGAAGATCAGTGTCAGGACTGCAGCACTTTCCATGGGCAATTGTGGCAAAGGCATTGATCTAATTGCCCTAGGTTTCAACTAGTGCAATGAGTGCATCAGAAATACCCCATTATGTCAAAAGGTGCAAGCAGAGGCAAGACTGCCTTAGAAGCAAGAAGCATTTGGTTTTCGCCTCTGCTTGTTATGCCCTCAAGGATCTCATCCTGGAAACTGCAGGCAGCAATTCCTCCCTTTCTCCTCATTCCCGGCTGCAGCTCAAGAACCATGAGAAAGTGGAAGTGGTGCACTACAATCCTGGGCTTTGCTTTGCAAAGGTTTTCAATAGGTTTGTTGATGATACAGAGCCCTGTGTTTGAATGTTCCATTCTTCTCTCACAGATGGCATAACCTGGTGTCATGAAGCATTTTTTCTGTCTTCATGGTAGCGGTTTCTGGCTGGATCTGATCCCAGGGGAAGCAGGTGCTTGCTTGGGGCTGTTCATCCCTGAGCTGGGATGCCCATGGCCAGTGGCACCATGCTGTGCTTCTCTCTGAATCTCAGTGAGTGCCATGGGATGTCAAAGGCAGGTGGGATGCACTGATTATTTGTATCTTTCCTATTTTGGATCATGACAAGCAGTTAATTTCCCCCTTCCCTTTCATGCTCACGCAATGCTTTACACTGATTTCTCCTGCACACATTTATCTGCCAGGCAGGGTGATAGAGTGGGGCCCAAGGAGTCTCCAGGGCTTTTGTAGGGGGTTGGTATTGCTGAGCTTTGAACGCAGTGAGAGGCAGCGTGTGTAACTAATCCTGCAATACAATAACCAGCCCTTTGTGGTGGATGTTGTATCTGCTAAATGTATCATTGTTTATTGTTTGACTGTGTAATGACGTGTGTGGGGCTTAGGCCAATTTGGAAATATTAATAAACATTTCAGTAATGCACCAGACAAAACCCTCCAGTAGCTCCCAGGAATGCCAGCCTTCATAAATTAAAGGAAAAGGAGTTTTCTTCTGCAATTTAGAAAAAGCTTTCTATTATCTAAGCTAAGCAGTAAAAAACTTGCTATGTTATTCACATGAATGGACTCTAACTGCAGGTGGATTCATAAGCTTCTTTCCGGTGTAGAAAAACCAGATCAGTGTAAGGAAACAGATGTTCTGCCTGTGCTCTCACTGAAGGGGCAGCTCTCCTGTGAGGAGGTGTTTTACAGACCTTTCAGCTCAGGTAAAACAGCAGCCAGGTTTTTCTCAGCCTTGTCTCTCCTATGGAGCAGAAGCATTTTGGCCGTGAGTTTTTTTGTTCATTTTGGCTCCCAGTGCAGTGCCACACCTGTCTTATCTGCATTGCAGAGGGGAATACTCAAATGTAACCAGGCATAAATGTTTATTTCCCAGAATCAGGCAATTTGACCCACACAAGGCTAGCTCGCTCCCTCCCTTACAGCTTGTAGTCTGTGGCAACACACTTTTTGGTAATGGCCTATTAATAAGCCTACTGTCTGACTTTGTGAGTCCTTGCTGGTTTCCTCCAGGATACTTAGACCAGGCAACAATGCCTCTGTTCAAGCTTCTCCAGGTGCTGGGCCTTTGAACCTTGCCAGTGCTGTGTGATTTCATTAGCCTGGGATGATGCACATCTTGGCTGCAAGCACACAGAGTGCAAACACTGGTGAAAACCTGGCTCCACGCCCTGGTGGGCAAGCATCCTCACTGCCATGCAGAGCTGTCATCTGGCAGGTTGTTCTCTGGTGTCTTCACTGCTCCAGCTTCTAAAGACAGTGGCTTTTTTTGGTTTTAAATGAAAACAAATGCTGACATCAGCCTGTGGATGACGTAGCCCATGAATACCAGCAACACCTCTTTGCATGAGAATTTCCAGGATGAAGGGGCTTAACTGAGCACTGCGGTAACCAAAAATAGCTCCAGCAGCTATACAGCTGCAACACAGTCTCTTTACAGCTGCAGCGACAAAACCCATCCTATGTCAGGTGGCAACCAGGCTACTGTTTGTGGTGAAAAGCACATTAAAAAGGGTACTCTGTGTCACTGTGTGCAAGGTGAGACAGAATACATATGTACTGGTGGCACTGCCTGTGCTATCCCAGGGAGTGCTGTGAGACCTCTCTGCTGCTCTCAATGGGAAAGATGCTGCTGCATTCATTACTTTTTCACCTGTGAGAAATGCACTGTGAGGATTTTCATAAATCATTAGTGGGATTCAGCTCATTTTTTGTTTTGACTGTTTTTATGGGGGAAAAATTATGATGAGAATCCAGCTAGGTAATGCTGAACAAAATTTAGATCAGAATTGTAGCAACAACTTCTCCCCACTGCCATATGATCTGGCTTCGTATGTTTCTCCTGCATCCCTTCCTCACAAGCTGGACAAAACATGGAAAGAGAGCATAGAAGCATCCCCCAGCTGTGCCATAGCATGGTTATATCAGAAAATAAGAATATCTGAGCCTGAGACCAAATTACTGGTAGCAATAGCAACATCCTCTTCTGGCTCCTCTAGATCATTCTTTGCTTGTATCATTGTCTCACAGATACCTGGAGTACTGTGTGCGGTTCTGGAGCCCCCAGCACAGGAAGGACATGGAACTGCTGGAGAGGGTCCAGAGGAGGGCCATGAAGATGATCAGAGAGCTGGAGCACCTATGCTATGAGGACAGGCTGAGAGAGTTGGGGCTTTTCAGCCTGGAGAAGAGAAGGCTTCGAGGAAACCTTATAGTAACCTTCCAGTATCTGAAGGGGGCCTACAGGAAGGCTACAAGGTCTTGTAATGACAGGACGAGGGGGAATGGGTTCAAATTGGCGGAAGGGAGATTTGAACGGGATGTTAGGAGGAAATTCTTCGCAGTGAAGGTGGTGAGACCCTGGCACAGGCTGCCCAGGGAGGTTGTGTCTGCTCCCTCCCTGGATGTGTTCAAGGCCAGGCTGGATGAAGTCTTGAGCGACCTGATCTAGTGGGAGGTGTCCCTGCCTGTGGTGGGGGGTTGGAACTGGATGATCTTTAATGTCTCTTCCAAACGAAACCATTCTATGATTCTATGATTCTATGCTGTGCTGCTTTTCCATGAGGAAGGCAAAATTCAGGCCACAGATCTGTACACAGTAGGTACAAATGTATTCCTCACTACTTGTACAGCATGGTGTTTTAATTGTACTGAAGAGTGTTTTGTGTGAACGGCTTTAGTTTCCTAACTGTCTTCATTACCTGAGATCACTAAACCCCCTCGGCACCCCATCAGTCTCACAGTTGCCTGAAGGTTCTGTTGGCAGCAAAAATTACTTCTAAATTGCTGGTGGAAGATGCTATAAAATGTCAGGTCTGGAAGAGGTCCCTGTGGAGCCCCACCAGAAGTGTTTCCATGTGTGTCACCTCTATTATTGCTTGTCAGCCATCCAGCCTCTCAACTATTTCATATGTTTTTCTGGAACTGTAGCAAAATGTTCATTCTTCCCCAGAGGTGCCGTGTGGTGCCTGGTGATGCCTCATCCAGGCACTGCCTCTGGGCAGCTACTGTTGTAAATTGCATCTATAAACTCATTGGAAAGTTAGACAGAACCTATTTTTCCATGAAATGTTGTTAACTGACCCTGATTCTCTCTATTTTTGTGGTACTTGAATCCCATGTCATCTTCTCCATTGCTTGGTCTGGGATTGGTGTCAGATTATTTTCACCTTACCTTTTTTTAGACACTGGCACACACTTAGACCTTTTTCAGTCGACTGGAACTTTGCTGGTTATTAAAAATGGATGCCAACAGGACAAACATCTCCCAGGCAGCTCTTTAAGAACTTCAGGGTATAAGTTATCTGGGCATTGCAATTTAAAATTGTTGATCCCTAACAGCTGTTGTCTGTCATTCTCCTCAGTGATGCACTGGAGAGCACTTTATCATCCTTATATAATTTCAGTGCATCATCTTTTTTCTTTTCAAGTAGAGAACAAAAACATTAATCAAACTCTTATGCATTATCATTAGCTATTTCACCAGCTCATTCTAAAAATGAGCTAATATTGTTGTAAGGAATCATTTTTCATTTCTTAATGTACATCTTTATGGTCCATACAGAGACTCATTGGAGTGGCAATTATCTGAACGTTTCCTGATGTTTGAATATGTGTAATCAGCCTTATCTTTTAGATACATCATTCTGATACCTAATTTGCAAATAATGCAGGATGTTGCTCAGTCACACAAATGACAGTGAAAGCTTTTTTGCCTGTGTGTTTCATCTCACCATAATGAGAGCTTACCGGAGAGGCAACACTGCTCTTTTTGCTTTTACTAAATATGACTTCACTGAAATGGAAACTCTCCATCCCCATACAACAATGCTGCCTACGGACCAGAGAATAGAGATCACAGATTGTTCCTGGGTTCAGAAAGTGAAGATTTTGTTGTTTACTCTGTCACTATGTCTTTCATGCAAATCCTCAGCCACTTGTGCCCCAACTCTTTTGCCTATAACTGGGACATGGTGCTGCTTCACCAATAGGAAGCATTGAGGTCTTATGGAAGAGGGCATCTTCTCTGAGCAAAGTCTTCTGCCAGCAGGGGCCTTTAGAAGAGTCTGAAATGGACAGAATTAATGTTTCCTTTGTTCTTTGGATGACACCTTGCCATTCACTCTTGGAGCATCTGCGAATTGCAGTTTGCTTTTTGTCTGAATTTTATCGAAAATCTGTCCAAGGTGCAACAAGTACTTCGGGGCAAACAAACAGAATCATAGAATCACAGAATTGTTTTGGTTGGAAGAGACCTTTAAGATCAAGTAAGTCCAACTGTTAACCCAGCACTGCCAGGTCACCACTTAAGCATGTCTGGCAGCATTACAGCTCTACATCTTTTAAATACCTCCAGGAATGGTGAATCCACCACTTCTCTGGGCAGTCTGTTTCAGTGCTTTACAGTCTTTTGGGTGATTTTTTTTTTTTTTTAATATATTCAACCTAAACCTCCCCTGCTGTAACTTGAGGGCATTTTCTCATGTCCTATGACTTGCTACTTGGGAGAAAAGACTGACCCCTATCTTGCTACAATTTTCTTTCAAGTAGTTGTAGAGAGCAAAAAGATCTCCCCCCAGCCATTGGTTGTTGATATTTTAATAAATTCCCTCCTCAGAGAATGGGGTTTAGAGCTTCACAATTTCCTCTCTCTTCTTCCTGAAAGGTAATGAGCAGAGTAGGCAGAGAGGAAAGCTGAAACTGGGAGGGATCTGGAGCCAATATGTGATTTGTTCCTTGCGGAAAGACCAGCTTTGGTTTAGAGTGTTCCAGCTGGTATAGCTTTCACTCTGCAAATTCAGTGTGAAACCAAATGTGTTTCCTGAAACAGATCCTTGGAAAATTTTCAGACACCAGTAGGTCAGACGTATCCAATTAGTACAGGCCTGTGACAGCAGGCAAGGGCCCTAAGGGGCAGGGTGGGGAATCTTCTCAGAACATCTTGCCTGCACCAGGTTGAACTTAATTGAGGTCACTCCCTGGGTTAGAGCATGAGGAGTTCACAATGGAGCTTTGGTGGTGGAGACGACTTTCAGCAGTAAAGGGATAAAGGGCTGCACAGGTTATACTGTGGTCATGGCAGTATGTGGAGGCTCATCTTGCTGTTGCACATACATGTATGGTGCCTGCTTTCACTCCCAACTATGTGTTTAACTATGAAGCTTTGCATGTATATCTGTTCTGGGCTTTTTAAAGTTTCTGCCTTTGCTTGTTGCTGTTTTATGAAAGTGTCTTCTCACCAGATTTTCAGCTTGACTTCTTCTTACCTGTACTCTGTGTCATCTGGGAAGTTTCTACTTTTAATAGCACATCACACCTCTTAGAGAAGAGAACCAAAACAGTTGAAATTCATGATTAGAGTCCCTACAGACTACAAGTCTAGAACCCTGTCTTGGCTCCCAGTTGCTACTAAGGGAGCAGCCTTGTTACTTGACTGTACTTTAAAATTTTTCTTTACATTTTGGCTCTTTGGTCAGCTGTCATTACAATGCAAGGACAGTCCAAACTTCCTCTGTGAGGGCTGATCACATCCAGAGACTTGAAGTGTGGTTTCTAGTCACTAGTTACAGCTTCTATTCTGGAGGCACATGGTAGATAAATTAACTAGAGGAAAGTGTCCCATAGAGTGGTGGTAGCACTCAGATTTTATACTCAGAGGTATAACAGACAATTTACATGTATACATCACCACTGTGCAGAGGCAAGGTGCAGTCCAAGGCACTGCATAGGAAATGGGGATCCTGTCGTAATAGTCATATGGGCACAAGTCTCTCTGCTACAGGGTCTGGTAACAGCCAGACAGAAGCAGAGATGTAAAGCCTCAAATGACAACTAATGAAGGGAAAGGCACCCTGAGGTTAACAGGTGAGACAGAGCTCTCTGGCAGCATTGCTCTCCAATATTACTATATGTGCAATTTCTCCCTATTTCCAACGTGGAGAAGGGGAAAAGTACCATATCCCTACTGATTTCTGAAGGATGCTGGGGTGCTCGGTATTATATGAAAAGACCTAGAGCATGGATCAGGGTGAAAACTATATTAGTAACAAAACAATTTGCATTTACTATCTGTGTCTCAATTGTCTGTTCATCACCCTCATCAAGCACCAAATATTTAACTTCAAAAACACTGGCAAGGCAGTCCCTCATTCCTGCTCATAAGCAGCACTCTTAAGTGCCAACAAATAAGAATGTACCTGTGCTGTCAGTGGGACTTCTGTAACAGCAGTATTAATTTTGCTGCCAATGACATAGGAAGTATGCCAGATGTTGGGTGTTTATGAGCTGATTTATGAACAAGAGGAGGATCACAGCAGCTACTTGTGGTATTGATAAGTATACAGAGGACAGCAGCTGCCTGCACCTTCGACCCCTGCAGATGCACTGCACTTTGCAGCTGTCTTTCAGCAACATTGAGGAGACGGAATCAAAATGCAGGAGCGATTGAGAAAAGGATGAACAAGGCTTTGCATTTTAGATGGGCTTTAGGTTAAAAAATAATAACCCCCAGATATTTTAATAGAAAGATCAGCTCTAGCATTGGTAATCTAGCCAGACAGCAGCGGGATGAAGAGAGACATAGGGAATGTTTGATGTAAAATCAAGGTCGTGCCCTGAAAATCAGACACAGACGTGGAGAGAGGTATGTGAACCATTAAAATGAAAGGAAACTTGAGATAGCTCCTTACCAGCTGCCAAAGACACCACACTTTCTGTTTGTGCACGCTGGAGCCCACTCTCCTCCACGTTTGGCAGTGTGGCAGATGCTGCATTGTGGTACCATCAGAGGAGTAGAAACCCAGAGGATAAGCCAGAAGTGGGCTAGGGACATACTTTTAAAATTCCTTTCTACTCATTAATCTAATGTGGGAGACTGGATTCAAAGCTCTCCATGGAGAGGAAAGTTCTCGCCCAGGGGGGTGAAGCTCTCTGCTCATTTGCTGAGCCAACACAGCAGCACATCCCTTCTCTGCCTCATCCTCTTCCTCCCCTGGTGTAAAGCACTGGTGAGCAAGAAAGAACTGTTACATTTTCAGGCATGACGAGAAAGCAGTGTCTCTGTTGATGGCACCATAATTTTCGTGGTTCTTCCTGGGCATGTCAAGGTGCTGTAGAATTTGCACTTCTCTGGAGGAGTCTGAAAATTCTTCTCATTTATGTATGCCCAGGCTGCACCTGAGGGACCCCGAAGGTGATAGCAAATTTAGGCCTGGTTTTGCCAAGTGCAGTGGCTTACACATCATCCTTGCATCTGTTGCTGCAGCAGTGGCCTCTACCGAGCTTTGTGCTCTCAACTCCCAACATGGGAAACAGGCTCCTCCAGATGAATGCCTCCACAGAACCTTCCCACTGCCTCTCGCCCAGCACCCCCTCTCTCTGGCAGCAATATGACAAGAAACTACAACTGTCATGGCCCTCACCACAAAAAGGACAATATTGACCCAAGCCCTCTGGTAGAGGGATACAAGCTACTCCACCAAGAGCAAACTAAAACTGCTTGTGTTTAGACTTTGTTGCTACAGAGATCACTCATTGCTGTTACTAGACTTAAAGCTGCTCAAGCAGGAACATGGCTGCTGAGTCTGGGTGCTGCCTGACACTGCTGCTTTTTGCCACCGTTTCATGTAACTTGGTGTTGTGTGATGGAATGATGAACTCATTGCATTCTAAAAACACAGGTGGCTACCAGATCCTGAGCAGTAGGGGTGATCCTAGCAGAGCAGGAAAGCCTACGCTACAGGAGAATGATTGGAGAATGGGAGTGATGGCGTTCAATCAGCACAGTGCCACTGGACACAGCAGAGGCATTCTGAAACACTGGACAAGCTGCAGAGCATCAAGATGTGGGGAGTTGATCCACACCAGCTGGGAGCATGCAAACACAGTCTTTGGCATGCTTCAGCTGGACCAAGCCCTTTGGTACCCAGGCCTGGGAAGCAGCAAGATGGGAGGTGAGGAGGGGACCAAACTGCCCTTGCATTTCTACAAATTCCCAAGCTCCCCAGGCATCTTTGCATGTCACTGTGTGCACCAGGACCACTGGCTGTCTGCAACCCCAGGCTGCCTGTTCCACCTGACTAGAAGTGCCTGCATCTGGGGAGCAAAATTTTCCAAAGAGCACCAGTAGGAGATTTCTTCCTCTTTGTACTTGGTCATCTAAACAATGGCTCTGATTAAAACCAGAAGCTGTTGTATGCTCTGACATGGGTGGAGAGCAGCCCAGCTATTTGGTCAACAAAACAGAAATTAAGACACTTAACTCTGAGCATCTGTTTTCTGTTTGCTTTATATTTTTATATATATATATATATATACTTACATATGTATGTGGGGGGTGTGGGTTTTTTGTGTTTTTATTTCTCTTTAATTGTCTATCTGTCCCTGTGAGACTGGACCAGTTTCTTGAAAGATCAGCATAACTAGATGCCCTGAAGTTTTCCAAAGAGCAGTTGTTTTATTAGATGACAGTCTAGAAAGCCACTGGGGATATACAATCGGCATCCACCCTTTATGGGAAGAGGAGAGGGTGGAAGGGGAGAGGCCGTGGTTCTGGTTTGCTTGGCTTGGTGCTCAGGCTTGCAAGTATTGCTCTATGTTGAAGCTGTGTGCTTTGTGTAGCTGTGACACAATGTCATAAATCAATCCAGTTGGGCTAGGAAAGTTCACGAACCCTTACTGAACTTTTGGACGAACCTGGGTTGAGTTTCGAGCTCATAACGAAATCTGAAACCAGGCAGGCTTCAGAAGGATTTGCCTTTCATTGCAAACCTTTTTTAGAGCTTCACTAAAAAGGCAGTGATCAGGAAAACACGGGGTTTGGGTACAAAGAGAGGTGTTGGCATGAGAGCATTTCAGTACAGCAAGGCTGACTTTATAAAATATTCCTAGTGAAGTCAGTGAAAAAGTAATATTTTTGCAAACTGGCTCTAGCACAGCACTGTCAGGAGTTACTTCCTTTTCACAGAGTTGTCCAGCACAGCTGAAACACCTGCTGGGAAGATTATCCTTTTGCATCCGATTTTACAGATTTTTAGAGTGATTTCAAGCCTCTCAGTTTAAAACTTGTTAAATTCTACTGATCTGTTTGAACATTCCTCAATTTTATTTTTTAAACTCATTTTATACTCATGAAAGTCTCTTAAAAATTGTCTTAATGCAATGCTTGAAAAAGATTTCAAAGAGTGTCTTCATCTTCCTTCAGCTCAAAAATCCTTTGTATTCTTACCCTGAATCTGAACACAGAAAGGAAGCCAAAAAGGAACTTCCTTGTAAGGTTCACTATTGCTTTTCTAGCTGAAGGGGGTTGGGCTCTCCTGCTGCAGACCCCTACAGAGGATTAGTTTGAGTTCGGATTTTGAATAAGCCTTTACAGTGCCTCTCTTTGCAAGTGAATCGGGGACAATAATCAGGAGATTTTGAGATAACAAGATTTCAGGCCCAGTTTATTTGCTGCCTTCTGTTCAAATTTTCAGGTTTCATATTTGCAGCCTTTTGCTTCCCAATGTGCAGGAGTGAGAAGCATGAGATCCTCCAACGCTCACAGGGATCCACAGCCATTTGCTTTGGAAAACAATAAAAAAGCTACAGCTCTTTCAGAAAAAAGGCTCTGTGTTAACAGACAATTAAACAAGTCTCTGACTCATCTGAGCTTTATTTTTCACCCATTCATAGTTGAAATCAGTAGAACCTGTATGTTATCTGCTATAGCATATAAAATGTATATAAATTATATTAAATGCATATAAAATATACATATTGTATACTAAGACACTGCACTGAACCCAGTCCAATGTTCTCACTGAGTTTAGGTTGGCTGTCGCCTTCAGATTAAATTGAACTTGGAACTGCTCTCAGATTATCAAAATCAAAACAAAACATGGGATTTCAGTAATTTTAAACAGCAGAGATACACAATCAATGCTGACATTCAGTAAGCAGCAATTTGTAGAGGTCTGTGTTTCAGCATTGTGCTGATGCGAACAA
The DNA here is from genome assembly GCA_013396835.1 of Psilopogon haemacephalus. Classification (NCBI taxonomy): domain Eukaryota; kingdom Metazoa; phylum Chordata; class Aves; order Piciformes; family Megalaimidae; genus Psilopogon; species Psilopogon haemacephalus. The sequence goes on from VWZI01009704.1 coordinate 21,413, forward strand.
CTGACCTGTGTGGGAAAACAGCAAAAAGCTCCATTATTCTCATTATTGACAGCAAGATTGTGGTGATTTAAAGGGAATGACTAAAAAAGGAGGACAGTGAAGTGCCTTGCTCAGGAAAGAATAATAAAATGTTCCAATTCTGAGGAGTGAATACTTTTTGGCCTGGGAAAAAATAATTTTGGAAGTTTAGGGGAGTAATGAGCTGAAAATCTCTTTGCTGCATACAGCTGTCCCAACAAAGCCAACATGCTGAGCCAATCTCTGCTTCCACAGAGATGGATGCACCTTGTGTAGGCTGCTGTGATACTGGACACCCAGGGCTGAGAGCAGCATCCTGGGGTGCACTGAATCGTGTTGGACTAATTTGCATTCTTGAAAACCTTCTGTTCAATGAGTGAGTCCTGTGGGCTTCTCTTCTGACCTCCACCCAGTGCATAAATGTCCTGAAAGCCCAAGAAGAATCACTTTGGGTTTGTAGATTTGCAGCAGTGTTTGGAAACTGATATGAAGCTTTAAAATATGAGGTCTTAAACATGCGAACTATTTTACTCCATGTGTCAGGGCAGTGGATTGCAGTTCATTTGCCAAAGGGACCCCATGAGTAAGACTGAGAAAGAAGGCAGAGAAGGCAGAGGAACAAGACTGGGCTAGACAGGTAATATATGGCAGAAAGACAATGTTGCCCCACAAAGAGGAGAGCAAATGTGAATTCTTAATGTCAAGAGTTGAAGGGCCAAGAAAAGCTGGAGAAAAAGCACTAGATGGAGGGTATTTTAAGGAGATATTAGGAACATTTTTCTTATCAAGCCAAGCAAGTTGCAAGTTTCTAATAGTATCATGAAGTCAGAGCAAGCTCAGGTGGCTTCTAACAGAAAGCCCCACTGGCATATCACTGCTGCTGGTGTCTGATCCAGCTCACTGTGGACGCCAGCTTGGCACAACTGTACAATTCCCACTTATGACCTAAATTCACAATACCTGTTCAGTGGGACTATACACTGCGTCAAGAAATTTGCAAGCCATTGGAGCATTGAAGATATGCCAGAGTAGCAATCAGTCTTGTCACCAGGGAAATTTTGCAGGGGATCCCACAATGCCAGTAGTGTCACAGAGCTGATTACACATGGGGTGAAGTTGGAGGAGACCTCACCTTGTCCAACACCTCTACTCAAGCAGAGCAACCTAGGGCAGGTTGTCTAGGACCATGTCCACATGGCTTTCAAGTATCTCCAAGGGTGGAGACTCCACAACATTCCGGTCAACCTGCAAACCAGTGATATAAATTAGACTTCCCTGTACATACTTCGATCTTGTACAATGTAAGAGATCAGCACTTGCTCCAAGCAAGGCCAAAACTGATAACTTGTTGGATGCCTTTTTCATCCCAAAGCATTCATATTTTCGCAGATCAGCATGACTAGGAGCTGCCACTGTAATTTTTCAGACTTGGGGTCTTCCAAGTGGAAGGCAATTATTTAATTTCCTTATGTGTGTGAAAGAGCCAGAGCTGTGTTTCCTACATTTGAGTGAGCTCCACTCATCAGAAAAATAAGGAGCACCCATTACAGAGGTGCTTCCTCTGAGAAGAGTTTAATGTGGAGGAAATTGCTCCCACAAGCTGGAAGAGTAAGACTTGTGCCCTGAGAAGTTGTGTGAAGAGTTATTAATTTGCTTGGGTAAAGTCTTAGTGGAAAGTAAACACCCATTTGCGCTATGACTGATAGCAGGAGCAGGAATTGGAACAAGCTGAAGGTAAATCCTGCAGCTGGAGGTTTTCTGCCCCTGAAAATTCAAAGTCCTGTGCACACAGGACATTCTGAGTGCATGCGTGTGTGATCCACAGCTCTTTGTTATATATTGTGATTTTTCCCACCCCTCTACAATGATAAGTAGGTAAGAGGCAGCTGTTTGGATAAGTCAGCAGCAGGCGATAAAATTATAACAAAGCCACTGGTCTGCAGTGGAAAGTTACTATGCCTCATGCAGGGCTTTTATTAGGGATCTACAAATTGTCTATGTTTCATTTTAAGGGCTTAACTTAGCTCATCCTCAGAGCAAAATGGCTTTGTCTTTCCTGTCATCTTCTGAGGCTGAGGAAGTGGTGAGATGTGTGTGTTCCCTGTCACTGGATATCACCTTACAGCAAAGAGGTTTATTAATCAGCATTTGTGTTTCCTTTCCATACTCGCCTCTGCTTCTTGATTACTTTGGCAAAGTAATCCATTTCCTCTTTACTCTGCTTAAACATATCAGAAAATTCAGAGATGATGTGAAACCAGTCTGCCTGAGCTAACCCAGCCCTACTGGGACCTGAGCAGAGCTCTTACTATCCTTGTGCAACCCCGGCACAGGCAGCACCAATGTCTTCTCCTTCAGTGCCAGGGCAACATCACACTTACACTCCATGCACACCTTAAAAAGCCTGGAGGTCACTGAGCAGCTACTGAGCTGATAAATCAGCCAGGGCTTGAGACCTGGCATGCAGCTGCTTAGATCTCAGTCACTGAAAAAGGGGAGAGGCTTTCTGTGTGGTTGTGTTGACTCACTGGAGAAAGTGAATTAAGAGAAATAGTGTCAGAAAGCTGACTGATGAAAGAAATCTTTAGGTGGGCCTCTCAAATGGTAGAGAGGTGCATGGAAGGGATTGACTTGGTAAACTAGGGGAGTTTGCTGATCACCTTTCTGCAGCCAGTGCTTTCTTCTTGGATCTCTAGTGGCTTGCACCAGCATGTTCTGCTCTGGAGATGTGTATAGGCAGGCCCGAAAATCTTGTGCACTGTTGTATGTGTGATGAATACATCTGTCTTGTCACTGAGGATATTGTATGTCAACTAGCAGTACATAAGGTGTAGCATTGCCTTAAAAACAAACTGAAAGCAGTATCAGAACAAAGCAGCAGCTTCTTGGAGTTGCCCGCTGCTCCTCTGGCCCTAGGGACCAACATGTCCTCAGAGTTCAAAGCCACCTCACAAGGTGGTCCAGAAGAATTTGCAGTGTGTGTGGACAAGACACACAAAGAATGGGAAAAAAAGGACTCATTATTATCCTAGTTATTGGACAAAGGGACTGAAGAAGCAGAGAAACCTAGAGGTTTCTTGATCCTCATTTGTGCAGTGCTGGAAGAAGCATCTGAGTGTGAAGTGGTTATAACTGTAGGGGAGGGAGAGGCTGAGCTGATTAAAAGACTTTCAGCATCATTATTTTAGTTACTTAGCAAAAGTTTGCTAAAGACATGAAGACCAAAGGTGGGAGAAGACAGTAATTTTCCTGCAGACAATGGCTTCCCAGCAGGTATGTGCTGGTGGAGTGGAAAGAGATTCTAACTTGCTCAAGTGGAGGAAGGTGCCCTCACTGACACCAGAGCAAGTGGCACACAGGGCTTTGCCCTTGCGTCCAAACAAGCCAGAAGGAAAATCCTCTTATGTAAGACAACCTTTAGGAATTACTGAAGAGATCTGGAAGCTCCAGCAAGGCAACAGGAATAGGAAAAAAAAGCAATGAGCAAGTGTTGGGACATTTGTGATCTCCATGGTCCTTTTGCTGCCTATCTCTGCCCCTCTGAGATCACAAATCAGGGCCAGCCTGGGGCCTCCTTGGACATAATTTCAGAGTCCTGCTGACTCATTTTAACCAGAAAAGTCATACTATACAAATCCTCGAGAGGAAAGAAGTACTGAGAGTGGGCTGAATTCTTGCTGCTATCAAATTGACTCTGCATGAGAACTTCCACAGGATACATATATGTGTGTCTATATATATATATATATATATATGTATTAAGATAGATATAAAATTGCTTACAGATCAGTCTACATGTCAGGAAGTGATTTTCATGCCCAAAAGTAGAGGGCTGAGATTGTGGTGAGCATACAGGTTAGTTTTGAAAAGAATGAAGTTCCTGTCTTGCTTTTAAGGTTTTTTGGTTGTGTGTTGGTTTGGATTTTTTTGCATTTGTGACTACCAGTTACTGTGAGCGGCAGCTTCATATTGCTGAACAGGCTTTGGCCAAGCAACTTGGGTTGCAGATATCAATATTTTAAATTATGAAGCAAAGAGACTGTCGTATCCACTTTCTTTAGATCTCCTGTTGCCGAGATACAACTATTGAGCTTCTGAAATAAGTGTAACACTACCATTACTTTCAGTAAGACCAAGGCCGGGTCTATTGCAGACAGGAATGCATTAAGCCCTTTATGTGCTGGCCAGGCCTTCCAAAATTGGCTGGGCATTCTTGTTGTTCATTCCTCCTGGCTGTTGTTGATCAATTAATATATGAATTTACAGACTCAAATGGAGACTGGATATATATAGGCTGTGCAAACTTTCCTTACAGGAATTAATGTAAGAGCTGTCAATAGCATAATGTATACACACGAGTCCAACAGAAAGCTGTGTGTTCTTATGCATTCACCCAAGCAGGCTCAGTAAGTGCTTTACCATCAATAATCTTGATGCACTTGAAATTAAGTACGTGTGTCAAGGTTAGCACTTCCTGGGCTGAGAAACCAAAGCAGAAGAATATTGACAGATGTTAGCAATGCATGTGTATAGGAGAGGAAGATCACACCTGAATCTAGTCAGTACCCAACAGTTTTGGGAGCCTGGAGCTAATAATCTAGAAAAAAGCACTAGTTTTAATGGGGCTTTTAATGAGGGTTAATGCAGATGGAGTTAGTATTCTCCACTCATGTCTTTCCCCTCTTGATATGCCCAGATAGGCTTTCTGATGGAGGAGTAGCTAAACATAGGCTTTGGGCATTCAGGAACCAGTGTGGCCTCTTGTTGCACAAGACAGAGCTAAGTAAAGAAATGTCTCTGGATGATACAGTATGGTCTAAATCTTCCTGCAGCATCTCACTGTCATGGGAATGGGACAATTACTGCTTCCTATTCCCCAGACAACTTTCTGATTGGAGGCGAAAGTTCTGAAACAGTGTTCAAGGAAGTGGATTTTAGTTGGTTTTATTTTCCAAACTGTCCTGGTAGGGCATAAATCCTGCCAAATTAGTTCAAACTCCTGCTCTCCTCCTCCTGTAGCAAGGTCTGGGGGTTGATGGTGTGAGCAAAACAATGAGGGTTTGGCCCAGTAAAGCCCAGTGGCACATGATCAAGTCAGGTGTCTTGTGCTAGAACTTTGAATTCCTTGGCCAAAACAATGGACACTAGTGCCTATTGGCCAGATTCATCTTTCAAAATAGTGTATTTAAGGGGGTAATTTAGGGCTGTTGTCTCCTTTTCCCTGCTGCCTTTCACCTTTACCAATGGCTCTTCACACCTCTTACAAAGCTGCCACGTGTTTGCAGGGTGCATTGCAGTCTGCACCAGCAGAAGCAGCAAGGCAAACCTTTCCTCTTCCTCTCCCTCTCCCAGGACACTGTATCTATAGCATCTGTGAGTAAGGTGGGGTTACAATTTTCCCTATTATCAGGTCCCTGTTTACCAAGTTCTGACTGTTTAAATGGTTTAGGATTTTTAATTCTGTGTTTATAAATAACCTTTGTGTAATTGCCTCTTGTTGACAGAACATCCAAAGAACCTCAGGGAACTTTCCTGAAATTTGGAATATTAATAATTTTTAAACCCCTATTATTAGTAAAATTATTAATAACTCATAACTTATTAATAATAATAACACAAATCCATATTATATTTTAAAAACCCAAACAAATAAACAACACAAAACTAATGAAACAACAATAACCACCAGGAGAAAAAAAAAACAAGACCAAATCAGCAAATAATTATTATTATTATGCAAAATTATTTAGAGAGAAGGTAGCTGATACCAGAGAAATGCAAGCTTTCAACCGTTGGAGGAAAGTTTGCTCAGGTCTGAGATCAGAATTCCAGATGTAAAATAGAAAGCTCTGTCTGGAAGTGCTCTCAGGACTTTCCAGGTGGCAGAATGGGGCAGAATATAATTGCACACCTCACAGTAACTGAGGGAATGTGCACAGGAATCAGGGAAGCAGTCATATTTGCAAAAGGTCTGGGGAGGAGGAAATGCTGTGTGAGAACTGAGAATCGGCAGAGATTACTATTGTTATAAAATAAAACAAAATAAACTAATGAGACAATCTGGGGAGCAATACAGCTAGTGAGTTGGATGAGCTGTTCTAGGGAAAAGGCTTGGAAACCATTCCAAGGGATGCTGTAAGAGAAGGGCAACCAAACCCCAACTTGATTAGAGGAAGCTGGCATAAACTGAGGAACAGGAGGATTTTGTCACACATAGCTATGCCTCAGGAATTCTTTGAAGATACTACTGCCACAGCAGATAAGGGCAATTTAGTGGGTAGCAGAGTATTTTGATTTTCCAGAAGCATTTGACAGTTTTCCATATAAGAGATTAATGGCTTTTGTACAAAGACATTAAAGGGAAGATAAAACAGTGACTGTAATGGAAAAATAACTTTTAAAAGGAGACAAAGGTTGGCAAAGGATGGAAGGAAGCATTTCTGATTGTTTCTAAAACTGACACCACTTCTATTTATAGTGGACCAAACCACATTTATGTCGAAGCCAGTGGTAGTTTGCCACTGAAATCAGCTTCTCAGGCAGATAATGAAAGTGGATGGTTTCCTTCTTTGATCTATGTACCTGTTCAAAACAGCCTAAAACCAAAATGATAAACCATCTTACTGCATGAGCTGCAGACAGACAATTGGAAGCACTGCTGGCTTTACCTGGGGAGTCCAGCACAGGAATATCCTGGGCCAAGATATTCCATAAACCAGTGCAGGTAGGGGTCTTAGCAAGTGGCAGTGCCTGCAGCCATGCAGCATGAGTCCTCCCATCCAAATCCTTGCCTTACTCACTGGACCAAAAGTATTTCTCTGAAAATTGCTATGGGGAGACATGGAAGCAGGGCTGAAAGAACCTGTTTGAAACCATAGAGGAGCTTTCCAAAATGTGTCCAATGCTTTATAATATGTTAATATTGCTTTAGGCTTGTATATCAGTATCTTTAGTGTGTACCTATATCAGGACCAGGTCTCTTCTACACTGGGAGTGTATTAGTGCTCAGTTCCGCTGGGCAAAGTGTCAGTACTGGTCATACTGGGCTGGATGCTTGTGAGGACAGACAGATCAGAGGAAGTTTAGGAGAGACTCCGTGGGCTGCAGGTCTCCTAAAGCCCTGGACACACATTTTTTCAGCAATGGTAGCTTCCCAGATCAGTTGTTCTAGTCCAAAACTATAATGATGGGACAGCCTTCAGTCACCTCTTGTTAAACCATAGTATGTTACCAGGTAGAACAGTGAGAAGCCTTGAGTGAAATCCTTTGGTAACCAGCGAACTGTAATACCTAGAGTGAGTGAAGGATGTGGGGCAGGGGAAATCTGAGGTCCTGGCTTCATCAGCTCAAAATTTCAGAGTTATCTCAAAGGAAACAGGATCTGATCTAAAGTGTCTGAACTCTTCTCTAGTCCCTCCAATCAAGTGTTCATGTGTAACATTGTCCCCATGTCATACTGTCCTAGTTGATATGTACTGGAAATTAAGAGTTTATGAATAATCACCTAACGACAGAGAAAGTCACAACCAACATGCCAAAGGAAACTCCTGTCTAAGCTGACATTGTGTGAATTATTTCTCCTAGTCCTGCTCTCACTAATGCTGGGGTGGGCCAGACACAGTGCCTCTGAAATTGGTGAATGGGTTATTACAGTGAAATGTCATGAGTTGAAAACTGACAGGTGCCCTCAAGGTGAGTAAAGTCATGGTGTTTGTTCACCAGAGAGATGTGCAGGTATATCTCATTTTGAAAGTCTGACTATGGGCTCTTAACTTGTGTACCCCTCTTCCCTTTGGGTGGAAGTGTCATTTATGTAACCTGATGCTCTTCTTCTTTGATGGTTATTACCTTGTTCAGATCCATAGATGTAAGCTCTATGTGAGAAATACTAAAGGTATTAAACTCATCTCCACTGAGTATCCCTATATTTGCACTCAAGTTATATTAATTGTTGGACACACACTAGTGAATAAATCACTAATTGATTTTTTTTTCCTACAAGCCTTCGTTATCTCTCAGTCCTAAAAATAAGAAGTCTCCAAAGTAGAAAAGATTTTGCCTGAATACTCTTTCTATTAATTTTCAGTTTTGTCTGTTGCACTTTATCCTAGCTTTCAGAGTGGTGTGGGGGGGGAAAGACAGGGGAAAAAAATATATCATATTTGAATGGCTGTGGGGAAAACAAACATCATTTGAAACATGCTGTTTTAAAATATAACTTCCTACTTGCAGCCTTTATTTTTTCTGGAAGGTCCTAGAATCCTTGATGGCACTTGAGTTCTTAAAACCTTGCTCAATGAACGTAAATCAACATAAGGTATACATATGGTAACAATACTGTCTCCTGCTTGGTTTCAACTTGTTCCAGCTGTTTGTGTGCTGATGAACTGCTGATCTAGGAACACTGTGTCCACAACCCTGTTACTGGAAGTGGCAGACAGACCACTTGGGCAGCCTGCTACATCCATGCAGCAGGTAAGGTAGAATTCACCTTGTGGCAATCAAAAGAGTTCCCTCAGTATAACAGAGGGAAATATAGCTCCTCAAACTCCGTGAGGCTGCCACAAGGAAAAGTCACGATCAGCAAACAAAAAGTAAACAGTATTGCTGTGTTCAAAGTCTGCCTGAAGTTCAGTTTCTCTGCCAGAAAACCCAGCACTAAAGTTTAAGATAATATTTGGAGGGAAACAGATGTACTTGGGTGGTTTATTTGAAATAGCTTTTCATGTCTCATAGCCTGACTTTCTAAAATCTTTCTCTTGCTCCAAGATTTAATGTGATTACCACTTACAGCAGAGCTGTCATTAGTGATGCACAGGCAATTAGCCCGAGGGAGATGCACTTTACACTGCTGCTTGTAATTGATACTAAAATAAAAGGTTGTATACCCTGAATGCGTAAGTGCACAAACTCAAATATACTCTCTTGAATTCCATGTTCAGTAGTACAGTTGAGCCCTTATACAATGTTTTCTCTTGTTGCTGGATCTCTACAAAATGTTTAGTTTTCCCTTTGGCGGCTTAGTAAGAAAGGTGCTGATGTAGTTTGCCACAAGTTAACCTGCCATAAAATAACAGTCTTGGGAACTGAACCCAAGCATCCTTTCACCCACCCTGGCCCCTCTGGCCAGCATCTCCTGTAGGTGACATTGCCTCTTGCAGGCGGTGTTTGGAGTGGGTGCCATCATTCAAGGCTTTGACCTGTATAATGTAGTTACAATATGCAGTGCCCCTGCAGTGTTATCCTATCCCTTTCTTTAGTGATACCACACAAAACAAAAATGTCATCTGCCATGTAATGCATATTAATATAATGGCATTATAAGCAATCACCACAGCTTAAATAAATGGCAGAGGATACAACTGTGCTCCTTCTTTCCATATTTTCTCTACAGATCAATTCTCAGGAGAGGAGAGGAGTGTATGTGGCACTCAGGTGTACCTGGGGCTTTCTTCAGTGAAGAATGTTTTGCATCCAAGACACCTGCTATGTGTCTGTTGGGGATTGCCCAGGTATGAAAATTTATATTTAAATGTACTTTTAAACACATCCTCCCACTGCTCAAATCTTCATATCTCAGAAGTCAAAAAAAAAAAAAAAAGGTTAAAATCAGAGATTAGTAGATTCAGGGCCTAAGAGGGAGCCATTTTTTGTAACAAAACCAGGAGTCAAGAAACAATTTAACATCACAGTCCATGGGGAAACAGCAGACCAGGCAAGGGTTCAGTGGGATCAACTTCAGAACAGTCAGTGGGCTGTATGCTGGCACCTTAATTTCTCACTGTCCCCTTTGTTCCTACAAAGTGAAAAAACGTTTTCAGAAACTCTCTTCCAAATACGCCCATATTGATGCTGTCATCTCGAGTGCATCTATTGCTGCTAAATCTCCTTGAAGAGAGGCAAGGGACCCCTTTTTCCCTTAACTGCAGCTGGGCAGGATAGTGGGCAGCTTTCAAGTGGAAGTGGATATCATGGCAGTTCTGTGGTGATGGCCTCTCCTTTGCAGTGACACTACAAGGATATTGGGACGGCTAGATCTGTCATTGGTGCTCTCACTGAGCACATAAAACCAGCATATGACTTTCCCTCCTTGCTGCTGCCCTTTCCCACCGCTGTAATGTAGCTACTACATCTAAAGTGTGTGGTTTCATGGGCTGATGCTGTGCTTCCCAGGGTCTTTGGACTTTATGTGGAACAGGACACCCTGATCTTTGCAACCTGGTGCTGCTGCAGTATTTGATCCCTCTGTGGGTACAAATGCTGCATTCACATATTAAAAATACAGTTTTTAAAAATCTCTCAAATATTTAAAGATGTCCCTGTAGTTCTCCTGCAAATTTACATACCTTGAAATATGTAATAGGAATGTTTGAATATGGAAAACAGCTCATGATTGCAGAAAGAGAACTTGCATCAATTAATATTTGTCAAGGAGAGAAGGATGAAGTGTAACAAAATCCATATGAAAAAGTACAATTTAGGCAAAGTATTGTGAAGAGCTCTCTTACTATAGGAACAGGTGCTGCAGTGGAGTGGGCAATGGATGTAAACATCAGTGGCACACTCAGGAGCAGACTCATCTGTGAGCCTGGGCACCCAGAATCAAACCTTCTCCAATGAATGTTGGTGGCACCAGAGGAACCATTATACAAATGGAAGGTTGAGTATCATTGTGCAGGAAGATCTGTGCCCTTCTCCATGTTTTTAAGTTTTCCAAACAAAAATTTTGGACAATGATAAAAAAGGATTGGGGGAGATTATAACTATTGATTCCAACCCTGGTCCACTTTCATTGTGCACACAGTGTCTAATGCTTAAGCAGACCTGGTTAACCCATCAAGCTAAATCTCTGATTCTAGATATTATCAGCATTTGCCAGATCTGAGTCACAGGGAACTGTGAGGAAAACTAAAGAGGTCAATACTGGAGATGGAGCACCGCATGCAGCCAGGCTTCTCGTGCACAGTGATAATGCTTACTAACACGGTCTCAGTGAGGAGCTGTGAGGCTATAAGCAGAGAACCCAACTAGAGGCACCATGGAACAGAGCCCTGCAGCAGCTCTGCAAAACAAGATCCCACGTGCTTTCTGTAGCCAGGCCCACAGAGCAGTATAAATTAACACGATCCTCATTGAGGAGATCAAGGATCTCCCAAACACACACTTGTCCATGCGTTCATTTGTGCCACCAGCTTAAACAGGTATCTTCTTTATCAATTGGCTTCTGAAGTTTCAAGAGACACTGTATCTTTGCTTCTCTCCGTAAATGTGAGCTATGACTACAAACACAATGAAGTGGTGTGATAACATCTAAAGCTAGCTCTTACAGAAAAAAGAGCAATTTTTGACAGCTTTATAATAGGACAGTAAGAGATAGCAAAAATGCATGGTCCTTCTTAACATGAGCCAGCACAACTTGAGACTGCCACCTTGAGAAGTCACTGTCCTCACTGAACAATTACATTTCCTGGGATGATGCAGCTGACATCCCACAGCACCATCGTACATATCCTCTGAAGCAACGAGGTGTAAAAGTGCAAAGAACTCAGCCCAAGGAAGCTGGCCAAGAACTACGAGAAAAGGGAAATTTTGAACAGTGTCACAAGTGATGAAAGGTCTCCATCTTCTTCAAGGAAAGGGATGTCTGATCTTCCCAGTGAAGGGAACAGGCAGTCAGTGGTGAACAGCAGTACTCAACAACAAGCAGGCCAACCCTGTCTCTCACACCCAGCAGTCATATTGCCAGGAATTGATTGCCAGAGCTACTTCATTATCTCATTTCAAGAGCTAAATCTGATTAGGTTCAAAAAACAATCAGTAAAATTGAAAACATACAGATTTTCCATGTGCCAGTGAGCAAACACTTGGGCTTGAGTGTTACTGGTATGGAGAATGTGACTGCAGCCAACTGTTTGCCTTGATTCCACTTTGCTGACAGGATGAAAACAGGCTGTGGACCTTCATAGCATCACAGAATATTCTGGGCTAGAAGGCACCTTCAAAGGTCATCTAGTCCAACCCCCACTGCAGTCAGCATGGATCTTCATAACATCACAGAATGGTCCAGGCTGGAAGGGATCTCCAAAGGTCACCTAGTCCAACCCCTCCTGCAGTCAGCAGGGACATTGTCAACTAGATCAAGCCGCCCAGAGTTAGTTGAGCCTCACCTTGAACAAGCTTCCCTGGAGCTTGCCTGAGCACTGCTACAGGAAGCCTGTATTTGTGAGCACATCTTTTCCACAGTGACCATGAGGCTGCAAGTGGCCCAGCACAACTAGGGCTTTTGGCTATGCATTAGTGCTACTGAAATCAAGGAAATTCCCACTTATTCAAGCAGGACCAGGTTTTGCCTGGAAGGAGCAGAGAAAGGCTGAGACAATGAGCTCTCTCATTTGCTCAGAATAATCTTCCAGATGATGGGCATAAACCCATACAAGAAAAGTTAAGCTAGTTTTACATAGCTCTCCTGTGAGGCAGCCCTCTTTCCACCACTTATTTTATAAAGGCAGAGAAGGCAGCACTCATGGCCCTGATAATATCTAATAAAACAACAGACTGAAGGCATCTTTCCAAATAGACAACTGTGTTTATTAGTACAAGATACCAGCAAAAGTGCTCTGTAATGAGAATTTCCTCATTTCTTTGTTTTATGTTTATTATAGCCTCTCCTTTGCTCAGCAAATAAAACTGACATGATCATTAGAATCATAGACAGATTTGGAGGGGTTTATTTAATGTGCCTCTGGTAACCAACACAACACAGCAATGTATCAGGGAGAAGTTGTTTCGTGTTACAAGGCAGACCAAGGCAAATTTATGTGGGTAGTTTCCTGGGAACTGATCCAAAGAGGACTTTATGTCACCACCCCCAGCACCACAATGGGGAAGTTTCCATGTGTATTCTCAGGGCATAATCTCCAGCCCCAAAATAGGCACTTAGCAGGGACAGAAGCAGGATGCAAAATGGGATGCCCCAATTGAATACTGAGCACTGCAAATGGTCAACGTCAATGCAAATGAGCCACAGAAAATCTCCATTTAGGCATCAAAACCAAGACCACAGCATTAGTGGACATTTTATACATATATGCTTGTGTGTGTTTGTGTGTGTGTGTGTGTTTAAAAATGTTTGCTTATGAAGAGAGGCTGATCAATCTTATACTTCTGGAAAAGCAGTTAGGAAAAAAATGACAAAGATATTCTGTGCAAGTTTTTACACTGTTAAAGGGCTGAAGTATAAAAGTATTTTACAGGGTTTTAGTAAATCAGCTCAGTTTAACATCTGGTTGTTACTCCATAGGAAATACCCTGGGGCAGCATGTATTGGTGCAGAATCAGAAGGTTGGTCTTTTTAAAATACGCTTTCTGATTAATCAGGACATTTTATTAACTACATGCTATGCAAAATATGAGCTTGGATCTAGGGAAAATAGAGACCTTCACAACACATCCCTCACAAGAAACAGAGGATGAAGAACTGCCAATGCTGAATCTCATCTCTCTCAGCTGTGCTTACGTACTGCAGTACTGCCAAAGGCAACGGTGTGAAAATCTGCAGGGCCCAAATTCACCCCTGGTGTTGTTCAGTTCACTCTGGTGAATGTAGAGCCAGGATAAGTTCATCTCGATAAACAAGCATTAGACAGAGCCAGCTGCCAATAGCAGAGACCAGCATGCTGCTCTTGGGAGAAGCAAGCAGACAATCACTAGCAGCCCACAGAGCAGAGTTAGTAATGCCCTCTGTTTCTCCTGTTTGAAAGTGCAACCTGTTCCTGACAGCTGGCTGACCTACACAGCTCCAACATGGCTGTGGGGTGATTTCTAGCCTCAGCACTAACTGGCTACATTTCTCCACCTGCAAAAGAGCAAGGACTTACCTGGGCAACCAGGAGCCCAGAGAGTATGAGAACAGGGCAAATGTATTTAGGCTAGTTTCCCTAAGTACACTCCCCACTCCTCCCTGTACCTTTGTGGTTAAGTTTCTCTACATAAGACTTGTCTTTGCATTTTATACTCTTCAATTGATTTTAAAAGAAAGAATACGCTTTGAAAGCACATCACTTCTACTGCCACTTTCTTGCAGATTGTTACAGTTCCTGCCTGATGGTCCCAGCTCCCTAGCAACAGCAAAATACCACTTTTATCCCTTCCCTACATTTCATGGAGATCTAAACTGCTGATCCTATACATGTACATGTATTTGTGTGCTAAATCTTTCTGTTCTCTCCTAACATCTGTTGCCTTTTGCCTCCATGGGAAAGATGATGGACCACCTGGGTAAAAGCCTCAGAACTGCATTGAATCTCTATGTGTTCACATTTTTTCAGCATTTGTGTAATTCAACCAGAAAGCCAGCAAACAGCTCAGGGAGTTTACATTGTACAGACCTATGCTGGCAAGTGCTTCCAGCCTTGAAGTCACCCACCTTGGATCCTACCTTTGCACAGATAAATTACTTTATGCATCTCTAGTGTACGTGTCATGCAGGAAGGAGTTACCATGACATTTGTGCCAGTGGAAGATATCATGCCTTTCCAATGTGTTTTCTGCTGTGTTCTTCATTGGAATGAGCTAGCAAGTATCAGAGCTAGGACTAGGGCTGGTGTGGATTTGCAAGCACTTACTGTTTGTAGTACTGCATTTTGCAGATAGTTAATTTGATCTGCTGCTTCAAGAGTCCCTGGCAAAGGAGCAGCAGGAACAGAAAGGTTTACCTGAAGGGAAATCAGATCTTACACAGATCTTAGACTGATACTAGTTGTGATGGTCTTCATCAGCATTTCTCAGAAAATCTGCTGCTGTTTACCTGTTTGCCATCTTGTTATTTAAACAAATAAACAGACAGGAGACAATGAAAAAGACAGAAGCATGTGCAAAAGAAAACAGGGTTAATTTCAGACATTTGGTAGGAGAGCCAGCTCTGTATTTCACTGTTTTCATCCTTGTGCTTCCAGGGGTTTGGGTAAAGCTGACATGATTCTGTGATCAGTGCTAACAGTGTAAAAGGGATTCAGTTCGAGGAACTTAGGTCACTGTGTCACCTAGAGCACTACATTGCCCAATGAGCACTTCCTCCTCCTTCATCAGGAGGTCATCTTCTATAAGCGATGTTGGATCTGAAATCAAAGGTGGATCTTAATGCAAGGAGGCAGGTGCCATCTCTAGATGTCTGTGCCACTTGAGCAATTAGCTGACAAATATAAGCCAGATCTTCACATTTCAAAGCTCATTTGCATTGCTTCTGAGACAGTCTGTCGGAAAAGGATGCAATTAGGTTGATGTTGACAAGATTTATGCACGAGGGGAAAAAATAGAACAAAAAGCAAATCCGTTGAACTTCCAGGCAAGTGGCAGCTCTGGCACGAGCAGCCTTTGGAGGACAGCAGTCAGAGGAGCTTCAGCAGCTGTGAGGCAGGCACATCGCTGCTCCACCCCTCAGAGTCAGCAGAGAGGGGATGCTCACAGCCACACCTCGGCAGGAGGCAGCTGCTTGCAAGGAAGCTGCTGCATCACCAGCCCAAGCTGCCATCTACCCTTGGCAACATGAGCTTGGGTGTGCACGGCTCAGCTGATTTGGTGCTTGCAGTGTTCAGCTTCTGCTCTTCGGGGATGATGCATGTGGGCACATGGGTATGCAAGGCATAACCCTCCATTCATCAGCTGTGTCCCTGCTCTGAATGGGATTGTCTTTCCAGGACCATGTGCAAGCTCAGCCGTCAGCACAATAAAACAGACCTGCAAATCAGGCAAGCTAAGACTTGCCTCTCACTTTCGTTTAATGAGCATATTCAGACAAGATGCCAAAATCTGTACCACTGTCTTTCCTCAAAAGTAGAAAAACTACATTAAAATCCACTCAAAGTGGATGGCATATGTGTTATTTAAGAGTAAAACCACTGCAGCAAAATAATCTGTTTAGAATTCAACACAAAGGAGATTTGGAGTTATTTTCCACTTGTGAAATGCAAACTTGTCAAGAGAAAAAATAATCCTTTGCCTTGCAAACTGTCCTTGATTCTGCTCTATGTTTTAAAAAGTGTTTTTTTAAAAAATGTCAATAACTAAACGATTAAAACATTTTAATCGTTGCTGGAGATCCTTCAAGTGGCATGGAAAACACATTCCCCTTCCAGGCTGGTTTTTTAAAAATATATTTTGGCACTGCTATAACAGGAGCTAATGGTGCCTGAGCAGCTTGCTTGTGAGTCTGGCCCTTTATTTACCACTGGGCAGGCATTTTAATAATAGCATTCCTGTTTCCATTCTCCCAGCAAGCTCTGTCCAGCTACCACAGGCAAACCCAAAGCTAGACCTTACATCTGCTTTTTTCAACCAGATGAGTAAAACTGTCGAAAGTCCCCGTGATCTATCGAGTCTCAACAGCCAATATATTTGCATGTGAATTAGCAGTAGACAAAGAGAAATGTTCGGCTACGTTGCCTTTGTCTCACTGGCTCCACTCAACAGTACTTGCATGGCTCTAGGACTTCCAGCGGAAGAGCTGTTAATTCCCACCAGTCTGCCCCTTGACAGTCACAACTTCCCAAATCTCTCTTATACCCTCTTAAATGCTACCATTTTGAGGCTTAATAGTCCTAAGCAGCTCGGTCCTTCCTTGTATGAACATCTTTGGTTGTGCTTGTTCTCGTCCTCTGGAGCTGTTTGCAGAGAGCGGCCCAGAGCAGCACAGGGGTGAGTCAGGACCTCTACAGTAGCAGCAGCACTGGGGTTCCTGTTCCATGATCTTGTCCTCTCCCTAGAAGTCTCAATATTTAATTAGTTTTTGACTGTAACCGTGGGTGGAGCTGCTTTTTTCATGGACCTATCTGCTCAGGGCCCATCACTGTACTCACAAATCGAGGGTTTCCCTCCTCCCCACATCCTATACCATTTCATACAGCAATGGAAACGGTTTGATTCACGTGTAAATCATTTATCTGCAATAATTTGATTTGCCTTTTAATTGCCAGTCCATCTCATTAGATCTTCTTGCAATTCCTAACAGTCCATCTTCTTTTCGGTACCCAGAATAACTGTATAACCAGCAAATATTAACTCATGGCTCCCTTTTATGAACACATCAAACAACCCAGACTTGGCACAGATTACTAGCACAGGTAAGAGACCTGCACAACTCTCTTGATGCCTTCCCTCCACGAAGTACTCCCACCTGTACTTTTCTAACATTTAGCCAATGGCGTATGTAGATTAGGACTTTACTCTTGTCCCCTCCCCTGGTTATTTAGTTTCCATAAACATCTTTATGACAAGACTGTTGGAAAATCAGTGAGGCAGTGTCACCAGCACTACATACTAGCTGACCCTAACAACATACTCCTAGAAGTCTATTAGGCAGAACTTCCCTTTGAGAGGCTGTGGTGGTTCAGCAGTTACCTGCCCCCCTCCCCCCACCAACTTTGAAATTGCCCAGGCTAGACTCAGATGGCTGGAAGTTAACGAATGAAGCTTTATATTATAGCTTTGCACAGTATACAAGCAGATATTTACAATATATTACAGATATTTACAGATATATACAATAAAAAGGTAATACAGAAACACCACATTCTTCCCAGAGATCAGAGTCCCTCAGAGGGGTTTCCAACCACCCTGCCACCTTCCCCCCGCCCCCCCCCCACTTCCCAGTCTTATCCCACTATCTGTCTTACATGCCAGGTAAGAGAGGTAGATTGGCATGGGGAGTTAGTGGCAGAAACTGGTTAATGAAGTTACACAGATCCAGGTAAGAAGGCAGGGAGAGAGAGATGCAGCAGTGAGCATTGCTCAAACAGCTCTGTCCCATCTTTGTTTGAGTTCTAACTTTATACCATCTCAGTAAACCTATGAGTGGAGTAGAATCAAATTTTGCTTTCCTTTCTCAGAGTATAATTTCATTTCTCATTAAAATCCTCCAATTAGTTCAAATCAGCACAGAAGCTGGGCTGACTGTTCAGGTGTCCACTCTGTTGTGTATCACAGTCTATATAATTTAGCTGGCAGAGATGTCAGACTTGTCATTTCCTAGTTTCCTTCCCAGTTCTCATCCCTTTTACATGCAATTACAGTCATATTTAGCTCCCTTCAGCCTTCAGATGCCAGCTAATTAATGTTAATTACTACCTAATTTCTTGACTATGACTTGTATATTAGATTTAATTTAATATTAATTACATATAAAATTTAAGATGTCTGAATTATTCTACTGTAAACATTTTTTCAGGACTTATTCAGGTGCTAGATTTAAGTTTTACTCAGGATCATGAACTAATTTTAAGTTCAGAAGATAGCATCCATAGTGCTTATTTGCCTAGCCACACAAGTTGTTAGGCAGTTTACATACAGCAGGACTTTGCTTGCACAGATGCTGCAGTGCATGAGATAATACATTAATTTACTGAAAAATTAATCCTGCTCTATTTCATTGTTAAGTACATAGTGGTTTATGCATAGTTTATTTTGCACTTGCTTCTTATTTAAATCACTTAGCCCCACTACTCATTTCTTGAAAAAAAAATCTGTATTTGGATTTGGATGATATGTTGAAGTCTTGAAAGCAAAACTTCGCACTGAGATCAGTGAAATATTTGCCAGAGATTTCAACATGCTGTCAGTACTTCATCCAAATCTGTTCATTCCTCCTGCTAGTGGTAAGAGAAGAGAAAGACCTTCCTTGGAACCATGCTCCATGGATGTGTTGCCAATCCTGATGTCTGGAGATCAGTGAGGGAGCCCTGAGATAGAATGCTGAAAGCAGTGGCAAGATGTCCAAAATCCCGAGAAAAAAATAAAGAAGCTCTAAACCAATATGAGGTCTTTGGGCAGAATGATATCAGAACCAGAAGGTAATTCATGTGCGGTAGCAAACTCAGCAGACTGACTGGTAAGCCTGAACCAGCATTACTGAAATATTAATACTTTAAAAAGTAATCATCACATCATTCAGATCAAGACAATGTTATGATGTTAAAGATGCAGATAGTTGCTAGATCTGTGTTCTCAGCAATGTCTGCATGGAAAGGATTTCCAAATATAAGATCCCAAGAACTGCTACAATGTACCTCAGCAACCTGTAAAACACTTATCAGTATTACAGAGTAGGGACCAACAAACTATTTCTAATCCTCTGTCCTTGTGCTCTTTCCAGCCACTTTTTCTGCCAATAATTTAGTTTCTCATGCATGCCCAGTACAGCAAGCTTTTGCTGCATATTGCTTAACACAAATCAGCCAGGTTGTGCTCATGATTTCTAGAGATCTCTAACAACATAACCCACCATTCACTCAGACATTCTCAATACAGAAGTGATCTTGAAGAAATCCACCCTTAAAAATGTCCTTTCCCTCCTCCTTCAAGGTAGAGAAGAATAATTTTTTTAAAGCATGGAAAATGTACTTTGTCCACTTCAGTTTAGGTGCTCAGCCACCTTTAGGTGGAACTGAATTTCATGCTAGACCCAGATAGGAAAAGTGAGTGTTTGAGAACAACAAGAAGAAAGAAAAGGGCTCATGACTACGCCCCTTCTGTAAGATGAAGTATAGTCCAGTTATCAAAAGCAAACATGGAGGAACCAGACCTAAATGCTCAGGTGCCAAAAAGTTTTAGGATTCAATACTTGTATTAAGTTTCTTCATTAAAAACAAAGACCCAAGCTTCTTGAAACAGATTTCCATGTCTGCTTTGTACACATCCCAGACAAGCAAATGAAGGGAAACATGTGGGATATTGTGAAATAGGTTTGGAATTCCTCATGCAAGTGAGTTTATTTTTATTCCCCATGTTCTGTGTGTAAGCTGTTTGCCTCTCAGGCACGTCACCTCCGAGATTTGTGGCATGCATTGCTTACAGCGCTTGCCTCCACTTTATTAATGAAATCCATTTCATGATAGCAGGAGTACATTCCCTGGGGGATAGTCATGCTCCAGGATGCTGGGACAGAGGGCTCTGAAATGTCACCTGAGGCATTCTGTCAGTGTTCATCCTCACACGGTCCAAAGAGGAATTGCCTGGTGATTGTATCACTCAAAGCAAATTTATCCTGGCTGTAATCCCATAGCTACCAATCCAGTTGAAATAAGAAAAGGTCTGGCTCTGTATTTTCATGAATGTTGCCAGGTAACATTGATTTCTCACAGTTTGATTAATTCTAGACTTTCTTTCCAAGTTAATTAAGTTGCAACAGGTTCTGCTGTAGCCTCCGTTGGGAAGAAGTGGGCTGATGGAAGCTGCTGAGGAAGCAGCTGTGACACAAAAAAACCTACTTGTACACAACCAATATGAAAGCCCATCCAGGACACTTAAAACACTCTCACTAGATTCATTCAGTGAAAAGGGAAACATTTCTATGAGATGCAGGTACCTATTTGGGCCTACCTTGACCCAAAGAGGGAGCTGGAGGAAGGACATGATGACAAGCAGAGAGAAAATATTTGCTGGTGGCATCTTGTGCAAACGTCTCTGTCTCCTCTAAGAGCTCATGTAGCTGCTATAGCCTAACCATTTCTAATCCAATGCCCACAGGCATAGACACCTAAGCACTTTAACTGCAGAAATAATTTGGAGTTTCAAAAGGTTTGGGTTCTGTTTACTTTCTTCCTCCTTACTTACGCCTCACTTGTAAATATTCATTGTCCAAAGCTCCAGTCAGGATCTTGAGCAGAGTGCCAGACCAGTATGTGCACACACAGGTTAGAAGCTTTCAATTATCTATGTACTGATTTAATTTACAGACAGCAGTTGAGCGTCATTCAGGACTAACTGAAACCTAGTTGACTGCACTTCAGCAGAGCAAGCTGCATTAGTCTACTGGGGGAATTAACAGGCACACTAAGACAACAGGGCTTCCAAAGAGCCTATAGAAATACAAGAAAGGAACACAGCAACAAAATCGCTTTTCTAATTAGAAAAAAGTATGAATGAAATACATGTTCCCCCACATCTGGCTCACCTTTCACATGCCCTTTCACAGAGGGTTTTCTGCATGTGGGGACATTTCAGACACATCTAGAACTCATTTAACCCAAAAGTTAAACCGTGTTAGCAAGTTAGCTAAAGTCACTGTGGGCAGAGGGAAAGCAGTTTCTGAGGCAGTTAGTTAGGTACTGAAGAAATACCATGTGAGTTAGGAGATCAGCCATGCGGAAAAGCCAGAGAGCTCTGCACAACAGCTCATCAAAGGATACTCGCTGGGAACACTCAGCAGTCAATCCTAATGCTGAAATCCAGGCTCAAGTTTCAGTTTCAAGTAAACTCAAAGTTCACAAGTGAGAGATTTTCTCACAGGTAGTGGTAAGCCTCTTTATTCTGCTATCGTGCTCCTGGGTCAATTTTTTGCCTCGGATAATTAAATCCAGTGTGGTGCTGAGTGGATGTACAATAGGGCACATCCTGGAAAACACCTCAGGACCTCGGCATGGCCACCGGAGCCCCTCTCTCCCTACAAGCCTCCCACCTGCATCCAATTCAAAGCTCCAGAACTGCGACCCTACTTTGCGTATTTCTGCAGTTTGGACCCTCCTGACGTGGAACCCCTTTGCCTCCAGGGCTGTCTGCCCTCCTTCAGCAGAGCCGGGACACAGGGAAGCCCCAACGTTACAGCTGTCTCACCCATGGGTAAACACTCTATGTTTTCTTAGGGACTGAATCCATTTCCAGCTTCAAAGGTAAACACAGGAATACTGCTTCAATCGACTCTGGTGGATGCTGGCCTCATCTTCAGGGCCAGACTGTTTCCTTAGATAAAAGCACATCATTATCAGTATCTTCCAGGTGCTTCAAGCAGCAGGACTTGGTCCTTTGTGTGTCCCTGAACGCACTTTCCTACAGCTTCTTCCACACAAACACAAATGAAACCTCAAAACTTACTAGCTGCTCACCCAGAGCCCTCCCTGGCTGTACAGCTCTGACTTCCCACCAATATGAAAACCAGTGGGTGACTTTAAGTTCCCTTCCTAACTTTGATTCATAAAATCATGTTTGCTACTAGTCCTGATAAGGAAAAGCCCCACAGCTTTCTAAACAGAAAAGGAAAGCAGCACTCTGTTTTTCTGACCGATTTTGCGACACTCTCAGGTTTAAACCAGACCCAAACATCCATGTGTCGTTATTACTCTCTTGTGGGCAATGAGGAAGCAATTTCTCAAGCTAGAGATGTAAACTGGAGTGATTCATTGTGCTTTACATACCTTGTGTGCTTTTCTTAGCCAATTTAAGTAAATATGGTATTGGAAATTGGGTTCTGCACGAACAATTGCTAACAATTACTGCTAAGAGCCCCATCCCTTTCAGCTTCATTTAATATTCTCTGTAATCATGCTAGTCATAAAGAAAGTAATTTGGCATTCACGTGGGTGTCACATGACTTTCCACAGAAACCTCAACAATAATTAATGCTCCATTAACACCTAAGGTGTCTTGTTACTAATTATTCATTTAACATTAAAATTGAGGAGGATGTTTTAGGGAGGAAAAAAATCAAGATATATTGTACAATATTATTTTTTTCTGCGAGTATGACCACACTGTCCCTGCAAAAACCACAGGACACTGATCTAGTAACATATGAAGGTGAATCTGTAGCCTTAGCTATATTCTTCTCCTTACCTTCTGCTGTGCTATAAATAGCTCTAGCTGTAGCTCAAACAGTGACATACATAAGATACTTTAAGAAAACACCAGAGGAAAATCAGGAGATAATGTCTGGCAAGCCTTTTGGTGGAGAGACTCAAGACCCAGGAAAACTTCACTCTGTTCCCATCTCTAACATACTTCCAAATATCTGTGAGTAAGGCACATGGAGACCTCGTCCTGACAGAAGGTCTGGCTCTTAGCTCAAAAGAGGACTTGAGGTGCCTTTTGATTTAGTTTTTTTAATGGCCTGAGACTCAAAATGAAACATTTCTTTAAAGAAAAATACTTTTTTTTTCCCCACATTTTTTGGCACATCAAGAAAAAAATATTTTTATGAGATCAGTAAGATCTTCTCTGTGTTTTGCTTTTCACTTAGGCTGCTGGAAAAAATCATCAGCCATTGTCTCAGCCCAAACTTCAGTAATGCCTTTTAAATAAACATCTCCATTTTTCTTCTGGACCCCAATGAATTGTCTTTGTCAGGTAGGCAAGTGTGATTTTCCCAGGATGATAGAAAAGAAAATTGGAGGCTGCTGCCAAACTCCCAATGTAAACCCGTAGTATAGCTAGGATTTAGGTCTCCTGAATTCCAGCTTTGCGTTTCACCAGTGAGCTCATCCCTCCTGACCCTGTCTTGAAACCAAGGGCTGTATTGAGGGCAGTTTCTCTCTATTTCCTTACCTCTCTATCTGTGGTAATTGATTTTCTGGTTATTACCATCACCAACAACTTGACTAACAAGAGTCATCGAGGCAAATGGCAATCCCCCCTATGGCTGTGTTTAATAAGGGCTGGAGTTCCCCAGTAGAGTCTGGATTGGACACCACCTTCTCACACCACAACCTGGAGGAGCTTTTCCTTTTTTTCCAAAAAATCCCCAGCAAGCTCTTCTTGCTGCATGACCTTAGTCCTCAATTAAGCTATCCCACAGCTGTTACCAACTTCTAAAAGTGGATCAGTCAGAAGTGTGGCCTTTGTGTTGAGAATTGCCACCAAAGAAAAGAAAACCTGCCAGTGCCTGAGGAGACAGATTTTTGTTTGACACGCCCTCCCATCCCACACACATGTATATATATGTACATATACATAAGATATAATAATGCTTTGTCACTCATTGCGAAGCCTTGATTATATTCCCCAGAACCATATGGTTTTCATACATGCTGAAGTGTTGTATACTTATGCTAGCTACTTCCTTCCCTTATGCGGAACAGGATCTGCTATCTCCTTTTTCCCCTACATTTTGTTTCTCTTCCTCTCCATGCCATGCACTGCAACTTCTCTAAAAGAAGCACTACCACTGAGATAAGCTTCTCTAACTTCAGCTGCATGGGCACTTCTAAAAAGGCCCATGCCACACAGCGCTCCATCACTTATTGTGCACCCAAGCAATCCGGACCATGGCACACGACTTCTGCCGCTTAGCCCACGTAGATGCAGTTTGTCTTTTCCCATCAAGTGGATCCTCTTTTTACATGCTGCTTTCCCTCTCATCCTAGATATTGCAATGAAATTACTACCATAAAAAAATCTCAGCGCTGCAAGGTGCATACAAATTGCAAATAAGAAATTAATGGTCACATCCTCCAGTGCTCCATGGAGACTAAAGGGCCATTAGCTGCATTAAAGCAAGGGAAAGCATTCTTTTGTGCTCCCATTCTCCTCTTTACTGCAGTGAGTCTTCATGAGCACAAACACATGACGGTGCCTTGGAAACCTTGCCTTGAATTATAGCCTCTCATTACAAGGAAGAGGCTTCAGCTTCAGTTTCAGCTTTCCTTGCAAAGCGTTTTGCTTCCTTTCCTCCACAAAAGCTCCCTTGCTAATTCATCCTGAATCTATATAACCAGAGGTGACAGTCCAAGGAATCTGGGTCTGAACTGCTGGCCTCTGGGTTTGACCTCCATGGTCACTCCTCAGGGTTGCCAAGAACTGCATAATTCTCTACTCAGTAATTCCTCCCCCTCAGTTTCCATTGGTGGGCTATGCAGACCCCTAACACAGTAAACTCACCGCTTCTGACTTCCCCCTTGCTACGCAACTTTCTGCAGAGCAGAGCACTTCCATCTCGTGGCTTCCTTCTTTCCTCACAGGCCTTAGTTCCACTTTTTCTAGAGAACAGTGGAGGGACAAGGTAGCCTAGATATGGGGAGCTTAACTTGAAGAAGACCATCTTTTTGTGTATCAACCTTCTGAAAACAGTGGGTTGGATTTTATCCTCAGTCACTTGCCTGTAGTAGAATAGAAGACAACTTCACTTAATTGCATGGATCTGTTTTTCACTGACACCATGGTCTGGTTCCCAGTCTGTATCAGTGTAATAGAGATTAAAAGCAGACCTGAATGACCAGGGACTGTTTGACACTCATACTACTGCATTGGGTCACAGTAAGGTCAGGACAGTTATTATCTTTCTGCTTTGATGTCAAGCTCTGAAGATACACATGATTTACCACAGTTTGGGTCTGGATTCGGACCTGAATCTGAATTTTCCATCGGAAAGTTAAGATTCAGACCTAGGTGAGGTTCTACCACAACAGATCAGTTGCAAGGAAAAAACTGCAAAATGTGGAGGAACTGGACAGAAATCAAGTAGAAGTGAAGGTGGCATTCAGCTGGAGTAATTTTTATATTTAAACACATAGATTTTGTGATGGTGTAAGATTATTGAACACCTGATTGGTGAATATTTCTTTGGCTCAAGACTTGTAATCATTTGCTTCCTACAAATTTTGTTTCATTTCTACAGAACATCACCAAATACAGATACTCTGGGGCTCTGTTTTCTTTGCTTAAGACCCTTATAACAGGTTTTGCAAACTGTTCTGTTCCTGAATCAGCAAGCATTTAAGCACATATTGGAGTGAATTTTTTTCAAGAAAAAATCAACTTTGTTCACATTTTGACCCCCACCTCCTCAAAAAGCCCCACAAACACCAACCGACCATCCAATAACACAACTTTGAGAGCTACCTAGCCTACTTGAAAGCCACAAATAAACACTATAGTGTCAATCTGATTTATGCCCCTTCCCACCAAGCAATTAGTCCATCTGTATAAATCAGTGGATAATGGCTACACATTTCTCAGCAAATCTTACTACCTGTGGAAAACAGCTGCCAGCAGAGACAGAGTTTGAGTGTCAGGAAGCCAGTACAAAGATGCTTTGGGTAAGGAGTCATGACTTGAAAGACAAAAGAATCACTGCTAAGGGCATCTGTTGCTGATCTCAAAAAAAAAAAAAAAA
>VWZI01009704.1:47353-118846 GCA_013396835.1 Psilopogon haemacephalus
AAACATTTCTGAGCCATTTAAATGGAGCTCAGGATCTTGAGAAAGTCATGTCATTCATTCCTCATGTTTATGATCCATTCAACTTACATCATAAAGTGTCCTTCAGAAGATTACAGCCTTTTAAAAATCAGTTTGCTACCTGAGACCAGTTGCTAGATAATTTGAGCAACTAAACCAGACCAGCATTCATGGATAAATATAGAGTGGCTCAAAGCAGTGCCACTGAACAAGTAAGTCAGATTGTACACTGCTGTTTGTGCAAAGCCACAGAGACAGTATTTAAACCCACATTAGCAGAGTTTTNCTTAATTTTTCCCCCAAACATAGGTATAGCCTCAGTGACATGCAAGAAAGGAGAAAGTTCTGTCTGATATGTAGCATCTTTCTAAGAAATTGCCAGGCATGATGTTGGATGAGCAACAAGAAGGCAGGCATTCTAAATGGCCACTCAAATGTGCTTTCTTTCATCTCTGCTTCAGTGTAAGTAGAAGGAGTGGCCAAATCCAAGATGGGGTTCCTCCACAAGGACTTTAGGCATACAAAGCTGGATATCTTGCTCAGTGAAAAGAGAGAAGTAAAGTCAACTTCAGGGTGAATGAGAACAGAAGACCAAATTAAGCTGAGACACTAATCTCAAAAGCAGGTCTAATGGCAAAGGACCTGGGTACTATCACAGAATCACAGAATCTTAGATTTTGGAAGGGACCTCCAGAGACCACCCAGGATCACCCAGGGTAGTTCACACAGGAATGCATCCAGGTGAGATTTTAAAGTCTCCAGAGAAGTAGACTCCACAACCTCTCTCTGCAGCCTGTTCCAGTGCTCTGTCACCTTCACTGTAAAGAACTTTCTCCTCATGCTGAGATGAAATCTTCTGTGTTTCAGTTTGTAGCCATTGCTCCTTGTCTCATTACTGCAGACCACCAAAAAGAGATTGGCTCCATCCACTTGACACCTACCCCTCAAATACTTGTACACATGGGTAAGATCTCACCTCAGTCTTCTTTTCTGGACTAAACAGCCACAGGTTTCTCAGTCTCTCTTCACAAGGGAGATGCTCAAGTCCCCAAATCATCTTCATGATTCTATGCTGGACTTTCTCCAGCAGGTCCCTGTCTCTCTTAAATTGGGGAGCCCAAAATTTGACCCAGGTGTGGTTTCACTTGAGCAGAGTGTACGGGGAGAAGAACCTCCCTAGACCTGCTGGACACACTTTTCTTCATGCACCTCAGGATGCCATTGGCTCTCTTGGCCACAAGGGCACATTGCTGACCCATGCAGAACTTGCTTTCCACCAGCACTCCAAGGTCTTTCTCTCAGGAGCTGCTTTCCAGCAGGGCAGCCCCTAACCTGTACTGGTGCCTGTTGTTACTCCTCCCCAGATGCACTTGTCCTTATTGAACTTGATGTGGTTAGACTTTCTCCAGCACTCCAGCCTGTCCAGATCTTGTTGGATGGCAGCACAACCTGACAGGTGTCAGCCACCACCCCCAGTTTTGTATCATCAGCAAACTTGTTGAGGGTACACTCAATGCCCTCATCCAGGTTTTTGCTAAAGATATTGAACAAAAGTGGACTCAGTACTGATCCCTGGGGAACACTGGCTGCAGACCAGGATGCCATTTGCTACCTTGGCCACAAAGGCACATTGCTGTCTCAAGGGCACATGGCTGCGCAGAGGAGCAACTGGAGGTGTCAGGCACTCTGTAGAAGACAAAATGATGGGTAGAGCAAAAATATGTTGGAAATGGTTACGAAAAAGTAAGTCCAAGTTTTATAGATACTGGCAAACCCAAACTGCTAGAAGAAGCAGGTGAAGCAGAAAATTTTATGAGAATAAAACCTGACTGAAACAGTAAGCTGCTTCTTTAAAGATTTATGAAGTATGGTCACAGAGACTTTGTCAAATGTGTGTGAGAAATCTCTCTCAAAGATGCTGAATCCCCTTTTGAACCCTTCACAAAGGTTATATCTGTTTTATTTGTACTTCTGGTCCATTAGGCTCTTACTGTGAAACCTTCCCTCCATGGAGAACTTGTCTAATGCTTAACCTGACTGAGGCAAGCAGAGCCACCAAGTCATGGAAGGTGAATTAGGCATATAACAATGATTAACTTCACTACAAAGAGTACAGTTTCATTATTTCTGTTAATTAGATCCCTTCTTCATGCATAATAAATCTTCACTTGTGAGGAAAGGCTCTGAAGGCCATGAGCTGACAAACACCATGAGGTGAGTGTGTCTGGTTAGCTGCCTTGCAAGCCACAAGGCAAATCACTTGTGGAAATGTCAGTGAACTCACACAGACATGAAAGGCCCAAATGCATGGCCAAATGTTGAGCTTCATATATACCTCATACAGAACCTCAGAGGAGTGTTCAAGGTGCTAGTAAAAGTCTGCTGCTTAACAAAATGCTCCACTAAAAAAAAAAAATGTGGCAGGCTGTATTAGCACCTCTGGGCATATCTGGTGTAGCCTCCTCAGAGAGGGATGCAACAATGGGTGGCCTTGGGCATAGCTTTCCTTGTGCCTGACTTGTATGAAGCTTTTATATTTATTTGTAATGCTCTTTACATATTTATGCAAAAATCTAATGACATTTAAATGAAAAATCTCATGCTGATTAAAAGCAGGTAGGGGAATAGTTGGGAAAATGAAATGCACCATACATAATCAGATCCAGATGACATGCAGCCCAGGGTTTGGAGAGAACAAAGTAAATTAATATCGTGAACCTCTGGTAATTAGATTTGAACAGCCATGGTAAAGGGAGAGAAGGGGGGAAATGCGAACATGGTGGAGATCTTAAAAGGAGGAATAAACAAGAGAGAAAAAAATATTTACCCCAATGGAGACTTATAAAAAGCCTGCATCACTGGCTGTAACCTCCAGATTGAAGGACTCTAGAGTGTTTCTCCAGCTTTCCTTTTCAAGCTTTCCATTGTCTTTCCATTTGTCTCTTCCCCAGTTGTGCTTTTTTTGTCTCACTTCCTTTCCATCTTTTGCATCTCACATTCTGCTTTTACTCACATCCCTCAGTTTACTCTCTCCATGATCTCTAGATTTTTTGAAGACAGAGCCCTTCCCAGACCATTCCTGTTTCTCTTCCAGTGTACAACCTCTCCATCCTGCCTGTGCAGTTACCAAAGCACTAGGTCTCCGCATTATCCCTTTATTCAATGGCACTAGGCGAAATTTCTTACTCATTCTAAGTAATTAAAGATGTCCATTTCTTTAACATGTAAAAGGTCAAAATGGTGGAGTAACTGGGGTGTTAAGAACCACAGGTTTATGTGTCTGCCCAGAACAGAAGCTCAAGCATTAATTCCATCTCATTCCCAAGATGACTCTATCACAGCTGTCTCTGTAGTATTCAGGCCCATCTCCTTGCTTGCATGCAAATTCAGGCTTCTTTTGTGCCTGTCTTAGAGGACATCCAGATGCAGCTAGTCTGACCTGCCACCTCCACAAGTCCTTGTACTGGAGAGGAGAAGCCTGGCTTTGTTTTGTGCCCCTGTGGGTGATTTGCCTCTGCAGAGCACCGTGGCTTGACAGTGCTGGCCACCCTGGGGATGATGGCAGAGGGCATTTGTGGCTCTTGGCTGATCCCCGTCCTGAGACGACCATGTAAAAGGGGTTTTGTGCACCCCCAGTTGTCTGCCTGGGCTGACAATAGCCCTGTCAAGGTGCCCTGCATGCTTGAGATTAGGAGCCACAATCTGTCTGCATGACTAAGTGAACTCCAGTCTGCTGTGTCCTGGACATCCACGAGATGGAGGGCACAGGGGATCAAATGAGTCAGGGTTTGCTGAGAAATTTGGCAGGTTTAGGGGCTTGATACACTGCACATCGAGCCTCCACAGACCTTCCTCCTCCCATTACATTAGCATTAGAAAAGAAGCTCACCAGAATAAAGACCCACCCAGCCAAATTCCTCCTCCCTGTGGGCACTGGACATTGCAGCATCCTGTATGCAAAGGAACTGAAGAAAAAGGATTGTGCTTTTCCCTTATGTTTTGTTTTGGGATTTTGTGTTTTGGTGTAGTGTTCTGGTGGGTTTTTTGTTTTGCTTTTAGGGGTTTTTCGTGCATGTGGTTAAAGGATTATTTTCAATTAATCAGAAAAATCAGCATCACTATTTGCATTGTACATTTTTATGTTGAGTACAAAGCTTTTAATATCATTCCAATGGACAGTTATCGAGAGTTTTAACAGAATTGTCTGTTAGGCAACAGTTCCACTGGAGAAGCAGAAAGTAAATTTAGATTATGATAAAATGCAGTACTTTTTTTTCTCTTGATATCTTCACTAAAGAGTGGAAGCTTTTCTTAGGATCTATTATTTGGATTATAATCATGGAATCATAGAATGGGTTAGGTCAGAAGAGACTTCAAAGATCATCCAGTTCAAACCCCCCATCATAGGCAGGGACACCTCCCACTAGATCAGGACACTCAAGGCCTCATCCAACCTGGCCTTGAACACCTCCAGGGAGGGAGCAGCCAAAACCTCCCTGGGCAACCTGTGCCAGTGTTTCACCACCCTCAATGGAAAGAACTTCCTCCTAACATTCCATTTAAATCTCTCCTCTGCCAGTTTAAACCCATTTCCCTTCATCCTGTCATTACAAGACTCTGTGAATAGTCCCTCCCCAGCCCTCCTGTAGGCCCCCTTCAGATACTGGTAGGCTGCTATAAGGTCTCCTTGAAGCCTTCTCTTCTCCAGGCTGAAAAGCCCCAACTCTCTCAGCATAATCTGAACTGCTTTCAGCCAGAATACTGACTTTCTGGACCAGAGACATCAGAATAGCATGGAAAAAATAAATTCCCTTTGGGAGACTTGACATAACCACCTCTTCTCTCCTAAGCTAGAAAACCCTTTAAAATTATTTTAGTAAATCTAGCAATCTAAATTAGAAAAAAAAAAAAAATCTAGAAGCTGTTAACGTTGGATAGATTTTGAGGAAGAGAGGAACATCTCTTCGCAGCACGGTTCATTACTGATGGGTCAAAATGATTTGCTGGATCAGAAATATTTCCCTCCCTGGGAGATGTTGATTGCAGTAGCAGTCTTGCAATTTGCATATGACACAGCACAGCTCAGTTAGTTGGTTTTGAGGCAATCACACGTTAAAAGGCAATTGGGAGAAAATTACATATAACTTCAAATGTTGTTCGAAAAGGATGGAGTAGTGCCATCTGTTCCTCATAACCTTTGAAACATTACACATGTTTCAGAATGGTACTGTTTCTTCAGAAGTAAGCCATATAATCTCTAAATTTAAAAAAAAAATTAAACATGGTACATTTAATTTAGGGTATTGCTGTTCTAAAAAAGACAACGCTAACCTTTTTCAACCTTCTATGCAGTGTGACTGTTGGCAAAATCACTTTTGGTCTCTTTGTCTGATCCAGGAGTGTATTTCATGAATTACTTTATAATTTTAAGCAGAGACTAGACCTTTGTGTTCTAGATAAGATCACAAGAACAATTTATCTAAGGCATTTGACAAACAAGAGGCAAAATTGCCCACTTCTCCCATCAAACATAATTACCATTCACCACATCTAAATAAAGAGCTTGTTGCATTTTTCCTGGAGAATCAAAAGCTGCTATGAATTGGTTTATTTGTCCATTAGCAGAAATCTGGTGCAGAGAAAATAGAGGAAATGGGCTTTACAATTAACTCTCTGAGTGCTCCAACAGAAAATGGATAGATCTGAAACTATGCTGTGACAGACTTTACATATATATAAATGATGGAAAGCTGTAAGGCAAGCCTCCTTTCCTCACACTGGAACACACAGGGACTGAAAGTGGGCTGGAGAGTTGACAAAAGGGCAGTGGACCCAGAGCTGAGCTCCACAAGTTTATCCAATTAGGTATTAAATGTTTGGAACAATGTTTCATTTGCCAACAGCTGTATACAATCATTTGTGGTTTTGAGGCCAGGGTAATTGGCATGTTGTGAGCTTTTGCCTCAGCTTTTGGCATCTGCCTGAAAACCACACGGGAGGAGGGTAGGCTATGCACAGAGCTCAGCCAGGAGCTGGCCTCAGGAAACAAGATGTGAGGAGCTATCAGTGAAGAAACCTCACCCAGGTCTCTAATAGTTACTGGGCAGGTGATGCCCACAAGCACTCCTAGCAAGCCTTGGTGAGCAGGAAAAGGAGTCCTTGCTAGACTTCATCCTACCAGAGCCAAGATCACTTCATGTGAGTGGGTTTATGCTTTTAACTAAACACAACTGTTTGCAGGAAATCAGCTGAAGTTCCTCAGTAATTTGAAGCAGTAAGAGAATTTTATTTTCCATTGTGTGCTTCAGTTTTCAGTGATACAGCACTCAGCACTAAGTCATTACAGCTCAGAAGCTACCCCCATCTTTTACACAGCAGTGACATGGCCTTCATGGCCACTTTCTGAACAGTACAGGACACACTCTCTTCATGCCACGCTTCCTTGAAGAGCATTCTAGGAACTGTGCATACCCTACTCCTTGCATCCTCTCCCTCAATTCTGCTTTTTTCTCTTTCATCCCTTTCACCATTTCTTTGCTACGGGATGCTCTTTGTGGAAGCAACAGCCGTTTGCTACATAGTTGTACAAGACCCAGCACAGTAAGCCCTACCTAGATCAGGTCTCTTTGGCACCATCTCACCATAAATAATACATGCTAATAATGCTGTGGTGGAGCCTTGCTTCTTCCTCTTATGAGTATCACTAGATAGTATTACGCTACTCCTTTTATTATCACAGCTGCTTACTTACTGCTTCCTAGTACAACGGAGTCAACCTTGAAAGATTCCTCTGGCTCACACTGTTGTAACCAACATCAGGTCCAGGTTCCTTAACTGTTTGCACCGCAAAGAGGTGTTCTGTACCCTGTAGAGAAGCTCCCGATTGATGTCTAATAATTAACTAGAGGAGAGCTGAAACACACAGTCCTACACTGCATTTGTGTTCTTGGGTTATAATAATGGATTGTTTTTTCTCTGTGGTGCTCAGAGCTCTTTACAAAGAAAGAGGAGCATTGTTCTTGCCATGTAAGAGCTGAAATAGCTTAAGCTCAGTGAAGTACCATGCCTTGCTCACGGTTACACAGCAGAACAGTGACAGTCACTAGGACTACATGCAAACTCACCAAAAGCTGTGTCATTTGCACACCTCAAAGTGAAAACTCAGTACAGTTATTTAATAAGAGAAAGTATAATTTATTCCATATATGTCCAAGAATTGATGTCAGCTTTTTTGTCAGGCGCTCACACGCTGTTTGGTTTAGGTGAGCTTATTCTTCATGCATTCAGCTGCTTGTTGATGTGATGAGGAGATGCAAATGAAAGCCTTAGGCTTCACAATAGGCAAACTTTCCCCCTTGGTCACAGCAGTGTTCTGCTCCTGACAGTTGTGGCTTTGTGGTGATTCAGGTGGACAGCAGATGTTCACCTGCTTAACTACAGTAGCAGTAAAAGGGGCCTTCGACTCTAGCCACTTTGCAATCAGTCAGGAGCCCTTCAGATGTATTTGTCTATATGTCTCATCTAATTTCCTCTCAGAAAGCTCAAGCAATGGAGCCTCTGTTTTTTTATTGGGCAAACCATTTACTTCTGCAGTAAGACCCTGCTCCTCTGATGTGGCTTTCCTCCCTTACTCCATGTGGCTAATTTAACTTCTCCCTTCCTACTCATGCTCGTTGGTGTGGATGCAGTATGCCGTCTGAAATGTCACCATTGCCTCTCACAATCTCACTGTTACACTTTCTCATCTGGGATCCATCTGTGGGGTGATGCTAATGAACTCCTATAATTCTGGAGAGTAGGAGGATTAAAGGCTGAGAAGCATGGGATTCCCAGCTATTGCATTGAGGTGACCCTATTTATTTGGTGCAGTACTGGGGTAGTCATATCCTATGATATGCAAGAGATCTTATAGGATGACCTCATCCTGTCATCTCTAGCAGAGACCCTATGCATCTTTTGTTTGCCTTTGGTGACATTTTTTGAGTGACTAGGTAAAAATTTAGCGATCCTGGAACTTAATTTTCAGAGTACCTGTGCCATGAAGATGATAAACAGGACCAAATTAAACATTAGTATTGATCCGTATGGGTGTTCTGCCATAGTGGTCTCTGAGCGGCTCATGTAAGGAAGCTAAATTACTTTCTTCATAGTTTTTATAGTGCACGTGGGTCTGCTGCTGTCTACAACACTTTTGAGCTGGTACCTGCAAAAATATCATTTTTAGTGAATCTGTATGAACAGAAACTGGCTTTGACTTTCAAAGTTAGTGTTAAACAGTACATAGAGATATGTGGGATGTGAGCTGGGATTTTGTGGTCACACTTTTTGAAGAAGCATCTGTATGAAGCTCAGACTGGTTGCTGTGAGCTTGAAGGAGGTATGCAATCATGCTTGCAAAGCTTTCCACAGCAGAGCTGTTAACCATGAATGAAACAGTAAGGGTCACACCAGTCACTGTGTTAGCATGGGGTAAAAACACTACAGTCCATAGTGAGAGGAAACTCTTGTCTAGAAAAAAAAAATAAAACTAGCTAGACGTTTTCCCTCTGTGGATCTCATAGGTAGCCTGAGTTTTCTGCTGTGAGAGAATGCTGAATACATCTCATACCCTCCAAACAAGGAAATCTGGTTAAAAAATGAACAGCACTGGGCATGTATCTCCTCTGAAAATCAATAAGATTTCTGAGTCCAAATCTCTTTCTCATTTTGAGACTCTCATCCTTCACATAGTATTCAGCTAAGCTTTGTATGACTGGCTTCTCCCTCCTTGCAAAACCACTCCCTGAGGATCAAAACTAGACTACAATCTAGTGAAGGCTGCTTTCATGTTTGCCTTTTGCAGCTTTGTTTAGCCCTCTGACACAGCCCTGGAAAAAGCCCAGTCTGCAGCCTCTGCTTAGGGCTGAACTAACAAGGTCACTATGTGCCAGAATGGAGGTACATCGTCATGCCATGAGGTAGCCAGCCAAGCTAGGCATGGTATGAAGAAAAGGCATTACACTCAGCTGTACTCACCCTCAAAGGTGCTAATCTCATGTACTTGCTCTTGGAGAAAGCAGCACTGTGACTCCCAACAGTGGGAGCAGGGTTTTACCCATGATGTTCCTGTGGAAATACCCTTACTTACATGCTGGAAGGGAGGATGGGAAACCATAGAATTCTCAGGACTGGGAGGACCCCCCAAGGCTCATCTAGTTCCAACACCCCTGCATGTCCCTAATGGGCAGGGACAGCTCACACTATGTGAGGTGGAGTTGGTGAGTGAAGTGAAGCTGAAGGGTTGCCTTGGATACAGTGACCATGAAATGGTAGAGATTAAGATCCTCAAGGCATCAAGGAGGTTGCATAGCAAACTCACTGCTCTGGACTTCAGAAGAGCAGACTTCAGCCTCTTCAGGGACCTCCTTGGCAGGGTGCCACGGGAAAAAAGTCCTGAAAGGAAGGGGGCCCAGGAAAACTGGTCAATGTTCAAGGATCATCTCCTCCAGGCCCAGGAGCAATGCATCCCAAAAAAGAGGAAGGCAGAAGGCCTGCATGGATGAATGGAAAGCTCCTGGACACACTTAGATGCAAGAAGAAAGCCAACAGAGAGTGGAAGAAAGGACCTGGGAAGAATGCAAAGACGTTGTTCGTGCAAGCAGAGATCAGGTTAGGAAAGCCAAAGCACAGCTAGAATTGAATCTGGCTAGGGACATTAAGGGGAACAAGAAGAATTTCTTCAGGTATATCAGTGAGAAAAGGAGGACTAGGGAGAATGTGGGACCCTTCCAGAAGGGAAATGAAGAGCTGATGACAGGGGACATGGATAAGGCTGAGGTGCTCAATGACTTCTTGGCCTCAGTCTTCAATGGCAAGGGCTCCAACCACAATGTCCAAGTCCCACAGGGCAAAAGTAAGGACTGGGGGAAGGAAGATCTGCCCACTGTAGTTGAAGATCATGTTGGTGAGCACCTAAGGAACCTGAATATGCACAAGTCCATGGGGCCTGATGAGATCCACCCACGGGTCCTGAAGGAACTGGAAGATAAAGTTGATAAACCACTGGCCACCATATTTGAAAGGTCATGGCAGACTGGAGAAGTTACTGATGCCCTTGGAAAAGGGCAAACATAACACCTATCTTCAAGAAGAAAAAAAAGGACAACCCTGGGAACTACAAACCAGTCAGTCTTGCCTCTGTGCCCAGCAAGATCATGGAGCAGATCCTTCTGAAGGCTCTACTAAGGCAAATGGAAAACAAAGCAGAGGTGTCTAATGGTAACCAGGATGGCTTCACCAAGGGCAAATCATGCCTGACAAATTTGGTGGCTTTCTATGATGAAGTCACAGCAGCAGTGGACAAGGGAAGGGCAACTGATGTCATCTACCTGGGCCTGAGTAAAGCCTTTGACTCTGTCCCACATGACATCCTGGTCACCAAGCTGGAAAAACATGGACTTGATGGGTGGAGCACTGCTGGATAAGGAATTAGCTGGATGGTCGCACACAGAGAGTGGTGATCAAGGGCACAATGTCCACCTGGAGACCAGTGACAAGTGGTGTCCCTCAGGGGTCAGTGCTGGGACCAGTGCTGTTTAACATCTTTGTCAGTGACATGGACGGAGGAATCGAGTGCAACCTCAGCAAGTTTGCAGATGACACCAAGCTGTGTGGCACAGTTGACTTGCTGGAGGGCAGGGATCCATCCAGAGGGACCTGGACAGGCTGCAGAGGTGGGCCCAGGCCAACCTCATGAAATTCAACAAGGCCAAGTGTAAGGTCCTGCACCTGGGTCACTGCAATCCCAAGCACAAATCCAGGGTGGGTGGTGAGTGGCAGAGAGCAGCTCTGAGGAAAAGGACCTGGGGGCCTGGGTTGACAAAAGCTCAACATGAGCCAACAGTGTGCACATGCGGCTCAGACAGCAACTGTGTGCTGGGCTGCATCAAGAGCAGCATTGCCAGCAGGGCAAGGGAGGGGATTCTCCTCCTTTACTTTGCTCTCGTCAGACCCCACCTGGAGTACTGTGTGCAGTTCTGGAGCCCCCAGCACAGGAAGGACATGGAACTGTTGGAGAGAGTCCAGAGGAGGGCCACAAAGATGATCAGAGGGCTGCAGCAGCTCTGCTATGAGGACAGGCTGAGAGAGTTGGGGCTTTTCAGCCTGGAGAAGAGAAGGCTTCAAGGAGAGTTTGTAGTGGCCTTCCAGAATCTGAAAGGGTGTACAGAAGGGCTGGGGAGGGACTATTCACAAGGTCTTCTAATGACAGGACGAGGGGGAATGGGTTTAAACTGGCAGAGGGGAGATTTAAACTGAATGTTAGGAGGAAGTTCTTTCCAGTGAGGATATTTATTTTTCGCAATACTTAGTTGAAAAGTGGAACTCACTGCCAGTGAAAGCAGCAATGGCAAATGTTCAAGCAAGCTTAGCAAGAGATGAGCCTAACTTGGCAAAGACTGACCCACACGCAGTGGTTAGAGAAGACAATACAGATGGTCAGAAGGAAGAGACAACACACAGAGCCCAAGGAAGTTTGGAAGGTTGGGCCAGGAAATGGAGGAAGTGGACTTTACTGGAAATATTAATGACTGGATTTGACAGAGGCCTGGATGGCCCAATCTAGACCCTGACCTCCACAGATCAGATGGTTCTCAGAAGCAGTAACCCAGCATAGACTCTCTGATTTTGTGGATTCAAGTCTGAAACCAGAAAGTTTGGTTGAAGAGAGGATCCTTCTCCCTTTATCTTACTACTTTTGCGCTTCCAGGTTCCTGCCACTGTCCATTGGCAGAAATGATATGCTGAGATAGTTATAGCCGACTTGAAGCTGTGCACCATATGTTTGTGTATTCTGAAGATCTCTTTGATGTAAAATCCCATCTTCCTTTGCAAGTGGATGACTGTAAATTCAGTCTTCACACTTTTTGTCGTGGCCATGCGGTCAATAGGATAAGCTATGGTACTGGGTTGAGGAATGTCCCCTCTGCCAATGGAAAATTTACCAGACCAGCTCAGATGGCTTGGAAGCTATATTTACAGCAAAGCTAAATTTACAAGCATATATGCACAATATATTTACATGTATTTACAATTATATACAATTGAGAAATAACACAGAGATCCAGATTCCCTCCCGGGCAAACAAAAGGAGCCTAGAAGGCATCAATGCTACCATCTCTCTCTCCCAAAGGGAAAAACCAGCAAAGCTTACTTGTTATCTGTTAGCCAAGGTGTGGCAGGGCACATCCAAGTCCACTGCCCCACCAGAGGTGTGAATGGGGCAGGAAACGGTCTTCCTCCCTCCCCACCTCTGTTTGGAAGAGGCGTAAATCACCTTCTGCCATCCCCCGTGGGCTTAAACAGGGAAGGAACAAATCGCCCCAGTATATATATGGCAACTGGACAGATTGGACTCAGACCCTTATACGGACCCTTGCACGGACCTGCAATGGGACCTGAACTGCGATCTGAACACAGACCCTTGCACGAACCTGAACTGGGACCTGAACTGGGACCTGCACTGAGACCTGGACGCGGACCCTGAGTCGAGTCCTTGCAGAGATCCGGAGACAGACCTTACACGGAGCTTGAAGGAACTTTGAGCCGGACCTTGAGGAGCATCTGGAAGGACAGCGACGAGGAAGAACACGGTCCCCGCACCATCACATCCTGACGTCTTGCTGCAGGACCTGCCTCTAACGGTAAACTGCAGCCATACGTGGGAACACCACAGAGCACCAAGGCTTTCCCCTGCCTTGCTTCAGGATCGTGGCTTCGTGAAAAGCTGTGCCTACAGTCATCTTGGACTTTGGCGGGCACTGACCTCTGGACGCTGCCGTGAAAGAGATTGCCTCTCATTTGTAAGTAGGGCAAAGCTGTTTTATGCCCAAACCTTTCCATTTTTCCCCCCTGATTATTCCTAAATTACCTGAAAAGGCACCCTTGTGAAGACTTTTCTTGAATGAATTAGGACCCAAACTTAAACCAATTTACACATAGATTTTGGGTGCGGCTTTTGGAAATTATAAAAGCTATGTGATTTATAATTTCTGCCTCTTCAATCACCCACAACTAATTCACAAGGTTAGTGGAAGATATTAGAGAGAGAAGCAAGAGTTCTGCAGGGAACAAGTACTCAGAAGCAAAGAGGGGTGAATTGTTTGTACTTAGGTTTTTTATTCCTTTTAGCAAACCATGAATGATAGTTTTTATCATTATTTTTCCTTATAACAAATGATCAAATTTCTCTTATTAGAATGTTCCAATGAGCTTCAAATCAGCACAGCTATGTTCTTCACATGAGTTATTAGCTGCTACCCAGTAAAAAAATGAATTAGCAGAAGGTAGGTGGGAGCAAGAGGAATATAATAGATGTATGTCCTGAACATCACTGCTCCCATCAATAAAGCTGTCTCTTGTGATGTGTGCATGCCTGTACAACACGCATGGCTGAGCTAGAGCTGAGTGCTTAGAAAATAGTATTACCTGCAAAACTACTATCCCCAAAAGACCATCTCTGATCAATTAAAAATTATCATGGTTTCACTCAAGTGCCTCATGGCTTACACCTGAGACAGAGGCTCTCTCTTTAATGGCAAAATCAGTGTATGAGAAGGGAAAGAAGGAACCCAAGCAGAAGGACAGGTGGTGGGAGCAGATAAGCAGTGCACACACTTCTTGGAAAGAGTCCTTAACAGAGTGGCCCTCAGGCCACAATAAGACAGGCCCTCAACAGGCAGCACCACCCTTGCTCCTTTGATACCAAAGAAGCCATGTTGTGGTACGTGAGCTGAAGATAAAGCCTTCTGCTATATTGCCTTTGCTAATTATATAGCTGCTGCAGTAGCTAGTATCCCAAGATCTCAACCTACTTCAAGGTCTTTGTTCTCACTGGGGCAGTGATCTGGAACAGTGACTGGCTGGGTTTGTTTCTAGGCCAAATAAAACCTTGCTCTGTGGTGTGCTTCAGGGAATGCCTCCATGGCTTATAGACTTTCATCTCATGACCTGCCTGTTCTGTCAGCTCTGCTTGCAAAGCCTGCGTAACTCTGTGTTTGTTCTCAAAATAAGCATGCAAATATGCTCTTTTAATTAGCCAGGGGTTTTAGGTTTGCTTTCTCCATAAGAAAACTGGAGCAGAATTCTGTGCTAACAAGCCAGTGGAAGCACCCTTAGCTAAGGGAGGCCAACAATAACAGGGGCATCACTTTCAGTCTTCATCACATCTCTGCAGCAGTGAGTAAGATGGCAAATCTAACATGAAAAGAGCCACTGGTAGGATTTGCTGTATTAGAAAATGCCTGCTGTTGAGTCCCTCAGGCACTGGTCATGGTGAAGCCAAGGACCCAGCAGTGAATTTTCTACAGATCTATCACTTCACTAAACCTAAAACAATTCCTCAGCAAGGCATTGAGCTTGGTGTCAAATACAGAAGCTGTTTGGAGGCTACCAGGACCCTCATAGGATTGCCATTCAAGTTTTACTTATATTCAGATGTGACACTGAGTTTTAAAAGCTAAGTACTCAAAAGTTAGGAAGTATTACAATTAATGTTGCATCTACAGTTGCTGCAGTTTCTTCACAGTCTGCTGTATGCCCAGGAATCCAGGAGTGTGAGTTTTGGGTGTCCTCAATAACCCACTGCTGCTCCCATGGGAACTTAAACACAGGCATCACTGCGCGCTCCCACACCAAAGTGGTCATGCATGACTCTACAAATGTTTTGAGGGTATCAGCCCAAGACCCTTCTGCCTGCCTCGCAGCTGCAGAAGCACAAGACCAGATGGCCACCAGGTCGGTAAGAGCTGAGATGTTGAGGGATGGAAAATATCTCACTGAGAGCTAATATTTATTTCTAGCTCAGAGCAGTGATATGCCAAGCCTAGAGTGATGGTAAAAATAAGACTGAAGACTAGGGAAGATGAAGGGCTTATGCTGGCTTTTATTCAAACTAAATGTTCTTCCAGCTTACACCATGCCAGTGTGACACTCTGTTGGAGCTTCTCTTAGCCTCTGGAACTCCTTTGCCAGTTTGGTGTTGTGGGTTTTGTTTTGTTGGTGTTTTTTTTTTTTTTTTTTTNTTTTTTTTTTTTTTTTTTTTTTTTTTTTTTTTTGCTTTGGAGGTTTTTTGTTTGTTTGTTTTTGTTTTTGTTTTTTCTTTTCCCCTGTGTTACCTAAGGTGTTAAACAAGGATGGAGGAAGGAGGAGATGTAGTGAAGATAAGAAGTCAGAGTGCTGAGTGACTGAGTGCAGCTCTGGCTAATGGAGTCCTTCCTGCTCAGCGCCTCAAAGATGTTGAGCACATAATTCTGGCCAATCAGTTTTGCAGACAGTTGCTGCTTTCCTTCCTCATTTTTAAAGTGCTTTCAAGTCCTTGCTCCAAACCTCAAGAGCACTTGGACTTCTAGAAGAATATGCCTCAGGTTTTGTCAACACAGTCGTTAGTCTCTGGTCTTCTCAAATACGGCTAACCTGTTTAGCCAAAAAATTCCATCTGGGGCAAGCCCCAGGAATGTCAAATTTTGGCCTGCAAGGTGAAGTGTTGGCAACACTGAAAAACACCACAAATCAGGCGCCTGAAAGGGGAAGCATTTGGCAAGGTTGTAAGAGTCAAAACCAACCTACGACACTCAAGAATAGAATGTGCCCCTATAAATAATGAAAAAAGAGCAGCTGCTATCTAAAAAAGTCAGAGCACGATGCAAAAATGCCCTCCAGGGTATTTGTATATGATTGCAGGAATTGGCATCCAGCTGGAGTGGGTGTGCAAAACGTCTGTCTGAGGCTAATCAGCCCTAACCTGTGCTTTAACATGTGTGTGTCTGGGCTTCCACGGGCAGCGTGGAAAACTCTGTCCCTCCAGCACTCCTTCCTCCCAGAAAAGGGGTGCAGAAATACATTACCTGGGCTCCTTACCCTGCTTTCAGAAGTGATTTAGGCATCTGTGTCCCCAGGGCTTAGGTTAGAAATACAGGTGATTAAGTTTGTACATTACTGCAGGGAGTGCAGCTCTACTTCATCTTTCAGCTGGGGCTGTATGGCCCAGCTTGGGGCTGCGATGTACCTGGGTCTGGAGGAGAGGAATGACTCTTACTCCTTTTGAAGAGTGAGAGTGGAGGTACTGCACACTGATTGGAAGTTTAAAGGCAGATGCTGTTTACTACTGCCTGTGTGCAGAAGGCAGTCGGGTGGAATGGATACACCCAGAAACTAAGCCAAGTCTATCAGGCTAAAACCATCTGGAATCCTCCATCCCTTCCACGCTCAGCAGGCCCGAGGGTAGGCCAGAACTGCCCTCCCAGATTAGGCCTCAGCAGGCTGCATGACGCAGCTCAAAATCCCCTGCCAGCCAGAAGCCATCTCCCACACACAAACCATGAGATAGCAGGGACCTGTGCTCTTCCCAGAGAAAAGTTAAGGGAGGAGAAGGGGAGAAGAGAGAAGAGCAGAGACAATAGCCAGACACTGCCTTATAAGCTGTGATAGGGGCAAGTGGAATAGAACAAC
Organism: Psilopogon haemacephalus; assembly: GCA_013396835.1. Classification (NCBI taxonomy): domain Eukaryota; kingdom Metazoa; phylum Chordata; class Aves; order Piciformes; family Megalaimidae; genus Psilopogon; species Psilopogon haemacephalus. The sequence goes on from VWZI01009704.1 coordinate 63,857, forward strand.
ACTATTACAACATCCTGGGGTGAGCAGGCCTGTCCCCTCCAACAGGAGTTCACCTCTGTAGTTTTCTTAAGGGACCCTTCAGACTACCGCACTATAAAAGTGATGCAAGTAAAAAATACTGAATCCAGCTTTATTACAAAGCTTGGGGAAAATCTGGGTGTAGGTACCAGAAAGTGTTGAAGGTGATGCGCTTGGGACTCAACAGTTGTGAAAAACAGGCTGTCATTTTGTGTACCTCACTGTTGGTTCCTGTGGCTGAGTGTGTTTGCCCTGCACATCCCTTTCTGTGGCTGGTGGCAACACTGCAAAAAGATTTACTCCTTCCTTTAAAGATTTGGAAAGGGATGGAGGAGAAGAAAAGACAAAGATGAAATTATCTGCGATCAGCAAATTTTACTTACCTTCCTCAGCTCTCCTATCACTAGCATTAGAAAGCCTTATGTTCAGGTGGGGCTCTTTTCTTTCTTTTGTTGATCAGCCTGGCAGAGAGATAGGCTTGCAGAAAAATGGTGTTGGGGACTTATATAAAGGTCCTCTTTGTAGCTGGCAGACTTCACATTTTAGGCTGCTGCTTTCCAAAAGTTTTGGACTTTTGAGGACATCTTGACTACATGAAAAAAATCTTGCTATTGCCTTTCATTAACTCTTTTTCTTGATGCTTTTCCTTTTTTTCTTCTTTCTTCCTTTCCTTCTTCCCTTTGTTCTTTCCTTTTACATCTTAGTCATAACATCCTTGAAGTGAGAGGAGAGAAACTAAAAGAAAATACTAAATACTTCAAGTATTTTTAAGCCACTAGCAATCAGCAGAATCCTGGAGAGGTCATCCTTGGAAATAATCCAGCTGGTGAACTCCTTATGGATGTCACCTTGCCAAGAGCAGTGCCATTTCCTCGTGATGTGAGTGTAGTTATTTATTATGTCATTGAAGATGTTATCTTTCAGGCAGCCTTTAAAGATCTTCCCTGGGGATTCATAAAGCTGGGCAGCAAGAACACCCTAAAGTTAAGTGCACAGCTCTGTTGGACATAAACCACTTCATATGTCAAAGACAACAAAAGTGGTAGAGATCTCATTTGCTTGCAGTAGGAAAGAAACAACTGGCAAGTAACACACTGAGCACATCACAATGGACAAGCAGGATGGTGCTCTAGATTCATAGCGACAAGTTGTGATTATGGACCCTTCATGCTTCTTGCCATGACTGCAAAGAGGCCCAGACTAGTGCTTCAAAATCCTTTCTGATGTGCTCTTACTGCTGCTAAGCACCATCATCATTGCAAACCTTTCCCCTACCCTGCTCACAGTGCTCAAATGTTGATGCTGTTTTCTAGATGCAGTTGTGAGAGCTCGTAGGGTAGAGCTATTAATAATTCACTGTCCCTGGGCCAAGTGATATCAGAGTCACACCCAGCACAGTGTTCTTCCTATAGTGAGTGGCCCAGAGCTGGCCATAATATTCAAGGTGTAGCTTCACCAGTGCTGAGTATGGGGGGATGATCACCTCCTTGCCCCTGCTGGCTACTGTCTTTCTAACACAAGCCAGGACACCGTTGGTTTTCTTGGCCACCTGGGCACACTGCTGTCTCATATTCAGTTGACTACAAACCAGTACCTGAAGGTCCCTCTTCAAGATGTAGCTTTCCAACCAGACACCCCAATTCTGTAGCTCAGCATGGGATTGTTGTGACACAAGTGCAAGACCTGGCACTTAGCCTTGTTGAACTTCATACGATTAGCCTTGACTTATCAGTCTAATCTGTCTAGATCTTGCTGTACAGCTTCCCTGTTCTCCAGCAGATCAACACAGTCATGTAGCTTGGTGTCATCTGCAAACTTACTGAGGGTGAACTGCATATCCTCGTTCAGATCATTAATAAAGATATTAAAGAGGATAGGCACCAGTACTGAACCCTAGGGTACACCACTACTGAAAATTATGCGTTTGTTCTGTTTCTTCCAGGCTTCAGGGGCTCATTTTGCAATCAGGTATTTGTATAGCTGGAGCTGCCACATGCTCAGGCTAATGCCTGCTTTTCTGTCAGGAGCCTGACTTTTTCAGAAGTTCAAGATTCTGTTGTACATGCATGCACTAAAGATGATCTGGGTCTCATCCTTTCATGGGGACAAGCTGAGTCCTAGATTGCTCTGTTGTAACTCACATCTCTTTTAGGATCCAGCAATGTCTGCCCCACTGCACCTATGTGAAGAGAACCAAGGAAAGACATAGGCTGCAGCAAAAGCCCCATGGCTTTCTCAGTAAAACTATGCCATGAGGCAAGTGCTGGTAGAGACTGGCAAAAAGTTAACAAAAACACCCAAAAGGGCTGAGCTGACTACAGATCAGACCTGAACCCAGAGCATTTTGTGAATACAGAAATGTCAGCATGCACCACTCAGACAGGTGAGCACAGCAACAGCAATCAAGGAACGGCAGTGACCCTGCACTGCTGTGGGCATGCACTCCCTGGGCATGCCCACTGAGATGCATGATCTTGGTGAAGATGCAACCTGTTACATATGGGTATTTCTGCAGTGTAAGCCTCCTCTTGCACTCATTTTGTTTAGTAATGAGGTGAGGTGAGGTGCAAAAGCTGGAAAAGTTTTCCTGATGGTGGTGTTAGAAAATCCTCAGGGACCACAGGTAAGGGCACTTAAGTGGGGCACTTGCCTGTGCCCTGCACCACAGCCCTGTCCAAAGGTACTTTCCAAACTGAGATCAGCAGGGCCTTGGGCAAGGGACACCCAACTGCAGTCAGACAGTGTGCTTCTGCTGTTCTAAGGCCTTTGGTGTGAATCAGCCAGTCTAGGCACATGAGAGAATCCCCACAACAAAAATGTCTATCAGCATTGCAGGCAGCTTACAGCTCTCTGAAGACGAGTTCAACCTCAGTCTCATGTCACTCCTACTTTATAGCTTAGCATGACAAGTGGAATGAAGCCTATTGCCAGATGGTTTCAATGTAAAAGTGTAGTTGGTTTCTATTATGAAATCCTGGTAATTGTAAGTATCTGAGTGTTAAAACAGAAACAATACCCTGTCTGCACACAAGCTCTCCTGTGCAATTGGCACTGGCAGGATACTGCAACAACTTTTTTAGTTCCTGTCCTACAATTAAGATATGACATGTGCACTGATTTTAAAGAAAGAAAAAGTCTGCTTGAGAAAAGCAGTGAAGGCAGCTATACAAAATAAGTATTAGATTAGGAGAAACAAAAAGGTGATGAATACAAGTACTAATTAGAAGTTAAGAAAAATTATCACAAGAGACAGAAAAAAGTGCCCTGTGTTCACAGTAAAACTGAAGAGCATGAAGGAGGGGGAATTTTACATTAGGAGCAAAACATTCTAACACTTTCTGAGTGGTGCTTGGCAGTAACACTCCAGGAAGACAGGCACGGCCAACAGATTTTTCATATTAGGAATGAGGGGAAGAACGACTGTAAAATACTTCTTCTAACCTATCAACAAGAAAATATTAATAAAGATCTGCAGAAAAAAAGTATTATTTTTTTTAATCAGCATATAGAAACTACTTGCATCCAAGGCTCTATGGCGTCTGTGCTACACCCGATGGATCTTTGTACAAATGCTTCCATAGCTCTTGTAGAAAATTAGTATTCTGTAAGACTTGTAGAGAGGTTTAGTAGCCTAGCATGGCAATTGCAACACTTCAGCTCAGAACAATGAGTATCAAGGGCTGGCTGGGACAGAAAGTACTTAACAAAGAATTGAAGAGTAGTGTTACAATTTAGTAGCAGCCCTGCAGAAAGGCACCTCAGTGTTGCACTGGATGCCAACCTGCTTAGGAACTGACAGTGTGCTCTCATTGCTCTGGGATGCATTCAGAGGCACATGGCCAGTCACTGAGACAGGGTTAGTACTCCCTTGTGTCAAGCATTGGAGAATATTGCATCCTGTTTGGGGTCTCCCAGTTCAGCTGGGGTGAGTTCAATGGAGGGGCATGGACACAGTCAGAGCTGAGTGCCCTTGCAAGGAAGGCTTGAGGAGCTGTTGCATTGTGCTAATCTAATAGCTGCCTCTAACTATCTAAAGCAGATTTATAGGTAGTTATACCTGTGAAGAATGGTTACAAAGTTAATACCACCAGATGACATAGCAAGGAGCAAAGGACAAAAATTGTGGCTTGAGAGGGGATAGGGTAAGACATTAGGAAAAAAACACTGGAGGAGAGGTAGGACAGTTCTGGAAGAGGTATTCAAGGAGGCTGATGAATTACTCTCTTTGAAGATCTTTGAGTTTTGGTGACAAAGCCATGCCTGACTGACGTGGCATTGGTGTAGTTTTTCTTCAATTAGGAGGCTGGACCACACAATCTCCTGCCAACATTTCCTATGATTATTGATGAATGAAGATTAACTAAGGTTAAAAAACCTGCTAAATAAATCAGATACCTTTTTTTTTTTTAATGTGATTGCTGGTGTGACTGGCAGAGACAGCAGCTTAATTTACTGCTTCTGCACCCACACAAATTCCCACTTGATAATGTACAACATCTTGGTTAAGAAATGTGAGCAGCAAAGAAAATCAGTGTGACACTTGCTGACTGACTTGGAAGCAGGGAAAATGAGAGCTCCTGAAATGAAGTATTGGATGCAGAAGTGTAAATGTGCCAGCACTACAAAGTGGTGCACTTCTGACAAGTTTCCTTGTGAAAAGTGCCAGGGTGGGGTTATATAACATTTCTGTGAGTGACCTGGAAGATACACCACTGGCAAAGCCTACAGTTGATTGAAAGATAGTGATAAGCATTAAATTAGGTGTTACCACCTGGAGTTATTTGGTTCCTTGGGAACACAACTGCAGTAAAAAGACATTAGGTGAGGAAGTGCAGGCATGCAGGGGAATCAGGTCCTTTCTGAAACTACAGGAAAGCAGGAGGTTGCAGTTGTGTGGTCAATGGATAGGCAGATCTGAGCATAATGCTACAGCTGTGCAAGTCAGTGTTGCCCTGCATTACAGATCAGAGAACTACTAAGTGAGAGGGAATCTCTCTCTCAGCTACTGCAGGAGCACTGTGCCTGCTCAATGGATCTTGGAATCAGGAAGATGCTGAAAAGTTGGGGAGGATTCAGTGAATAGCCATTGGAATTACTGGACTGTTACACTAACCATCTGCTATAGTGGTGGCAAGATTAGAGCCCAAAACACAAAATGTAGAGCTGATGGTAAGAAAGACTCAAGCAATAGAATATGAAAATCCTTTAACTTTAATAACCTGGATCTTACAGGAGAGGAAAAAAACCCAGACCTCTTATTTCACCCCTTCTGCCACCAGCTCTACAGTTGCCAATTGTTATGTTTGAGTAAAACATGATAAAGACTTACTTTTCCAGTAATCTGTGATTTCATTTGTTGTGGTTTATATAAACACAGAAATTAATCTGTTTACAGGGCAGGGAAATGCTTTCCAAAACCTGCAGCTTCTAAAAGAATGCAAAGCAAATACTGAAAACATACCCGTGTATCTTTTCCTATGCCCACTTCTTTTCAAACAAACAACCAAAAAAAAACCCCAACAAAAACACCAGAGCATTTTATTTCAAAATAAAGAGATCAAGTTACAAACATACAGGCTTTTCCCAAATGCCACCTCTGTACCCAGAAAGAGATTAAATAACTGCATACAGCATTAAAAAAAAAAAAAAGAAAGAAAGAAAAAAGAAGGATTTCAGTTAGATCATTAATAGGCATTTAGCTTTAACAAGTACCAATATAAAACACTTCTCAAAAATTCACCAGGGAATAAGGATTTTATCACTTGAGGAGCAGTGCATGGCTCTGTGACATGCTGTGATGCTGGATAATGATCTAATAGGTCTCACTGACAACAAGCTGGCATCCTGCCACAGCTACCCAGCTGGGAGCATGAGAAAACCTGCAAATAATACCTCCTGCTTTACCAGCTACCAGAACAGCATGGGACAAATGTGGTTGCAGCAGTCTCTCCCAAACAAGACACAAGATAAAATGCCTGAGCCTGGACATTGCTACTGATGGCTAATTTTGAAAAGTTCAGTCACCAAAAAAAAACAGTTGGGATGGAACTTCAGTTTTCCATCTGCAAAGTGAAAGAAAGTTCACATAAAAAGAAACCAAAACTATGTGTTTTGAAATGCACTGGTCTAATGCTGCTTTTTTGTTATTAGTTTGCCTGATTATTAGTTAATGGTTAGATTAGTAGTACTTCCTATTTGTGAAAATACAAACAAACGTCTGAAGAAATGCTACAGGTAGCAAACATTTTTCTTTCCTGGGTTTTTTTTTTTTAAGGTTATGGTTTCTGTGAAATTCTTCATGAACAGAGGATATTTTGATTCACTTATATTTTGAGACATTTCATCCAGCTCATGAAGGTCTTCTCTGTCATAGTAGATTGATAGTGGAAGAACACTATTATTTACCATCATTGTACCTTTGCTTCAAGATCTGTAAGGCACTATGAGACTTACTTGTCTTCATCTCCAGGGCTTCTGATGGAAATTTCCCTTATTTAGAAAGAGGGTCATGCTGTAGTGATGTTCTTACTTGTCACTTCGAGTTTCAGATTAAAATTGAAATAACAAAGAAGATTTTTTTTTTCCTTGAAAGTTCTCAAGAAAAATGCAGCCTAGCCTAACCATGTTACAAAGCTGTGCTTCTAGTTGTGCAGGTTTTGAATGCAAACCCACAGCTTTTCTGACTTTTTTTTTTTTTTCCTCCTGGAAATTGACTCTACCATCTTTCAAATCAGTGAATGTGGGCATGTAGGAGAAGACCAAGAAAGTGCTCTGTGTGTTTTGTTCCTAGGACCAATCTTTCCCAGGGCCTGTCATGAGGTTGCTAGGATTTTAGATGATTTACCAACAGCTCCTTGCATATCTATCATAAAAGGACAATGGTTTACGCAGTTCGTGTTTGTGCTAACCTCTACTTATGTTAGGCATAGAGAATATTCCTTTCTATCCACCACTGGAAATGGTGCTGATTTTGAAGACAATTAGGAAAGGCTAAAGCCCTCTGCTAAGATACCTGCTAGGGTGCTAGGTGGGCAGCTGTCACCCTTCCATGCTCTACTGGTGTTTACAAACTCATCCCAGGGGCAGAAATTTCCAATTTGCCTACTGTGCACTGAAACTCAGATCTCTTCAGATGGAACCATCCATGTTCTCCATCTCTCTGAGGACAACCTGATAACACCAAATTCTTTTTCTGTAGTTAGTAAGAAGTGCAGGAGTCTTGTGGGCTGCAGTGTTGCCAGTTGTGATAGTAAAATCAAGTAAAACCATAGCATGACCCATAAATTTAGACAACCAGCTCTACAAACACAAAAAAAAAATCCATTTTTTTGTGGAACAAGGATCATTCTGATTGCTTGCAGCACTCATTTTTCATATGGTTTGAAGTTTTTTCCTAACATGGCTAAAAATAGTATCATGTAAGGCTTCTTTCCAATAAGTTTATTTGTAACTGAAGTAAACTGAAAATTAAAAAGAATACAAAAATGAAAAAGTAAAGCAATGAAAAAATTAAAGCAGCCACTAATTAGGGATGCAGAAAGAAGAAATATAAGTAGAAGTTTTTATCTGGGAGATAAAAAAGAGGAAGAGACAGTCTTAATTTATTAATAAAAGTAGATTCCTGCTTATGAAACAAGCACCCTGTGGATATTTCAGTACAGATGTGATTTTCTGCACTAAAAGCATCCCTTTGCTTTTTGGCTCCCATTGTTTGAGTTTTGGTTTGTTGTTTTTTTTAAACTCAGTCAAAATACTTCTCTACTCAGTGGACAGACTCTCCTCAGATGAATTTTGGCAGTCCCTGTGCCAGATAGGTTAGGCTTGTAGGGGGCAGACCAGCCTTAATCAGTTGCTCGGCCTCTCTGAGCTTGCCTTTCTTCTTGAAAGAACACAATAACCCTTCCATACTTCTCTTACATCATCCCACAGTGACTCTTCAGTTACCTACCTATCTGAGTTACAGTGGTATGACTGCCATGTACTATACTTACTTTCTGAAGTCCTTCAATGACGGTTTTCATTCACAGAAGGTAAGCACCAGAACCTACATGATGTTGTCCTGACTGCTTAACAAACCCTCTGCGTTAATCCCTAGGTAAGCCTGGGAGGTTTATCATACAAGCTTAAGAAACTGGTAGGAAGGTTCCTATAGCAACACCCACCCACTCACTGGACACTGGATCCTTACATGACAAGTAATAATCTTCTCTCTCCATGCATCTCCTCCAGATCTATCCTTAGAACACACATCCACTGATTTTGCATGGAAAAGGAGAAAAGGAAGGGAAAAAAAGTGTGGTGGATTTTATTAAACTGTTCACTCTGGAACCAAGCATATGAGATGTGTATCTCAGAAGGCAAAGTTGTGGAAAAGTCCAGCTGATGAGAGGAGATTTCCCTTCTGCATGACCATCATAGCACAGGTGCAGCCCTTCAGCACAGAGGAGGAGGATGACAATACACAGCAGCGGTGTTTGGCAGCCGTGCAAGCTCCTGGACTAAGAGGCTTGTGCTCACCCTGTCCCTGGAACAGCCCCTACTACTGCATGGTTCAGAAATGGAGGAACTCACTCCAGCAGTGGTACAAGCATCCTCATTGCCTCTAGCACTTGGCTATAGAGCTGCCTTCACTGTGCCTTAGCATGTAACATCAAACAAAAAGTTCTACTGGGAAAAAAGCAACTGAAGAGCAAGCTCTCTTGGGAGAGGGATCAGGCCTGACGGTCATTATGAAGCTATCAAATAGCAATGCTTTAGTACCATAGCTGCAGGTAAGCAATAGGAGTCCTGTGATTCCCCTAATGATGGCATCATAGATGTTTCACTGTTTTCTGTCAGATCAGTGTGCAAATTATATGTGGCAGGGAGCATTTTCAGTTTACAGTGGTGGGCAGCAAATGCAGTGATACAGACAAAAAACAAAGAAAAGGAAGTAAGAATGACATTGATCTTTAATGAGATTTTTTTGTGGTTAGATTTTTTGTGTTGTAATAAAATCTATAACCAAAGAGTACAAAAACTCACATGAGTCAGGTTGTTCTGGGTGCATCTGATGCTACCACAAGCCATTTGAGCTCTGCTTGTAATTATATTGTCAAGCACAGCATGATGTCAGATATGCACATATGTAATATTGAGGATCACTGTTCCCAGGTTCCTTTCTTCATTGACTAGTGACATCAATTCATACATTAAGGGAGAGAAAGAAGATATTAAGAACTACTAAAGATTAGAGATAAACAAGGGCAAATTTTCAGCTCAAAGTCTATTTCAAATGCACAATTACAATTTATTTCCCTTTCTCTGGTCAAGTCTGAGTCCCTCATATTTTGACAACTATGGTGTCTGCCTGCAGACTATATCTGTTTGGTAGGATCTGTGATTATAGGGGAGTTTGCTGCTGTTTGAAATGAAATACCCATCTGGAGTTATAGTGAAGCCTCATTCTCAGATAAAAATCTATTTGATAATTTAAGACACTCAAGCCTGCTCACATTTTTGGAAAGCATTGGTTAACCATCCCACAAGCAGAAAGACAGGCTGTAATTTTAAGCAGCAGCTCACCAGATTGCCAGCCATCACATATTAATTACTTCACCACAAAGCTCTTGCTTGGAGTCTCACTTTCAGGAAAGAGCTGCTAGTTTTTCTGCCTTTCTGTGATACCTCCCTGAAGAACCATCTAACCTGACAAAGCTTTTTTTCAAACCCACCAACACAAGCATCTTCAGTGGGGACATATGTACCTGTAACCTCAGATATATTCCCAATACTGTATTCAGAATTAAAGGTCTGAAGAGATGGATCGTGATAGAACCTTATCCCTAGCTGCTTTCCTGTCCAGAAGGCAAGAAGAAGACCAAGCAGCCCCATCTGTTTTCAAAACTCGAGTCAAAACCAGGGGCAACAAAACTCCCCTTAAGATGTCCACACCACAGCTGTTTGTGAGGAAGCAGCAGAGGGGTGCTGGAGCAATGCCAGACTGCATCGTGTTGTTCTGCAGAAGACAAAAAGGCTGCCAAAGGGACACCGAGACAGTTTTGGAATAAGCATGGTGCCATAGTAAGGACTCGGCACCATTTGGAGGAGCAGGAGGAAGAACCCGCCTTGCCCTGCCGGAGGGGATGGTGACTGCAAGAGCAGCAAACGGGGGCAGCGAGGACTCCTGGGGCCAGTCAGCAGGGGAAGCCAGGAGCATTTCAGAGCTGTCCCTTGCCAGCCACGATGCTGGGGAAACCCTCCAGCCCTGCCAACGAGGGTGCCATGCCAGAGCAGCAAACACCCCCGCAGTGGCTGTACTGCTGGCGCCTGAAAGCTTTGTCCCCATTCCGATCCAAGATAACCTCTCATCTGAGCCAACACTACTCTTTGAGCTCCCAGCTCTCCTCCAGCCAGGTCCCCTCTGCACTTTCACAGCAACCCCGCTGCCCTCTGCAGCTGCTGCCATGCAGGCCAGCCCACCCGGGGAGGCATCTGCTGTCACTGAAAAGCAGGCTAGTGAGCATCCTGCCCACAGGGGAGTAGCCTCATCCTCAGTAGTTTGGGATTGAAATGCTCCTGGGATCTGGGTTCAACTCACCCTATCACCCCCCACTCATCACCTCCTCCTATCAGTGTCCACAGAAGCACCCCATGTTCACTTTGCTGGCTGGGGAGTTGCCAGGCACTCTGTGCTGCTGAGAATGGATTCAGAATAAGGATCTGGGCAGGGTGTGGAATAAGGAGCCACTGAATGGGAAGCTCATTTCTGATCCCTGGGGAATTTCATGCTCCATAAGTACCACAACTTCATGCAGAGATGAAATATTATGCGGAGCAAGAACCGCTTCATCATATAAATCAAGACAAGGAAGCATGAACAAAGCCCTTTCTGTACTCCTTCCTCACAATCCCACTGCTTACAGAGTAAATGCCACAAACTAAACTTCATGACTGAAGCCTTGTGCTAAGAAATTATGGATTTCATGCTTTTCACAGGCTGACTGTAGACTCATTTGTGGGCCTGCCTTTTGCTGTTAATATGTTCTCCATCTTAATAAAGGTACAATAAAGCAAATATACTTCTAGACTTAAAAATACATGAAACATCAGAGTACAAACCACATTTCTGCAGAAAGGGTGAGCAGCCAGCATTGATAATGATATTGAAAGTGGGGATTAAGGAGCAGAGTGCTGAGGGAGCCAGCATATGGCAGCCTATTGACCTGCCCCATATGCAGCGGCTATTGTTCCCTCCACACTGTACCCACAGCAGCCCACTCCCTTCCCTCCGCCCCTCTCCCTCCTGCTTGTTCCCTTTATTTTGCAAGCTGGGGCTGGGATTTGCTAAAACTTGACATTTACACATGAATTGTGCAAGGTGCAGCACAGAGAGACAGGGTGACCTGGGCCACTAAGCAGTGTCTTGGTAATTAGACTTGGCAGAAAAAAAAACGACCAGCAGCAGCTATTGGAGAAGTTGCTCTGGTTTCAGTGGTGGAAAGGGGTTTACAGCAGCAAATCCTCACTCCTTTCTTTCTTGGCTAGGGTAGGTCAGGGTAAGATCTGGTTTAATTGCTGAGATACTGTTTTTGACATGGTTGGCAGAGCTTGTAGAAAATGAATTTCCAGACCTGTAGGCTTTTTCATGGAGCAGGAGAATGCAGAAATTTTCATTCTCCAAAACAAGCAGAACAGCTTCTGGTACGGGCTTGTCTAGAGATCCTGCCAGGCACCAGTCCCACATGTTTCTTCAGCTCCTGGTTGAAAGATGAGAAGATCAATCCAAATCGTGTATCAGGTTCACTCAGAAGATGTTGTTTGCAAAGCCTGAGCCAGATCACCTGGGACCCACTGGCCTGGAATAGCTTATGTGGACCTGTGAGGTCTTGTGCATTGCAAAGTGTCACTTGACTGAATCCTGCCTTGCTGTAGTGCCATGTTGTCTTAAGGTTTTGGGTGGGATCTAACCACCAGGTTCACTGTGGTTCCTCCTCTATCTTTCCAAAGTGTGCATCTATCTCCCCTGATCCCCAGAGCTCATGTCCATCACCAAATGAACTGTACAGAGGACTGCAGTGTGGGGAGTTGCACCACTCACCTGGCAGTGTTGCACAAGGCAGACTTAGAGATGCCTTGACTGTCCCATAAATGCATTACCAGGGCTCCCCAGCAGCCACTTAATTTGAGGTGAAAATGCCAGCAAATAAATCCAAATCCAGATGAAACCATGGGGCTGGTATCCAACTTTTGACTCAGCTGACCGATATGAAGAGACATTATGGGCAGAACTGGATCCCACATACTCCTCTATGGAAAACATTAATATGTCATATGGACAACTCAGGACCACTAAATGACTTCCCAACTAATTAAAATGATACAGCTATTTTTGAATCCTACAAGCTATTAATCCCAAGTATGTTTCTTAGCCAGAACTCTATATACTTATTTGATTTCTATCTAAACCCATAAACTAAGCCTCATTCATTGATCAGATTCAAACTACAAGGCCTTTTAAGAGTTTTTAGGTCGTGTTTTTTGTGCCGCACAGAGTCACCTTTGACTTGCCTTTTCAGGCAGCCCTGCATCACGCATTGAGAGCACCCCTTTCCCTCTGTGCCCACCCAGCAGTCAAGCCAATATTGCTGCAAGTACAAGCATGATCTTCTTAGTGTATTCCTGATCAAATTGGATCAGAAAACTTTCAAGAGAGTAAGAAGAAGCCTTTAGACATGATCACTCTACTTTCACTTCTGACTGCCTTCAAACTGTCCTCTCCTTCCCAGCCATACACTATATGCTTTCTTAAACCACAATCCCTTACTTTCACCATCTGACCTATTTTCCCATCCCTCTTTCAAATGGAAATTATACCTGATTAAATCCAAATCAACTCCCCAACCTCCAGCCAAATTTGTAGGTTGAATGGGCAGAATAAACTTGTTCCCAGTGCCCTCCCTGCTCTCTACCATGGTATACAGTGCTGCCGTTGATGCTCGGATAGCACAAATGATTAGCAACAGGATACCACAGCAAGGGAGGAGGCTGCACTGCTCAGGACCAGGAACTGTGGAAGCTACCTAAAAATGAATGTAGCAGGAAACTGAGAACAAGAAAATCTGATTAAAGTGGTAGGAAAGAGACTCCAGTCTTCAAGGAAAGACACCTATAAACTATGGCTGGTAAAATTGGCTTCTCTAAAACTTGAGATGGGGAATGAAAACATGGAAAAGGCTGATGAGACTTCCCCAGTGCTGTAGTTCCACTTGCAGTTGAGCATAGGGAACAAAACTTCCATGTGGTTTATTCATTACACACTGAATTAAGCTGATGGCCAGCATGTCCTGTGAGCATCTAGGACCTGTCAGCAGCTGAATGGAAGCATTGTGCATCAGCTGCTGCTGTCAGAGAATGGGTCTGCAGTCAGCAACTCTCTGCAGAAGCTCTTTTCTATCAAGAAGGACTTTAATCATTCAATCACTTGGTGGCATTAATCCAGATGTTGTACCTTTGTGGTTTCCTTGCAGTGAGGGCTTTTCACTGGGGTCTGTGCCACAGGAGGCAGTGAAGGTAAGACTACTTCTTAATGAGAAAGTGGCAAGATCTCATTGGCCTTAAGGAACAAACGGGAAAGCAAGAAAACCAAGCTTGCATTAGAAATCCCCGGCTTACACCCACCCATGCTTTTGTAAGGGGTCACACCAAAGGTTTGGAAAACATTACCCCTTAATTTTTCCTTTTCTTTGAAACAAATGGGATTGGATTTTTCACATTTCTTTGGGTTCTGAATACTAGAAGGGCAGATGAATGTGCTTGAGTCTTCAAAACAATACTTGAGGTAGGCTTGATGAGTAAAAACTGCACAATTTTGCTTTTCTTTCACCCCAAGTTTTTAATTATCTCAATTCAGCTGAATCATGTCAAGTCTGACATGTACCACTAGGAGGGTGAGAAGAATTAGGTCCCTGCCAGTGTCTTTTCTGTAGCTAACTGCCTTGATGCAACAGGCTGCACTCAAAAGGAAGAGCTCTGTCAGGAGGAAGAGATTAGTGGGGTACCTTTATTACAGCTGTTACTCCTCTGAAGTAACAAGAGTCACAGCACAGGCTAATTTGGACCATGGTTTTTATTGGACCATTATTACAAAGGAAGGTTGCTCAGGTTCTGAGACAGTGCACCGAGACACAAAAACACATCATCCTTTGTAATGCAAATGTGTTTTCTGCCTGAATAGGCTTCAGAGACCCACGGACAAAAAAAAAACATTGATGTCTGTAGCTTTGCTCTTAGTCTTCTGTGACGTATAACTTCAAACCAAGGAATTTTAATTTGACAGATGGACATTTAATCATAACTAATAATGCATACTGGTCCTTAAGTCACAAGCATGTGGTGTCCCTGCACCTGTGGCCAGTCTCCCTTACAAGGGAAGCCTTCTCTCTTCCAGATCATCCAGCCCATTTATTTTTCAATATCCCCAGAAAACCTGCCTGCCTTTCCAGGCAGATCCACCCACCAGGGCCTTGCAAATGCCTGTCACTGCTTGCATGACTGTCTGCAGGGTGGTGTTAAGAGAGGGTGTTATCAGTGTAGGGTGCACTTCAGCAGCTTTGAAACAGCCTTGAAAACTTTATCATCACAACCTGCCTCCTAATTGCTGCAGATGGTACAGGAAGCTTTACTTTCCATCCTGAGTGGGTGAATTTGTTGCTGCCAGGACTGAGAAGGCTTATCCTGGGTGGATATACTGTGACCTTCAGGCTATGGCTTTGTAAGTTCATCTGCTGCTAATAGCTTTTCCACTTACTGGCCAGTTTTAACCATTCTTACAGAATGGTGGAAGACTAAAAGCTATTATTTTTCTTCCAGGTTGTGAAAAATAAACTGCAAAACAATGGAAAAAAATCCTGCCAATATTGCCCATGGTGGAAGGTTGGTAAACTCAACTCTAATAGCAATCAGATAACTGTGCTAAGAAGGATGGAAGGGAGAGAATGAAAGAGGCTGTGGAACAAGCAACTGCACTGTGATTGCTCCCTGAACCCCTCCAAACACCTTTCCTTCTAATTCACCTAGCCACAGCCATCCCACAAGGAGAGTGGTGAAAACCTCAGTCCTCTGCTCTCCTCACTGCTCCAGCTGCTCAGAAACCCATTCACCACACGGAGGAAAAGCAAACACTCAGTGATGCCAAGTACAGGGAGCTGCAGACCAGTAATTTCCCACAGGTCAACTCAGTTTTCCAGCAAAGAGATAATTTTCCCTCCTTGTTGAAGCCTTTATTCCTTCTTATGCCTCTGCAACCTTTGCAGGACATGTGTGTCAGCAGGCTTGTGGGCACCCCCTGGTGAGGTGACACATGGACAGTGGTGGGGGTAATGACACCTCAGCACTGGCTTTACACACTTGACAGAAATTGTGAACACAAAACTTATCTGTGATCTGTCCCTCCTTGCCATCACCCTCTCCATTGATTTAGCTTGATAAAACCTAGACAGCTGCAATGAATTTTCACCCATTGCTGTGAAAAATTTGAACAGAGCATCACTACTAGACCAAGGGTTGGAAAAGGGCATGTCTGGTGTGCAGACACCATGAGCCAGTGTTTGCTCATGTCCACCTGCCTATGACCATCTGCTGCCTCTTGTCTCGTATTTCAGTAACAAGGCTCCTTTCTGCGGGGGTCGGCACAATGAAGCCACGCCTGGGATTAGTAATATGACAATAATAAATAATACAGTGATGCTAAATTCAGTTGATGTAAACATGATAGAAGAAGAATGGGCCAAAGACATGGACTAGGATCTGTATAGCAGCACTAAGAAAAAAGGGAATTATTTTATATCAAGATCTGCCCATACCTGTAAACGTGGGCTCTATCCTGCTCCTATCTTTCCCTTCAGAAGTCACTTAGTTTCGTGAGTTTCCCCTGATGGACATTATGTACTTTATAAGATTGAATTTACAGCCAAGTGATGAAGTATTGACGTCCAGAAAAATGTATGCTGTGGACTTGGAATGTTGTGTAAGGCTAGCTCCAGCTTAGAGCGGAGATTCATTTTGGAAGGCACTAAACCCATTGTGATTTGTGCTTGCAAGAAATATTGTTTCTGGTTTTAGAGGATGCAATTCAAGTCTGGATCGTGTTTTCTAGGCAGCCTGGAGCTATTCCAGGGGATTCAATTAGTGATATTAGTGCTCACTTAATACTGGGGGTGTGTGTCCAACAGACAGGAAACACTCTGTAACATGTCAGGTTTGTGTTTAGAAATAGGCTGAAGAGATTTAGAAATGTCTTGGATTTGCTTGTGTTTGAAGTCGTTTCAGCTTGAGAGGAAGAAAGAAAACCAAAAAACCCCCAAAAAAACCCAGCAAAAGCCCCAACTTTGAATGCAAGCTGGAAAGCCATTTGGAGGCTTTGTATTACCATCATGTGTTTAAGGGCAGCCCAGTAACAGCTTCTCCTCAATGTGACAGGCTAGTTCAGGCATGCTTTGGCTCTGAAAAGGACTTTGCCAGGCACCCACAGTTCTGTAACTGTAGGAGAAATTTGTATCTGCTTCGTGACTAAGACCTAGTTCAGCAGGATCGAACAATCCTCTCTCCGGGACTGCTCCTCTGCTCCTGGACTGAGAACTGCAGCACTGCCTCTGCTCCTTCCCCTACTGCAGCCCCAATGGTGAAAGCATTTTTTTACCTGTTTCCTTCAAATATGTGAACAGTACATTCATAGCAGAAATGGTAACTTGAGACAAATAATATTCTAGGTGGAGCAGCATGATATGGATTCTTCATGATATATGGATAGGGGCATAGGCACATGGACATTTCTCTATGACTAAAAATCAAGCAAAAAAAGCAGAAGATGTGCATGGGTGAGCAACAAGCTTCTGTGAAAACTCAGGTGGAGGCAGGAAGTTCACAGATTGTGGAAGAAGGGGCTGGCCACTTGAGAGCCATATAGAAATGTTGTCAGAGTATGCAAGGATGCAACGAGAAAGGCTGAGGCACACTTGCAATTAAATCTGGCAGGGGACATAAAGAAAAAATTAAGAGCTTTTTCAAAAGGAAAAGTAGGGGAATGTACAAGAATAAGAGCTTTTTCAAAAGTAGGGAAAATGTGAGCCTGCTGCAGAATGAGATGAAGGGCAGATGAGGAGAGAGCAATGGATTTACCAAAGGGAAATCATACTTCACCAGTCTGATAACCTTCTATGGTGGTGTGACCAGTTGGGTAGATAAGGGGAGATGAGTAGCTGTTGCCTATTTTGAATTCAGCAAAACTTTTGACACTGTCTTTCATAGCATCCTCATAGGTAAGCTTAGGAAGTGTGGGTTAGATGAGTGGACAGTGAGATAGATTGAAAACTGGCTGAATGACAGAGTTTGGAGGATTGTGATCAATGGTGCAGAATCTGGCTGGAAGCCTGTAGCTAGAGGTGTTCCCCAGGGGTCAGTACTGGGTCCAGTCTTGTTCAGTGTATTCATTATCAGTTTGGATGAAGGAACAGCATGTGCTCTTAGGAAATTTGGTGTTTATACAAAGCTGGAAGGAACAGCTGACACACCAGATGACTGTGCTGCTATTCAGCAAGGCCTGCACGGGATGGAGAGGAGAGCAACGATGCTGGTGAATGGACTAGAGAATTAATCTTACGAGGAGCAACTGAAGGAGCTGGGGCTGTTTAGTTTGAAAAACAAGAGGCTGACAGGAGACCTCATCACTGCAATTACACAAAAGGATATTGTGGAGAGGTTGATGCTGGTCTACTCTCATATGTAATTAGTGATAGAACAAGAGGGAATGGCCTCAAGCTGCAAGGAGGTAGGTTAGACCTGATATTAGAAAAACTTTTTTCACTGAGAAAGTGGTGAAACATTGGAATGGACTGCACAGGAAGATGGTTGAGTCACCAACCCTGGATGCATTTAAAAGTCATTTGGATGTGCTGCTTGTGGATATGGTTTAGGGGTGAACCTTTTAGAGTAAGGATAACAGTTGGACTTGGTGATCCTGAGGATCTTTTCCCACCTGTATGTTTCTGTGATTCTGTGATCAGTGTGAAGTTCAATAAAGGCAAGTTCCAAGCCCTACACCTGGGAAGGAATAACCTTGTGCATCATAGAATCATAGAATCAGTCAGGGTTGGAAGGGACCACAAGGATCATCAAGTTCCAATCCCCCTGCCATGGGCAGGGACACCCTACCCTAGATCAGGCTGCCCAGAGCCTCATCCAGCCTGCCCTTAAACACCTCCAGGGAAGTGGCCCAAACATCCTCCCTGGGCAATCCATTCCAGGGTCTCACCACTCTCATGGTGAAGAACTTTTTCCTCACATCCAGTCTGAATCTCCCCACCTGCAGCTTTGCTCCATTCCCCCTAGTCCTGTCACTACCTCATAGCCTAAAAAGTCCCTCCCCAGCTTTTTTTTAGGTCCTCTTCAGATACTGGAAGGCCACAATAAGGTCACCTCAGAGCCTCCTCTTCTCCAAACTGAACAGCCCCAACTCTTTCAGTCTGTCCTCATAGGAGAGGTGCTGCAGCCCTCTGATCATCCTCATGTCTCTTCTCTGGACACGCCCCAGCATCAGTGCAGGTTAGGGGCTGAACTGCTGCAAAGCAGCTCTGCAGAAAAGGACCTGGAAGTGCTGGTGGATAACAAGGCCACCATGACCCAGCAATGTGCCCTCATGGCTCAGAATACCACTGGCCTTCTTAAGCCAGTGGTGCTTCAAGAAGACTGTGACCAACAGGCCAAAGGGTGTTCTCTTCACCCTCTCCTCTGGCTTTGTCAGGCTGTGCTTGGAGTTTTCTGACCCCTCCTGGGCTCTGCAGTTCAAGAGAGGCAGGGGACTGCTGGAGAGAGCCCAACATGTGGCCAAGATGATGATGAGGGGACTGGAGCATCTCTCTTACAAGAAGGCTGAGAGACCTGGGGCTCTTTAACTTGGAGCAGAGTAGACTGAGAGGGGACTTTTTTTTAATGCTTGTAAATATCTAAAGGCTGAGTGCCAAGATGATGGGACCAGTCTCTTTTTAGTGGTGTCCAGCAACAGGATAAGGTGCAACAGACACAAACTGAAATACTGTGAGAGTCTAGAGGCCTGATCCAGGCTACCCAGAGAGGTTGCAAAATCTCCCTCTTTGGATGTGATCCCGTGCAACCTGATCTAGGTGAATCTGCTTTAGCAGTGTGATTGAACCAGATAATCTCCAGAGATCTTTTCCAACCCCTACCATTCTGTGACTCTGTCATTTTCTCCAATTACTGCTGACACAAGTCTGCAAGAAGCCTAGACACTTTGTTGGTGAGGACACACAAGCTGTGAGTCTCTGCAGGAGAATGAGCAGTGGGGGCTCCAGGGAAAAGTGAACTCACCAGGAGTGGGACCGCAACAGTGTTTTTGATGTATATCTTCTGAAATGGGTTCCTCCTGTCACATCTGGGATAGGCACTGTTCAGAGTGAAGGACTGTCTGTATGTGTTGCATCCTACATGTCTCCCATCACGTGGTGACACCACCATTCCTCAGGACACAAGTAACAACAAGGTCCTGTGGTAATGCCATGATCCCAGTGGTCACTTGCACCCTTCCAGTGCCTCTGGACTGAAAAGAGAAAGGAGCTGCTGCTTTGCTGCCTTGTTACAGAGATGGTGCATTCTGTGGCACAGACCTCTTATTATGTTTCTCCAAATTCATACTCTGACCATAAGAGTGGTGGAGCCGAGCAGCAGGAACGATACAGGAACAGAAGTATGGGAGGCACCCGTCAACAGTGCAGCACACAACATGGTCTTCATCAACCAGCTCCCTCTCATCTCCCTTTCTCCTCTCTCTCACACACACAAAGAGGTTAATATTTGGTTTAAAATAAATTAAAACACACACTTTGCAGGCAAACTAGTGCTCAGTGTAAACAAATCATTAAACTGAAAAGATCCACATGCACTCGTTATCAGTTATTGCATTTTTTTTAATAAAAGCAAATCTAATACATTTAAAATAAACCCATAGCATGAAACAAAATAAACTATGGTCTTGGTTAGTTTGGTTTGATTTTTTTTTTTTTTTCATTTAGTGAAGAAAAGAGCTCTGTGCTAAAGTAATCCTTTCATAGGAAAGAACTTGGGCAACAGGGAACACGTCAGCCACATGTCAAGGGAAGATTAAAGTCTAACAAGAGTCTCTTTCCCACAGTTTTTGCAGCATTGTGATATTTCTATGCTTAGGATAGTCCAGAATGCCATTCCGGGTAGAGGCCCTGGAGCCCTTTGCAGAGAAGCCTGCAAAGACTCAATGGCAAGTCCATCACCTTCCAACACACAGGAGTTGAGGGAATCTGGTATGAACTGCCAACACGGAGCCTCTAGAAAGGCATCCAGACCGTGAGGTTTTGATACAACAGAATTTTGCATGGAGCTTTACGTAGGAGCCAATAGCAGCTAACAGCTGATAACAGGCATTTACCTTCAAAAGTCTGACCATTTATCGTCTTAGTTTCTTATTGGTGTGGCTGGTACCAGTATGTTATCCATATCCTTTTTATACAATGCCACAATCTGCTTAGGAGAGAAGAGAGTAAATTATACATGTAGATTAGTTATCAGCCCTAGATAAATTAGGAAATTTTCCACTTTTTTTTTTTTTTAACAACTTTGTCTTCTGTTCAGTGCTAGCTCAGGTATTTTATATCCTGATGTGAAACCTATTAGTTTAGCTTTAGGAAGAGTAGCCCTGCTATAGACTAACGAAGTACCAGGCCGGGGTGTTTGCACCAGCCACTGGGGCAGCCAAGCCTGAGGCTTTTCAGCCCAGGATATTTGAAATACATCCATCGGGGTGCCTGACAGTGCTAAACAGGCCAGGCTGCTGGTGGGTTGCATTGCTGCTCAATTTGTCAGAGCTTCCAACATGGAACACAGGTTGGTTTTACAGCAGAAATCAACAAGGACAAGCACAAGCAGGAAAAGCTGTCCCTGAATGCAAGGCAGGGAGCCATATAGTGCTGGCTTCTCAGGACTCTGGGTGCACCTATCCTGGAGGTAAGCTACTGATGATAAAAGAAACCAACAGCTTCTAACCCACCACTTTTATATATGTTGGACAGCAAGCAGAGAAATGACTCTTTAAACCCAGCAACAATGGCCTTGCATCCAAGCCCAGTTCCTGATACTTCATTTATGGTTCCAAATTCAGTGTGCACAATTACATAAAATCCAGGCTGAAATATTTCCAAAGATACTAACTGGTTCTAACAAGCTATAACTAGCACTAGTTTTTGCCCTCTGAGGAGAATTTAAAGACTGAACAACAAGCTATAAAGTTCTGACTTGAAGGTCAGATGTATTTCTTCTTGGCTCAGAACATCACCATGGGTGATAGAATCACAGAACCACAGAATGGTTTGGGTTGGATGTGATTTCTGGAGATCATCCAGTACAGCTTGCCTGTTAGCGTAGATTTGCCTACACCAGGTTGCACAGAAACTCATCCATGATGTTTTTAAAAGTCTCCAGAAAAGGAGACTCAATAACCTCTCTGAATATCCTGTTCCAGTGCCTGTCACCCTCAAAGGAAAGAATTTTCTCCTTAAGTTCAAGTGAAACATCCTCTCTTCTAGTATGTGCCCATTGCTCCTTGTTCTATCACAAACCACTACTGAAAAAAGGGCCAGCCTCATCCTCATTACCTCAGTCCTTTAGATATTTATATCTGTTCATAAGATGCCTTCTTAATCTTCTCTTTCTGGGCTAAAGAGCCCCAGGTCTCTCAGCCTCCTTGTAAGAGAGATGCTCCAGTCCCCTCATCATCTTCCTGGCCATGTGTTAGGCTCTCTCCAGCAGTTCCCTGTCTATCTTGAACTGTGGGGCCCAGGAGGGGGTCAGAAAACTCCAAGCACAGCCTGACAAGGGCAGAGGAGAGGGCGAAGAGAACATCCTTTGGCCCTTTAGCCTTCTTAAAGCACCCCAGAATACCAGTGGTATTCTGAACCATGAGGGCACATTGCTGGGTCATGGTGGACTTGTTATCGACCAGCACTTCCAGGTCCTTTTCTGCAAAGCTGCTTTGCAGCAGTTCAGCCCCTAACCTGCAATGATGCACAAGGTTATTCCTTCCCAGGTGCAGGACTCTGTACTTGCCTTTGTTGAACTTCTTTACATTGATCTGGCCCAACTCTCCATCCCGTGCAGGCCTTGCTAAATGGCAGCACAGTCATCTGGTGTGTCAGCTGTTCCTGCCAGCTTTGTATCAACACCAAACTTCCTAAGAGCACATGCTGTTCCTTCATCCAAACTGATAATGAATACACTGAACAAGACTGGACCCAGTAATGACCCCTGGGGAACACCTCTAGCTACAGGCTTCCAGCCAGATTCTGCACCATTGATCACAATCCTCCAAACTCTGTCATTCAGCCAGTTTTCAATCTATCTCACTGTCCACTCATCTAACCCACACTTCCTAAGCTTACCTATGAGGATGCTATGAAAGACAGTGTCAAAAGTTTTGCTGAATTCAAAATAGGCAACAGCTACTCATCTCCCCTTATCTACCCAACTGGTCACACCACCATAGAAGGTTATCAGACTGGTGAAGTATGATTTCCCTTTGGTCAATCCGTGTTGACCATTACTGATAAAATTCTTTTCTTCCACATGCTTAGATCAGACATCCAGGATAAGCTGTTTCTTCACTTTTCCAGGGATGGAGGTGAGGGTAACTGATCTGTAGTTTCCCTGCTCCTCCTTGTCTCTTTTGGAAGACTGGAGCGACATCGGCTTTCCTCCACTTCTTAGGCACCTCACCTGTTCTCCACAATCTTTCAGAAATGATGGAGTGTGCCTTAGTAATAACCTTAGCCATCTCCTTCATCACTCATGGTTGCATACCATCAAGGGCCATGGACTTGTGAGGGTCCAGCTTGTCTGAGTGAACTCTAACCCAGTCCTCCTTGACTAAAGGAGAGTGTTTCTCACTCCAAACTTCAGGGACTCCCCTCCTTACTCTGGAGACTGAGGATTTGCCTTAGCAGTAAAGACTGAAGCAAAGAAGGCATTCAATAACTGACTTCTCTGTTGCCTTCTCTGTGTGGGTTGCCAGGTCACCCATCTCATTCAGCAGCAGGCCCACATTTTGCCCGGTGTTCCTTTTGCTGATAAAGTACTCAAAGGCATTCTTGTTATTGTTTACATACTTTGCCAGATTTAAATTCAAGAGGGAGTTAGATTTCCTAGTAGCAATCCTACATACTCTGGCCACATTTTGCATTCCTCCCAAGTGGCCGGTCTCTTTTTCCACATCCTGTGAACTTCCTTATTCAGTCTGGGTTTTTCCAGAAGCTTCTTGCTCATTCTTGAAGGTCTTTTGCCTCCTCTGCTTGATTTCTTACTCATGGAGATGCAAGAATCTTGACCTTGGAGGAAGTGGCTCTTAAATATTAACCAGCTCTCTTTGCTCCCCCCTACATTCTATAGCACTAAACCATGGGAGTCCTCCAAGTAGGTCTCTGAAGAGGTCGAAGTTGGCTCTCCCAAAGTCTAAGGTTGCAGCCCCTACTTACTACCCTGCTACATCCTTGCATGATCCTGAACTCCACCATCTCATGGTCACTGCAACCAAGGCTGCCTCCAACCTTTACATCCCAAACCAGAACTTTTTTGTTCATTAACACAAGGTCCAGCAGTGCACTTCTCCTTGTAGTGTCCTCCACTATCTGTGTCAAAATGTTACCATCAATGTACTGCAGGAAACTCCTGGACTGTTTGTGCCTTACTTGTGTTTTTACAGCAAATATCAGGGTGGTTTTAGGTCCTCATGATAATCAGAGCATGCGATTATGAGGCTACTTTAGGCTGTATGTAGAAAGCCCTACTGATTTTCTCTTTCTGATGAGTAATGCACAGGTCCAGCTCTTAGTCGAGTTATACAGGCTGGAGAAGACACTGTCTGCTTTGTGAATAAGGAAGGAAGTCTGAGGGCAGAGTAAAGTGCTGCTCTGCCAGAATAGGCCACTCCTGACTGAGTATTTTTGACTAGATGAAATTCAGGAAGAAACAAGCATATAGAGGGCATATATATGGACATAAATACAGATAGAGAAACAACCAATAATGTGGGAAGGCTCTGAGAGACAGGAGGAGTTGGGATAGGACAGATTTTTAACAGAGATCCATCATTGTGATTAAACAGTGATCCAGACCATCGCATCATATAAGCCTTTAAATCTTCATCTTTATTTTATGAATATGCAGTCAGAGCCTGGCATGACAACTGTGCCTTAGCTGCTGGGAGCACAGCTCTCTTTCAAACAAAAAAGAATCTGTGTTCTGGGAAAAATGGGAGCGATAAGAAGATTTAAAGCAGGTAAAATGGAGGGTTTTGATACTGTCAAATTATTTTGATTATTTTGATTCCTCAGGAGCAGCCTTTTAGTGTGTCTGCTTTTTAAGGGTTATTATCTCTACTGTAACAAGTTATTAACTAAAAAGACAAAGATGACGCAAAACACTTCAGTCAAACTAAAATAGCTTTATGGTGTCTATCATGGAGATCTGTGGGGATTTTGGTGGGTTTGGTTTTTCAGGAGGGGTTGTTACTTGGGTTTGGGTGGTTTTATTTTTTCCTCTCATTCCTGAAATCAAGGCAAAGTGAAGCATCACTCCCTTTCACAGTGCTCTGTGAATGATGCTGTAATCTGAGACGTCTGCTTTGCTGCCGTTTGTATCTTAGGAGTTGTTTTACCTCACTTTCGGCCCCTGTCATGGAGTTCTGCAAACCTCTGAAGCAAAAAAAGCAATAACTGGGACGGTAGCAGAGGGTGTCCCTATCTAATAGGTTGGTGGAGGTGAGTGGGAAAGGAAAGGGAACCCGTACAGGACTGAGAGCCAGAGCAAGTGAACGCTGTTCCCACTTTCACTGTGGGCAGCTGCCCAGCTCCCTGCGCCTGCTTTCCCCTGCCCACAGAGGCAGCGACCATGGTCTCATTCCATGGTTCAAAGCTTCAAGAGGCACAGGAAAAGGGCTACAGAATAACCCAGCTGGGTAAATTTTGTTACCACCTCCAGACCTATAGTCCTGTAACAGTGCGGCACAAAACAGAATAAAGAGCAGGAGCTTCTGGTTTGACACCTGAGGTTTGCGTCTGCCCTGCAGGATATATCCAGTTTTGTAGGTCAGAAGCCTGGTACAAGTGAGCAAATCTCCTGCTTCTGCTGCCCGTGATTTCTGTGTGTGAATGCAAAGAGAGAGGAGAAACAAAGACTCTCTGCCACTCTGTAATAAATGAGAAAATAAGGTAATTTCATTTTGCCCTGGTGAGTGGAGGGGCTAATCTGGCCATGCCATACCTGCATGTCCTTATGGCTCAAGGACATGTATAATCCCATCCTGAAAGAAAATAATTTCTTATTGGAAACCTAAAGATCCCCACCCTGGATTTTGCAGATGGCTGAAATGGTCTTCTAGACAGATGTGAGCAATTAGATGTGGAGAGGAGGCCTGCCATGGGGGCTGAGGGCTTTGGGGCTGCTCTGGCACTTTGAAGTACACAGACTATGGAGAGTGGCTGCACTGCAGCTCCAGAGGATGTGGAGTTAAATCCAGAGCCATGTGAGCTCAGAGCTGGGGGTGGGTAGAGGCAAACTGGTCCTCTGACATCCCATAGAGAAATCTGGAAAGGGAGTGACCAACTAAGATCTTCAGCTCTCCTGCTTCTCCCCCCCATCTGACCTAGGAGTTACCCTGAGGGAAGCTGTAGTAACAGAGCCACAAGGAAAGCAATACACTGCTAGAAACCCTGCATGCTAAGGACACAAGCATCCTTGGCCAGCTTCCTGCTTTATTTCCCTTTTGAGAGGTTGAACAGAGAAAAAGGAGAGGCTGAGCCCTATGCATTTGGGGTTTCAGGTTTTCCTGTCTCAACTGATCATTCCTCACATCCTTTGATGACTCCAGAAATTGTGGCTTTTTAATAAAAGCGAATAAACACATTGTTGGACACTGGGAGTATCTCCTGACTTGCATCCTCCATCCCATATGTCCAGATGATGGCAGATACCATAACTGGTCCCACAGGTGTCATCCAGCAGCTACAAGTCAGACTCCCAGTGGTGTAACTACACATCTGGCAATTAAAAACACCAAACTCTTTACAGGAATATAGAGTATCTCCTCTGGTCAATGGTTTCAAGAATGTCAGGAGGCAATTGAAAGACCCAGGATCATGCTGTGTCAGGGTAACATCACCCAGTTTTACCATTCCTACAGGGAGGCAGCTCACCCTGTCCCAGGTAGAACTGCTCTTGGAAAAAGCAGAAATTACAGTCAGTATGCAAAGTTCAACAAGGACTTTAAATCAAAGATGTTGGATACTCTAGTGGCAGGGGAAAGGCACTGAAAGAGAAGGGAAAAGAATACGTAAGCTGTGAAATCTGATGGGATGTCTGAAGGGGTGATATCTGGAAACACCCTTTCAGATCCTCAGCTGGAGGAGAGGGAAAGGCCAGAGGAGGGCCCATTGCCTCCTAGGCTCACTTAGCTCCTGCCAGGTTTGCAGTGCTAGCAAGCCTTGCCATCTCCTCAATTTCCTTGCACACTAACTCTTGTCTGAGAGAAAGATCACAAGCCAGGTTATCTTCAGTGTTTGTCACTACATCATGCAAAAAACTTTTCCTGACTTGGCGGCAAATACTGAACAAAGAAGGGAAATGCTTCAGTTCTCCCTTACAAAAGGTATTCTCCATCTTCTCTGCCATCAACAATTAGTCACACCAAAGCCCTGGAGAGGAATATGCCTGAAGCTGTGCTGTGGGAGAGGATGCAGGCACAAGACCCTATCTCCCACTACAATATATGGGAACCTACTGCCTCTGCAGATGCTGTGTATTAGCATAGCCCTGGCAGGACATTTGTCATCTACAGGAATATTAAATGTCTTAGAGAGTGCAGAAAATTAACAGGCATGAATAAGGTATTTGATAGATAATTTATCTGGATTTCACAATAATTAATTAAGCTTCAGCCACAGGATAACTTAAAATTCTAAAGAAACTTGGCTATACACTGCATTTCTACCAATAATGTGAGAATTCCTGAAAACTACTTCAGAAAATCAAGGAAAAATATTCCTCCTACACAAGTGTGCTTAGCTTTGATACATGTGTTTGGGCCTCCTAAATGAAAGAAGGGTGTTATTGCAGCATGGTTTGGGACTGGGAAATGCAAGCTACAACATTCAGATGATGATGGCTTCCAAGGACTCAAACCAATGGGATGCTCCTGGTAGTAAGAGATGACATGGATTTAACTGAGAATTCTCCATAAAACAAAGATGCAGGTCTGCATCTTGCCCATAACAGTGGGCCCCCTCTTTGTAAACCTTGCCCATAACAGTGGGGGACAGGGGGCCCAATTTCAGCCTATTAACATTTATTTAATCAAAGATGGCAACCAGATAGTCCCACTTTAAGAAGTAATCCAAGGCACCTTCTGGATCACACACATTCTTTGAGAAACCAGCTGCCAGAGCTGCATTCTGTGAATCACAACTGGAGGTGTCATGTGGTTTCTACAATCCTGTGCCCTGGAAAGGGACAACTGTGAGATGCAAACAAAAGGTCTGGCTGTAGAGCTGTCAGAAAGATGCCATACAAAGCAGTTTAAAGAGTTAATGCTGCACGATGGTATAACTTTGCAACACCTATTGAAAATTCTAACCTTGCAGAGTTACAGGCAGTGAGAGGCAAAAGCTGTCAGGAAGCATCTTGCTGCAGTCTCTGATGAAAACAGAGGGAGAAATAGCTTCGTTTCAGATGTCAGTTGAAAAGAGATCTGAAAGTAATAAATGGAGGCTATCCCAATATTTCCAGCTTTTATGCTTGATTATTTTTTACACCAAATCTACAGATTCTTGGTTTTCAGATCTTTTCAGTAAGTACATTCTGACACTGAAACCATGCAATATGATGTTTAAAACATTAAGACAGTGATGAATCAATGTGCAGATTATGATAAATTTTGTTAATCTGTGAAAAGAGACTTATTAATATCTAAGAGGTAGAAAAACATTGTTTTTATAACCTTACAAAAACTGTGTGTACACCTTATCTTTGATTTTTTTTTTTTTAAATTGTCTGTATCTAGAAATTTCTGAAGGAAATTTACTACTGAAAGGTGATGCAGAATTTTAACTGAACTTGCTTGAATTCTTGTGGGAGCTCCTAGCACACGGGAATGTGAGGCAGCTCCTAAAGACTGTAACTGACAGTCATTAAATGATTACTTTGGAGAATAACTAGATAAAGTCAATGAACCACTTACCTGCATCATTTATTTTCTGAACTACCTACCTGTTTTCTTCCTTCTAAATGTACGTTCCTGAAAAAGAAAGGCCAAGAAATTCTCCTGGATAGAGTGTATTGTAATAAGACATAGCTTTTGTCCATTCTAGCACTTGGAAATTGTGTTTTGATTTATTATGTGTGGTTTGGCGAATGTGTTTCTGCAAGCTGCAGGCAATTGTCTGTAGAAACCATGCTTGCTCTGAACGCAACAAGCACAGAGGCCTACGGTGGGCTCCTTAGAGACTACTGTGAATGGAGCCAATAAAACAGAAAGCCAAAGGAAACATTTGTGTTACAGCCTGGGAGGAACCAGAGCTCAGTTTTATCAGTCTCCTCAGCCTTCCATGATAGAAACCTTTTCTAAATGTGCTTGTCATTAAGTCAAGGTAAACACACTCCACATCTCCAGTACAGAAAATACAAACTGTACCCTGGCACATCTACACTCCTGAACTGTCATTATCTCTGGTACAAGACTCAGCCTTTTCTCCAGGGCAGAGAAAAGCCGATGCTGGTTGTGCGGTGGCTGATGCTTCATGTGATGGAGCAGAGCCTGGGAGGACAATGACTTGGTGCCCTTAAAATTATCATTGTGGAATTTAGTACAGCTGGGTTTCAGGAGGCCTGAAATCCTTATGTAGCAAACTCTGCGACATCAGGCCATGGTCTCAGCCTGGACATGTACAGCAGGTGTTCACATGCTCTACAAACATCCTAGCAACATTTCTGACTGCCTGTTGAGGCAACAGCCACAGGTGGGAGCTCAGGAAATACATGCAAAGCTTTTTGACTGTGTAGTGGGTTTGCAGTTACCTGGCCCCCCATCTTTTATAAACCCCAGCTAAAACTAAGAAAACACTGGAAGTTAATAAATGAAGCTTTATATTTACAGCAATGCACAATATACAAGCAAATATTTACAAGATATAACAGATACTTACAGATATATACAATGAAAAGGTAATACAGACACCACACCCCTCCCGGAGACAAAATCCCCAAGAGAGGGTAACCAAACCCCCCCTACCACCTTTCCCCCCTTTCCCAGTTTTATCTCACCACCTGTTGATGCTGCAGATAAGCTGAAGATGGGTCAGAGAGATTAGTAATAGGAAGGAGTTAGTAGTTTTACTCTGAATTAGCTAAAAGACAGAGAGACAAAGGAGAAAGCAGCCGCAGTGCCGAACAGACAGAAGCCCTCTGCTAATCTGGTTGTTTTGAGAACAGTTCTTAAAACAACTTTTTTTCTCTTAGTAAAACTCGGTGAAGTGACACACTGTGTTTAACTCTCTCTCAGCCAATAGTCTAATTTCTCACTCAAATCCTCCAATTAGCTCAAACCAACACAGACTGGCTGCCTCTCAGTAAATTATTAGAAATCTTATGAGCAGGGTGGCCCATGTGCAAGCCAAGCATGAGCAAACCCCACACACCCCTATATTACAAGTGTTGTGCCTGGCTAGATTTTCCCAAGCACCATCCATCCACAGAGAGCAGGACCTGGCAGGGCACAGCATATTTATGGCAGTGCAAAATTCCTCTCTCTGCATTCAACAACAACATTCAAATTCCGCTGAAGTGTATTCTATAGAAAGACCCTGGGACAACATTTCAGCTCACTGTGGGTACAAACACTGAGAAGTCATGCAACAAGCCTGAGATGCCCATTGCTGCTGATGCTGACACAGAAATCTGTCCTTGATCCTGCCCAGCTGCAGGACCATTATTCCTGTGGGTGAATAAATAGCTGTGGGAATGGGGCATTTGGCTGGTGTCACTTAGCAGAGTTTTTCTCATGGCCTTGCCTAGAGTTTTACTTCTAAATCTCCTTCATAATCCTAAGGCACTCCCACATTCATTCCCTGTTAAAACACAGCTGAGCAGATCAACAAAGGTCAAGGAAGCTTCAAATGTAGAATGCTCAACAAGGCACTCCAAGCAGCGCACTACAGTCCAAAGTAGCAGCAATGGCTTTGTCTGCTGATGTATTTGCCGTCCTTGTAGTTAAAGGTTGTGATTGTATTTTTGGGTCAAGAGATGCCTGACTCCACAGTGCTAGCTACAGTGTGTCTCCAGCAGTGCTCAGCTTTTGGTCACTAACCCTTTCAAAGCACAGCCACAGGGAAGCCTGTCAGTTCAAAAATGGAGTTCCTTGTTTAAAGTATCACAGTTCTTGAGGAAAGCAATCACTGCAGAGTGCTTCCAGAAGAGCTTCCACTTCACTGCTGTCAGAAGGAAGAATGGGCTTCCCTGTACATTTCAGCCTCTGCCTCTGGATGCTTTGCTAATATCATGCCTAGATGCAAAATTCAAGAAGAGTGATCAATATCTAATCAGTCTGAAAACACCTGGATCCTGTTGGTTTGGGTTTCTTTAATTTTTTTTTAAAATAAAATTTTAGGGATATACACTGGTGGTCATTTCCCAGTGGGGTTGTGACCTTGCCAGCATCACCATGCCTAAAAGCTTCTGTGGCAGGAGTGACATTTCTACCGTGATGGTGCTCAGTAAGCAGACACATACTTCCTTTCCTCAGCCAAGCCTGTTCAAACAGCAGTGCATAAGCAGAGAGATCTGTTTTTTCCTACACAACACCGCAGTATTTACTCCCCAAGAAATGGTCCTTACAGAAACCAAATCCTACCTGTAGCACAGAGTCTTACCGCTTCTCTGCCTGAGCCAAATGGCCCTGAGAGCTAAGGAAGTGTCATGAGTATTTCACAAACTCTGCAGTTCCCATAGATCACTGATGTCAGTCACTCAGCAAGATGTGTGCTCCAGCAGCTTGCACAAGGTCTGGCACACAAAGTCGGCACACAGTGTGGCATATGCACCCTGGGACACAGCCAGCAGCTGAATTTTAGTCTCAGTAGTCTGAGTGAAGTGTGCTAAATGTGAGGTCATCCTTAGCATTGTCATTCCTTAGCAGTGTCTGGTTTCTCGCTATTACCAGTGGCACTCCGCATGGAGCACTGCCTTGCTAGGTGGGAAAAATATAGAGGAGAGATCATGCTAAAAGTGCACAGTAGTGTCCACTTGAGTGCCCATCCACACCACTACCACTGCAAGGTACTACCAGGACCGTTAGATGCCAAAGGTCTTCATGCCACGTACACACCAAAAAGTCACTTGTAAGGAGGCCAGTGAGACTCCTGTAAAGTCAGAAGAAGACCACAAAAAAGTTTCCTGAAACTCACAGCCACAGCTGAACTCTCTTTTCCAGAAAGCCCATGTGCATGTCAATAACTTTACCTGTAGATGGAGAGTTATTACCAAGTGGACACATCCTCAGGACACAGCCCCCCCGGTGTGGCTACCTGACATGTGAGCTGTTCACATGCCCCCAGCAATCTGTCACCCCTGGGTTCAGGCTGCAGGGAGCAAGTGCTAGCACTACGCACCATTTAATTAACCTTTCTACAAGTTGTAAGATGAGCCATCTCCATTCACTGAGAGATTTATTTTCAGCAATACTTGATGGCAATAGAAAATAGATACTACAGTTTAATGGGAAAGGGAGTGTAATAGGGACAATACAGATCCATCAGGGAAACAGACTTAGTACAGTGTAGCAGTCTGATTTTTTTTTACAGCCTCCTTTAGCAAATTTATTCTGTTTCTCATACATCAAGGCTCCTGAAAATTACTCATGTCCTATTCGTTTCCTTTTAGCACACATGTGAAAGGCACCCTGGGCCCATGAAGCAGAACTGCAGCGTCAGAGATTCACAGATGTTTTGCCTGCACCATATGGTGCATTAGGCACCGTTCCCTGCAGAGCAGCTTCTTGCAGTGAAAGTCTATGTTTTTCCCACACATGGGAAAACCAAATGGAGTGGCTGTAAAAGGGACTAAGGAAGAACAAAACAACAATCAACAAATCAAAAACTTGTCTGAAAAACCAATCCAGAAAGTGAATGAGTGCAGGTTTTGCACACTGATGCAAAAGGCTGGCTGCACATGCAATAGTGTATACTGTGAATTTAAAGCATGAGTGAGCCATAGATTAGACAATATGTTGAGTTGTATCCTAGCCATGTATACTATTGACAGCTTGTGCTCCAGCATTCAGGCACAGGTATAGAGGGCTCTGGAGAAATGACTTTTTATAACTGATGTCTTGACAGAGGGATGGAATATTGTCAGCACAGCTTGCAGATATCATATAGGAAAATTAGAATATTTCTACATCTTTCATTAAAATTCACCCACTAGAGTAAGGATTAATTAATTGTAAATTGACATTAAAAAAAAAACAACAAACAACAGCAATAAAAAAAACTCAGAAAGCAAATGGATTAAAGTAATATAAGACTTCCCAAGTCCTCAGTCGATGTGATGTAAGTCTGTCTGCCAATCATGTAGTCATCTTCAAGCACTGAGGTCAGTAAGACATATATGGTAAATCCTATTTGACCTTCCTGGGGACAATGTACCCAGCTCCCAGCTACAACTGTGCAAGTCTTCCCCAAGAGAGGTATCCAACCTCACTTTGCTCACCACTGTGGGCCATGATCTAACAGTTTTCCCTATATGTATTCCTACTGTAGGAATAGCCCTTTAGGGCAGGACACAGCTCCAGTCAGAAGTATAAAGTGAGCATAAAAAACAGCCCACATAATTTTCTCCAGCCTCTTGGTCTTCTGTTGAAAATCTGCCATCCAAAAACTGATCCAATCACAATTTAGCCCAAGCTTACTCAACAGAAGTCTGTCTGGAAGCAAGAAGAATCAGCCTCACCCAAAAGCCTGTGGAGCTTCAACTGTGATATATAACATGGGGTTGAGATGACACGGAGTTTCTCTGTGAGGGGGTAGTAAAGTCCTTCAGATCCCAAGAAACGTTCAACCTGATAAGGTCACAGATGCTTCATGCAAATATGAGAAAGGCAACATGCCCAACTGAAAGCTGTGACTGTATATACTGAAAGATATATATGGTTCTCCAGCCCATGAAAATAGGAGCCCCACTGATGTTAGCTGTGTAGGCTTTGACTACCAGATCCTTTTGTATTGTACACCTTTTCCCCCACTTCCTCCTGCCCCAGCCCCAGCCATCCAAGAGGCTTCAGAGGGACAAGACACTCAGGTTTGGGATGGTGCCCCATTGTTGCTTGTGTGAACTAGTCAAAGGCAGCAAATAATGACTTCAAGCCATCTTTCAGATAACCCAGGCAGAAGCGAATGCCTGAATCATCCCATCTCACATTTGCACCATAGCTGGCCTCCAGCCCTCATGGGAATGGCTCTGGTGCAAAAGTGGAGTGATAGCTGAGGCCCCAGGCCCCCCACACACACACTATCAGAGGGAACTGGTACCAAGCTCCGCTGTGTAAACAACCAGGGCAAAGGAGAAGGAGGTGGGGCGGGTTAAATATCTGCTCTCTTTTACAAGACCACCTACAAAATGTTGCAAAGACCCTGCAACAAAAATAATCTGCCACAATTCCAGTGTTAGGCAAAATATAAACAAGTTAAGTGCTCTGTTAAAGAGAACATCTGGGAAGTTGTGGGCCACGCAGATGTTTTCACAAGTTGTTTTTTACCAAAAAGTAACTCTGCTAAGCTTCCTGCCTCTTCCATCTTGTCTCTCTTGACTCTGTTTATCACACCAAGATATAAACACATTAAAAAACCTTTACAGGCCCATCTCGCATTGTATTATTAATTTGGGATTGACTGAAGGTTGACAGCTGTTTTCAGCTTGACCTT
This sequence comes from Psilopogon haemacephalus, assembly GCA_013396835.1. Taxonomy (NCBI): domain Eukaryota; kingdom Metazoa; phylum Chordata; class Aves; order Piciformes; family Megalaimidae; genus Psilopogon; species Psilopogon haemacephalus. Next base: position 97,912 of record VWZI01009704.1, read on the forward strand.
TGGCTCTTTTAAAATCATGCCACACCAATAACTAACTAGTTTTATGTTGACTGGATTTTACATATATATACACACACACACATACACGGTAGTTTGCCAGATATTACCATTAGACTTAGCACCTGGATCACACAGGGTGTCCTAGGACCCTGGGTAGCTGAGAAGGGATGGTCATAGTTCCAGGAAACAGAGCATAGATGGATGTGGCTGGCTGAAGAATCACCAGGAGAGAAAGATTTGTACCTCAGGAAGTACAAGGGGTATGATGCTTGCCACAACTTTTATTCTAGCATCAGGCTCCCATGGTGTGGAAAGAATTTAGACTTCTTATATTACAAAAAAAAAAAAAAAAAACCAAAAAACACTTTATCTTTTCATAATTGTGTAAAATTAGAAATGCTGATTAGAAGTGCTACTGCCAAGATCATGATATAACACGTGATAAAATATATGGGGAAATAAATTTACCTACTGAGTCACTAGGGGGATGAGCAATTAAACAAAGCAGCAATCTTACGGTAGAACAGGTATTTGAACCCTTCAAGCACTAGTCTCTTCCACAGAGGATGCTGGAGAGGCTTACTACATTCATCTAATAAAAATAATACACCAGAAGAACCCAAGATATTAAAAGAGGATATGCAGAAACAAATTCATAAACTGAGTTCTGTGAGTTGCTGGACCCAGGTGGTAAATATTAACAAAAGCTGAATGAAGTCTGAAGACCTCAGTGACTGAACTAACAAAAATGTTCTGTTTCATTAAACCCAGTCCACATCTCAGAAGACTAGCAAGAAACAGGTGTTGGGACTACGTCTTCAATCCATCCCATACATGCAACAGAGGAAGGTCTGTATCAGAAGCCTCTACCTCAGAGCTGATGAAGTGGTTAAAATCCAAGTGAAAAATAGAGTTTCAAGGCACTTGAGTGGTGGTGATAGGTGTAATGATGTGTGGTGGGGTCTGCTGCTGGAACACCAAGCCTCTCCTCTCTGGCCAGCAAACTAGCCAGCAGCACAGCACCTAGAAGTGATGGAAAAAGATAGTTGCAAGCAGTGTGGGGGTCTCAGTGACCCATCTCACTGGCCCCACCATTCCTGGCAGGACCCTGAGGGAGATCAGGGAATTAGTTTTGCCAAGCCAGAGGTGTAGCCAGGACCTCAAGGTTGGTGGCTGCACTGGGTACAGGTTGATACCACAAAGTACTTGGTCACCTCCATGGGGTGGTGGCTCCACAAGCAAAGCTTAAATTGCCAGACTGAGAGATGAGAAAAGTAGGGGAGGATTAAAAAAAAACAAAACAAAACACAACTCTGATAAGTGTTTGAGATGTTTTATGGTATTTCTGTACTGGTGATGTGAAAGTTACTAGAAACACTATCAAGAGATTCTCCTGTTTCATTTAATGCTCACACCACACACATGCACACACACACACACCTACCATGTTTTTGCTCTTTATAGTGTTGCTTCAAAAAGCAAAGTGTGATCAGAGCACAGAGGGACTGCTTAGTGAAATCTGGGTATTAGTGTGGAGGAAGAGCAGCAAAACTGTGACATGACTATGAGATGATTAGTGTAACTTGACAATGTGCAACAAATAAACTCGCAGTAAGCAAGACAGTAGTCTGCTTCACACCACATTATTTCCTTTGCTTCTCCTTGATTGAGAGCTTGGTAGGCTATCAACGTGGTTTTTGTGTTTTGTTTTTTTTCCCAGTCCCTGGGGAATGAGAAAGTGTCCTCTATGTGAGCCAGTTGAAGAGCCTTTTATTTCCATCTGATATTCTGCCTGTCCTGAACACTGTTTGCTTCTGGGATATAAGCTGATTCATCTGGAGAACTAAGGCATTAAAATAAGTGAATGAATGAACAAATATTCATTTAATGTTTTTTTTTTAATTATTTATAATTTTTAAAAATTTATTTTACAGCCCCAGTCTGCCTTCCTCTGTGACATATAAGTACCCTCTTGTGTCTTAGGCTCCACTGCAGTCCAAATGAGCCTTTCAGCCATTGACACACAATCCATGATAATTTGGATCTCAAGGAATTCCCAGCTTCTTTGGTTGGTTGGGGCCACAGAGAAACTCTTGCTGGGCAGAAAGCAATACTGTGTACCCAGTCAGGTCCTTATGTTTTGGTGAATGGCTCCCAGCAGCACAGACAGCAGTGCCATGGAGCAGCTTCCAGCCCTTCATGTTACTGTGGCTGGTATGAGACAAGAGGCACATGGACGTGTAAAGCTCTCAATTTCCAAAGGCCGTGTAGCTGACATCTGCCCACTGTGCAAAGCCTCAGCTAGCAGTAGTGAAGTGGAAACGATTAACCATGGCCCAGGAGGATGTAGAGCAGAGCAGGAAGGCAGCTGCAAGCACATGTAGGAAGGGGCAATGCCTGTGCCTTAGCTCTCAGCCACCACGGGAGATAGCACCAAGGGCTGAGCCTGCTACACACCCACCAGAACCAAAAGATCACAGCATCACAGAACTGGTTATGTTGAAAGTGAATTTAAAGATAATCTATTTTTACCCCTCCTGCCATGGGTGAGGATACCTTCCACCAGATCAGCTTGATCTAAAGTCCATCCCATCTGGCCTGAACATTTCCAAAGAGAGGAAATCCACAAATTCTCTGGGCAACCTCTTCCGGTGCCTCACCATTCTCTCAGGAAAGAATTTCTTGCTAATATCTAATACGAATTTACCTTCTTTCAGTTGGAAAATATTATCTCCCGTATTACATGCCTTGATAAAAAGTCCCTCCCCATCTTTCTAGTAGGGCCCTTTTAGGTACTGGAAATTTGCCTTCTCTTCTCCTGGATGGACAAGCTCAACTCTTTTAGCCTCACCACACAGAGGAGTCGTTCCAGCCCTCGGAACATCTTTGTGGCCTTAATGTAGTGGGACATAGAAGTAAGACTTCATGATAGCAACCTTTCAGCATGAACTATGCTGGAACACGGCTCTCAAAATAAATCCATTGCAGTTTCACTTTGTGCAGAGCTTGAGGACTGTATTGCTTGCTGAGGGTAAGGCAGTTAACAGAAGGCTCTTGTTTTGGGAACAACTTGTCAGAGCAGCAAGAAGCCTCTAAAATTCTGTGTGTTTTCCTTTTAATTTTCTCTCTTACCTCAGAGTTCTGAGACAATCACAGCAAGCTGGAGATTCTGGAGGCAAGGGGGTGAAGGCCACTCATCAGCTCTGCGTCGCGGCTTGGGAACAAAGGGGTTTGCCCACCTGTACCAGCATCATGACATTTTAAAAAGTCACTGCACTCCATGTCTCCCAAAGGGACAACCAAAACCAGCTCAATTTGCAATCTAAAAAGGCAAATACCCCTTAGCCTCCCATCTATGCATAGGAAGAAAACATTGAATTCTGCCTTATAGATTGAGAAAGAAAAGATTCTCTGCTCTATCACTCTCTCTCCCTCTCTCCCTCTCCCTCTCTTTCTCTCTCCCTCTCTATTTTATTCTGAGGTGAGTCAGGCAGTTTTGGTACAAAGCAAAGTATGATCATTGGCTAAAGCAGAAAATTTATGTACAGTTGTGAACATAATTCATCCCCAGAGATACTGAGTAGCAGGACCTTTGGTTTGCAGATACGCGTGGCACTCCTGGCTCTGTTTCAGCTCACATATCTCCCTGTCTCCTGAGTCGCATGGTTGAATAAACCCCCAAAACTCTGAGACAAATTCAAACAAATCCACACAGATTGATCAGATTTCATCATGTATCTTGGAGTCGTGCTGTGAGTATTCAAAAATATCACCAAATTAACTGAACTGGCTTATTATCAAGGATGTCTTGCACTTTTTATATAGCTGGGTTTGTTTGCATTCAGCCTCGTGCCCAGAGATCAGATCTTGGCATTGCTGGGCATGGACAGTTATGTTTCTTTTGCAAAACCTGGACAAGGTCAGATCACTTTGGTTTTGCATTGTGGACACACATGAGGGCTTTGCAGTAAACTTCACTGAGCTGTGGTGTGAACTCAGAGGATTTAATCTGGAAATTGAGGGGACAGATCTACTGCAGTGCAGACAACAGAGCAATACCTTTTTGCACCTGAGGGGTTGCAGTGTGCTTGGTCTAGGCCATGTACTGTAACAGTGGGTCACAATTTCTCTCCCTCTGACCCCTATCTCCAGAGTGACTGCAGCCAAGCCTCTCCATTTCTCTGTCTCTGGGGCTTGTGGGAAATCAGAGAAAAATATTTCTGTCTTTAAATTGCAGCCATCTCCAGAAAGGGACAGTGCAATTGTTTGTACTTGCGCTGAGTACAAAAAGGGCTCAGAGCCAAGGGCTGGTGCTGGGGGCTGCTGCCACCACTGGAACAATAACCAGTGGCAGCAAACAATAGCTTCTGTCTGCCAGCAACAGTCAGTGACAGGGATGGGGGCAAGCATAGCACACTTCTGGCCTCACCTCTCATTTTAAGGGTGTGGAGCAAAAGACATACTTTTGAGGTAAGTAAGGAGGACGAAATAACATAGGAAATAAAGTGTTTCAAAATTCTCAGTGTCAGTCCTTTATTCTACTTAGCAATAGTACAAGTAAAGTGATAGCAAAGCCCTAAATTTCCAGTGAAGCTCCCAGTTTGATGCTTCTAGACAGTTCTGCCTGCCATCTTACAAAAGTTAGGAGTCTTTTCTTGCCTGGAGCATTTCTATGAACTAGTTCATGTCTTGACTCTACACGAATTTCTTGATGAACAAGTCAAGATGGTTACTTCAAGTGGGTTTACCCATACAGCAGGCTCCCCCCAGGTGTCTTAGCACGTTTGTGACTGGAGCTTTGTTAAAATTTCTCTTTAAAATACATTTGCACTCTTGAGTCTGTGAGAAATCATGGTCTTGACCTCTGGGAAACTACACAATGGGTGAGATCATAGAATCATAGAATACTTTAGGTTGGAAGTGACCTCAAAGATCATCCAGTTGCAACCCCCCACCACAGGCAGGGACACCTCACACTAGATCAGGTCGCTCAAGACCTCATCCAGCCTGGCCTTGAACACATCTAGGGAGGGAGCAGCCACAACCTCCCTGGGCAACCTGTGCCAGGGTCTCACCACCCTCACTGGAAGAACTTCCTCCTAACATCCCATTTAAATCTCCCCTCTGCCAGTTTAAACCCATTCCCCCTCATCCTCTCATTACAAGACCTTGTGAATAGTCCCTCCCCAGCCTTCCTGTAGGCCCTCTTCAGATACTGGAAGGCTGCTACAAGGTCTCCTTGAAGCCTTCTCTTCTCCAGGATGAAGAACCCCAACTCTCTCAGCCTGTCCTCGTAGCAGAGCTGTTGCAGCCCTCTGATCATCTTTGTGGCCCTCCTCTGGACTCTCTCCAGCAATTCCATGTCCTTGTGCTGGGGGCTCCAGAACTGCACACAGTACTCCAGGTGGGGTCTGATGAGAGCAGAGTAAAGGGGGAGAATCACCTCCCTTGCCCTGCTGGCCACACTGCTCTTAATGCAGCCCAGCACACAGTTGCTGTCTGGGCTGCATGTCCACACTGTTGGCTCATGTTGAGCTTTTCATCAACCCAGACCCCCAGATTCTTTTCCTCAGGTCTGCTCTCCTGCCATTTGCTACTCAGCCTGGATTTGTGCTTGGGATTGTGCCCACCCAGGTGCAGGACCTTACACTTGGCCTCGTTCAATTTCATGAGGTGGGTCTGTTCCCACTTCTGCAGCCTGTCCAGGTCCCTCTGGATGGATCCCTGCCCTCCAGCAAGTCAACTGTGCCACACAGCTTGGTGTCATCTGCAAACTTGCTGAGGGTGCACTCGATTCCTCTGTCCATATCACTGAAAAAGATGTTAAACAGCACTGGTGCCAGCACTGACCCCTGAGGGATGCACTTGTTTCTGGTCTCCAGGTGGACATTGTGCCCTTGATCACCACGCTCTGTGTGTGATGAGCCAGCCAGATAGGAGGCAATAACTAATGGAGGAGAAAGGTGACATTTGCACTAATATCCTACCTGTGTTATTTTGGGCAATGTAGGAGCCCACTGGTAGCAAAGCAACCTAATTTGCATAATAATCTGTGTGCCTCCACACTTCCACCAAAACAATTTATTGCTTAATTTGATGTAGTAAAAATGGAGATATTAGCAGGTTGCATCATTATGTTTCCATCCACTTGTTCCCTGTGGTGCCAGTCACAGCCCTCAATTCCTACAGGGAGGAAATGTCAATGAGAAAAAATGTGTACAGGGGAAAGCCCCAGAATTGTTTAGTTTGAGTCAGTCCTTTCAGAGTGACCTGGGCACAGTTGAAGGGAATAAAGAAGAGCTGCTCTGAATCTTTGCTCAAAACTTATTTCTAGTATGAAACTGAATTCCTCCTCTTTTTCTCATACATCCTGTGCTTTAACTTTAACTTTCCTGTGATTTTTATGAGGCTGAGGAGATGGACAGACAACAGGAAATATAAACTAGCTGCTCTAACGAGCTTCTTGATAACACTTCCCACTATTTTCATGGTACTGGAAGACAGACAGTCTGCTCATAAGCAGACCTACTGAGGTTGAGAATTAGTTTAGATGCTGGCTGTGCCCAGTACTATCTCCACAACCTTAGGAAATCCTTTAAGCTATCTGAGCCTCTTTCTCTCATCTTTAACTCATGGAAGCTACAATATCTTACCATGTTCCCTTCAATAAAGGGTCACAATATCTACAAATGGAAGCGTTTGAAGTCAGTCCAGCCTTAGTTGAGGGAAATCTTACAATCTCTTTCTCCAGACAGAAAATAATCTGTGCTATGGCTTCTTAGTTTTGCTTTGTTTAGTTTTTCTATTCTCTTCTTTAAATTCATCTTTCTTTTTAGAACACAGCCACAAAACTTCATGTGAATTTGGACCTAATCCTCAAAAAGAGGAATGTTTGCACAGCTGAGTAGAGACCCCACTGAAGATTAGTGGTGGTGTGCTTCAAGCAGACTAAAAGCATTGATTTGGGACTTGTGTCATCCGTGAAAAACACCTGCTTCTTTGAGGTTCCTCTGCCTGCTGTGAGAATGGGAGTCGGCAGCAACTCTCCCTAGAAAAGCATGACTCAGTAAAGCTTTTTCTTCTCCTGTAGCTGATTTTCACATGTGTTGCATATTAGAAGGGATATGAGCTTAATGCTTTCCTATTCCTGATACAAAAGGAAATTTGTATGTATTGTTTTTGCTGGACTTGGTAGATCCCTGCTTTTCAGTCAAGGTCCTGTTGCACTAGGCACAGTACAAGCACATGGCTCAAATGCTTATTGCAACCATAGGAAAAATGAATGAAAGATCCCACTGGTTTCAGCACAGGTTTTAAAGCCCTTCTAAGCAGCACAGTTAGGATTTGTAGCTAGGAAAGTCGTACACATGAGGCTTAGCCCAACAAAAATTATAGATAATTGATGCAGACCAGATATTATTTACATAATATTATCAGAAGGTGGCATTAAAAAAAAAAAACCCATAACAAACAGCAGCAGAAACTTCAAACAATGCTTGGAAAGCATCTCAGGGGCAAAACGTCGCTGAAAAAGCCAAGTCAAACTAGCTAAATTCCCAGGGCATCAACATTTTTAGATCACATAAACTGTTTCTGTTGCTGTAACTGCAAAGTCTATTCACCTGCTTTCACAAGCTTGGATTCTCTCTACACACGGGCTTTACAGTGTTGGGGATTGTGAGAGGTTTGCTGCTGGCACAGTGGGCTTTGTCCACGAGCACCAACAGAAATAAAGAAGAAAGATAACTCTGTTGTTTGGACCACGTGAGAGGCAAGCACACTCCCTAATGCCCACATTTGTAAAAAATTAAGTTTCAGCTATGTGTGCCTCTGTGTGTGAGGAGCACTGAAGCAGCAAGGAGCCATTTGGGCTACTGAGGTTTTGGTGCTCCCATGGGAGGGTGGGGAACCTCGAGGCAGAGCCTGGCATGGGTGAGGGACAGCGCTGGCATCACTGTGCAGGGCATTGCTAGCACCGTGAGAGCTAGCCCAGCTGGGCATCAGCAGCACATCTGCCCTGCTGAGGTGAGGCACTTGGGGCAGGCAGACTCAGGCTGCACCCATAGTCAGGCAGCTGACAACGTCACTGTCTCTGGAGTAAGCTCCTTGAATCTTTTTATGGTTTGAAGAACTGGATTGAAGCAGCTCCACCCACTAGACAGGTGGTGGTCCTGGAGGGTGCTGCACTGCTGATTCACCCCTGCAAAAACCACAAAGGCACAGGCAAGCTAGCTGTGCTCTGGCAAGAAAAACGCATGCCTCAGGAAATTAATTTACCTCCTGCCTTGGGTTAGGGGATCCTTCTACGCTACCACACCCACAGTCCTTACAACCTTCCCTGATCCGAGTCCCTGGGTGATCAGCATGCTCTGCTAGAAAGCCGGGGACAGAGCCATGCCCCAGCTTGCCCACAGCTGTCACCTGTCCTCAGGCATCACCTGGGCCTGGCGTATGCTGTGCTATGAGGACAGGCTGCCTTAACCAAACGACTTCTGGGGCCAATATATCTCCCGGCAGAGGAAGCCGCTTACCGGCGAATCCCCAAAGCCTGCTTTTTCCAGTGATAAGCACCTACTATGTTCTTCAGCAGTTAATGCCTGTGAGCTGTTTGAGAGGGCTGGTGACTGTCACGGCTGACAAACAGGACCAAAGGGTTAGGAAATCTGCTTGTAAGGTACCTTGTGTAACGTACAGCTTCTTGCTTTTGTTTCAGAGTCTCGGAGAGTTTAGTCTCTGGCTGTTGCTACTGGATCCGTGATCAGCTGGTGCATCTCAGGTCTCCTGGGGAAGGATTTCTGATGAGGATGGAGGCCCTGGGGCTAGCATACAAATCAGGGACTGCTTCAGTAGAGTGGAGTAGATAAGATCAATAGGAAATGCAGATTTGCAGCATGATAGAAATATGACAGCTTTCCACAGCCCTAGGGAAAGGATTTATAGAACTTTGAAATGAGCGGCAGAACAACTACATCTCATAAACATATATATCTCACAGACATACATATATATTTTAAATATATTACATATATATAACTTATAAATACATAGATTATATATATATATAAATACATATATCTATTTCTATATACTTATATTTTTATATGCTGATGATACCAAACTGAGAGGCTTGGCTGACACACCTGGAGGGTTGTGCAGCCATTCAGCGAGACTTGGACAGACTGGAGAGCTGGGCACAGAGGAACATAATGAGGTTCAGCAAGGATAAGTGCAGAGTCCTGAACCTGGGAAGGAACAATAAACTGCACCAGTACAGACTGGGAGGTGATGTGCTGGAAAACAGCCCTGTGGAAAGGACCAAGGAGTCCTGGTAGACAAGAAGCTATCCATGGGACAGCAATGTGCCCTTGAGGTCAAGAAGGCCAATGGGATCCTGGGGTGTATTAAGGTCCTGCAGTGCATCAGGTCTCTGCCCTGCTGAGACCTCACCTGGAATACTGAAAGAGTCCAAGGGAGGGGACAAACTCTCCTCAGTTGTGCCCTGTGATAGGACAAGGAGTAATGGGTATAAACTACAGCACAGGAAGTTCCACCTCAAAATGAGGAAGAACTTCTTTACTGTAAGGGTCATAGAGCACTGCCACAGGCTCCCCAGAGAGGTTATGGAGTCTCCTTCTCTGGAGACTTTCAAGACCCATCTGGATGCATTCCTGTGTGACCTGCACTATATTTTATGGTCCTGCTCTGGCAGGAGGGTTGGACTCAATGATCTATGGAGATCCCTTCCAACCCCTAACATCCTGTGATCCTGCAACATGTAGGTATGTGCATAGCAGTAAGAACCAATCTGCCACCTTACCTCTAAACTATTTGCTAAGGATCCATATGAACATAAATATTTATATATGTAGGTAAGGGCGTAGCACTAGGAAGCAATCTTACTTCACCACCTCACCACTGAAATATTTGCTCAGGATGTGGAAATCTTTATCAGGTCAGTCAAGTTGCTATAACAGCTTTATTTTCCAGCAGGAGACCTAAGCTACACCGATCTACACTAAAAGAAGCTTTGATAAGGAGCAGGAAGTGGCACCCAGGCTGTGCGGTCCTGTAGAGCCCACTGCAGCCAGTGTGGCAGGTCTCTGCAAGGCTGCACCCCACCTCTTTCCCCGGGGCCAACAGCCCCCGATGGTTGCTGGAACAGTCACAGAAGAGCATTTTGGTCTTCCCCAGCACTTTTAATTCCCAAGGAGGTTACAGAGTGCTTGGTGACCCAGAAGTTTTCATTTGGAATAGCAAAGTATGAAGAGGAAGTGAGGTGCAAGTTTTTAACAACTGGGATAACTGCTGAAAGCATTTGCTGAAGCATGATGCAAAGTTGTCACAAATTGAAGCCTGTGTAATTCAAGAGTAGATCTGAATCATTACTAAAATTTGGCCACACATTACTCAAGCTAGTGGAGTAAAAACCGAAGTGACATTACTGGGCTATGTTACATAGATGAACTGACTAGCTCATCATGATAGCCTCTTCTGGGCTTTAAAATCTTGAGTCTGTTGTTCTAACATACCAGAAACCCAGTGAGGAGTAGTAATTCAGGTATTGGTATCTTATCACCTGATCTGTTAACATCTGCTTTCTATATTCCTGCTGTGTTAAAGGTGCAACAAATACCACTACCTATTTGAAATTTATTTAAAGTATTCCTCATGTGCTTTGTCACCACCCATGATGAGTTCCTTCTTGCTGAGAGGGAAGCTGCAGTCTGCCTGAAGGCTGAGTACAACTACCCATAAGTGAAGGTGTCTCCTTCTCACCACAGTCCCATAGGAGAAGGGCCTAAGATTAGGGAAGCTCTGAAGTGACTGCAGCTTCAGGCCACTGCCTCCTGCATGAGAAGGGATGATTATATACTTGAAGATACTCTTCCAGAAAAATAAGTCCAGGGAAACTTATCATTTATGCTGGAAAAAACTTTTATGGTTTCAGAGACTGGAGCACACACCTGCAGAAGTGCAAGTTTTAGCTCTATGTGGGACGAGAGGGATGGAACAAGTGATTTTGTATATTTCTGCAATGTGAGCTGCAGATAAACTGGTACCTCCCAAGGCCAGTGGCCACTTTTCCAATCCCTCGGTCACCACATCACCAGGTGAATAGTCCATGCTCCCCTCACTATAGCTGAAGTCACAGCGTAAGCCCGGACAACCTGCATGAGAGAGATGGATACTACCTGGACCTCATCTTGGTAACCTGTGCCTAGACAGAAAGGCTGGGGCAGCACAGCTCTGTGTTTGGTTTGGGATTGGAAAGGTTAATTTTGTAGTTAACAGCAGCTGATGTAGTTTTCATTATTACATTAAGAAACTAATGATTCATGCTGTGACATACACAAAACAAGCTCTGGGGATTAGTGCTGCAACCCTGCCTGCCATGGCTCTCTGCTCCCGGACCCAGGAGCAGCATTCCCAGCAATGCCAGGCTCTTCATCCGCTCCTGGCCAACTGACCAGGAATGGAGCTCACACTTAGCAAGTACCCTACGTGTCTGTCACTTCTCCTAGCTGGAGCTGCAGTGATGTATCCTGCGGTCCTGCAGGCTGAATGTTAAATGCATCAGACAGCGCATTTGCAGCTAAAAATTGCGTTGAGCAATTTGCCTGAGAAAGGAGCCTGCCCCTCCTGGTTGGCAGCCACACGACTTTGCCTCAGTCGCCCCAGCTAGTGCTGCCTCGTGCGGTCCTCATGTAAAACCCTTCCAAATGTTATAGTGTGATAACATTGGCGGCAGAGTTTAATCTCCTGCAGAATGGAAACTGCGGGTGCTAAATCCTGGCAGGGGGAAATGAATCCAAAGCGCATTCCTTCGGCGGACGATGAACGTGTGATCACCAGCCCAGTTTTACACGTTTGTGTTGAAGTTTATCATACTGAGCAGGTTCTCAATATCACAATCTCTGTTCATTGAGAATGGTTATGATTCAGGGAACAGCGAGTGAAATCCCCATTTGCTCATCAAATTACTGTATGTTCATCACTTGTGTCCTAAATATGTAATAATTATAATTATAGCATAGAGCACTTTGGCAGTATTTTTCATCTTAGAATTTCAAAGCACTTCAGTTAAGTCTCCTAACACAGCTGTGAAGCAGGACCAGGAATATAGCCTAGCAGTTAATCATTAATGAGTTTGGAGTGCATGTTACATAGAGATTAAAAATAACATTTTGTGAATATAATGCATGATCTTGATAACACACATAGAAATAATCTTTTTCACTGTTGGACAAAGATCTAACATTAGAACAAGTCCAAGGCTACCTCCTGTAAATTCACAGTTTCCCACATCCTAAAATCCATGGGACCAAAGCTGCATAAACATCTCAGAAGAACTAGGAAAAACTTGCTGCTTTCACAACCTTTAAGGCACCAGTTGGATTTTGAGACAGTACAGAGTTTTTTATCCACAGGCCACATCAAGTGAGTCCCACTGACCTGCTCTGTTGCTCACCTGCTTCTTCTATACCTGCTTGGCTGGGCAGAGGTAGGTAGCTCTGGGATGAGACTGAGCGGCCCTGTGGGGCTGGGTGCCCTGGGCTCCTTTGAGACTTTCTGATTCCCAGATTTCAGGTAATGTGTGGAGGCAGAGGACAGGTCAGACTTCACTGCTAGCACAGTACTGCCAGCTCTCGTTACAGGTCATAGTCTGTTTTCTTCCAAGGCCTCCTTTCACCCAGGAGCAGGTTATTTGAGACTCTTTGCACTCCCAGAGAACAGCAGCACAGCTCTCATTCATCCTGCAAAATAACTAGCACTGAAAACACAAACTCCTAGCATGTCCAGGAGCAGAAATCCAATTAAAAGGACACTTCACCACATGTTTTTCAAACTAGATTTGTGATCGTTTATGAACTTCAGTTGTGTTTTTGTAAACAGATGACATTGACAATCCAGCTTTCATTACCAAGATGCAGATAGATTTAATGTACAAATTAACTCACAGATGTGCTGAAACTATTTTCCTTTATCCTGACCTTCAGTCCTCAGACAGATATACATATATATATATCAATGGTATTTAATGTTCTCCAATAATTGGGATGAAGTGTCTTTCCTTCTGCAGCAACAGCAGTACCCAGGGTGGATAGTAGAAAAAATGCCAGTACAGGAAGCAGTGACCTGAGGGACTGGGTAAGTGTGCTCTTGGTGGAGTGAGTTAATGTTTGATGGACAGGTGATGGAGTAGGCTAATATTTGAACCTCTGGAGATTTAACTTCAAACACCCGCTGGAATCTGAGTCGGGTCTGGTCTGTCGTGGTCACTTGCCACGTCAAAGGACTTTTACATAACTGAGCAGACTTCAAGTCAGGTTGGCAGTCTCACTAGCCATCCTTGCCTGGATTATAAAGGGCACCATATCCCCAGTGACCTCACAGCCCTCTCCCAAAACTTGGCAGATTTTCCCAGGGCTGCTGTGACAGAGAAAGTGTGAACAAATTGACTCCAGTGTGGGAAAGGGGCAGATCCAGTAATGTTGGGAATCAGCTGAAGGGTCCCAGAGGTCCTGCTTCAGTTCTTTATTTCCAAACTACTGTTTTTCTCTGGAGAAGGAAAGGGAGAAGGTGGTTTGAAATAACAGTTCAGATGCGTCCTCCAAGGTAGGAATTAGCAGAGCACTGCAAGGTGCTATGCAGTGTTGCTCAGAGCAGAAGGGACTTTGGGAAGGATTTACATTTCTCATGCTTTGTGTTTTGAGGTGAAGAAAAAAAAAAAACAAAAAAAAACCAGACAAAATGATTTCTAGGTACTGGGTTTCTCTTTGATTTTTTCATTTTTCTGATCTGTAATTCTCTGCTTCAGCACAAAGCCAGTCTAGTTTATTCCATGGTCTGTACTCCTATCTCTCTGGATTTGATGAACTTCAGTTAGAATTAGCAACCAAAACTCCATCTCACAGAGATCTGTATACTCATCTCAAATGACCATAAAACAGGGAGATGTCTTCTGGGCTTTAGCCTCTTCTGGTCATGCTGTACTAGGAGAGTGTGACAATCCATTGGCTCTGTATTCTGTACTCAGTACCTTTCTTGCATGGAGGGAAATCCAGCATGCACAGAGGATCAGTGGAGGTATCTCTTACCCAGCAGGGAACACTTCTGGAAAAGAGTCCAGAAACAAAGCCAGGATGTGGAGTGACTTGCACTGGGTAAAAAGAATAGGTTTGAAGTTTTCCTGTTCTTATTGCGATGCTGCACTTAAATATGGTGTGCTTGGTGAGCAGCATATGACCCATGTGTACCTTGTCACATCCAATAGATCTCATGTGAAAAGCTGAAAGCTTTCAATAGCAGCTGGGCCCCAGCGATTGCTACAAGGCTGAGCTGCATGAATTAAATAAACAACAGCAAAACCCCCAACTCCTCTGACAGCCAGAACCCTGCCAAGAGTGTGGGGCTGCTCCAAACCTGCCTTTCTCTTTTGGCACCCATGGGACCAGGCCTTCCTGATATGACTCTCAGGGCTCCTGTAACTCCAGAGAAGCTACAATAGTTTAAATCAACACCGTGTCTGGCCCTTTGTCTTAAATCTCCCATCCAGACTTATTTTACTGACACTCAGGGTTGAAACAGAGTCCTCATCTATTACAGTCAGATTGCTCCCCTCCTATTCTAAATCAAACAAGCCCAACAGAGGCCAGATCTTTTGTGGAAGGCTTTCTGGATGGTTCCCCACTTTGCCTTCCCTAACGTTCATTAATATATGTAAATGATTTAATCAAATAAAGACTTCATATTCCTGCTCCCATAGGAAGTGAATGTTGTGGGAGGAGGGGACAACTGTGCAGATTAATCTTTCTGTATCTGATTCTGGGTAAATATTTATTCTCCTTCCTTTTTTTCTGCACCCTTCTCACCCATGGGAACAAGGACAGATCTTCTCCAGCTGCAGGGCAGGGGAAAAATATTATTATTCCTATATTACAGATAAATAACTGGGACAAAGGTGGCTTAATCTCTAGCAGGAGAAAGTCAGTGGTGCTTTTACCATTGAGTCTAAGGGACTTTGGACAGGAGAAGATGAAGTAAACAGTCAGAGCCAGCCCAGCTGTAGGCAGGAGCCGTGCTCCCTGGCTGTATCATCAGGCACCTTAGGAAACACCAGCATCCCCATTCAGGGGCTCAGCCCCTGCCAACCTGAGTCATGATTCTTCCCCCCCAGGACAACTCCTGTGGATCTCTGACTTACCTTGGGGAGATGCTGGAAAGTTTCATTAGTTCAGATTTGCGAAGTGGATTTATAGTGCTGCCTGCAATGAACTTCTCTATAGCAAGAGCTATGGCTTTCAGCAAGACATAGGGTCCAAAACATTCCCATCCTTTTCCTTTCTGTTGTTTGTTAGGGTTTGTTTGTTTCTTCTGTTTTGCTTTGTGCTTGTTGTTGTATTTTTTCAGTCTTGAAAAAGGGAAAAATTTATGCTAGGCTTTTATTACAAAACAACAGAGTACAGCCACCTTTTTTTTCCTGGAATAATAATAATAATGTATTACATCAGATTAGTCAGTAGTTTTCACTAATCTGCAAGACATGCACTGCTGACCTCTGATGTAATTTTGGATCATGCTCAAGCCAAATAAAGGCAGATTTGTGACTGCAGGTGAGACATCCATAAATGTAACCACAGTGTCCTCTGGTTTGATCTGAACTCAGTCTGGCCTTCATCAGTATTAGTGGCACTAGTCCAGAAGTAAGACAGATTAATGATTTAAAGGCATTACACTATGATATGATGTAACTCAGCACTAGATGGTGGCTTTGTGAAGACAGCAGTAAGCTGGCAGTAAGTATCCCAGGCAGCAAATCATGGGCTGTTCCTCCTAGATGGAGTTCACTCTTCAGAG
Source organism: Psilopogon haemacephalus (assembly GCA_013396835.1). Taxonomy (NCBI): domain Eukaryota; kingdom Metazoa; phylum Chordata; class Aves; order Piciformes; family Megalaimidae; genus Psilopogon; species Psilopogon haemacephalus. Next base: position 113,770 of record VWZI01009704.1, read on the forward strand.
GCTTAACTATGCCCAGTGATCACAGGGCCATATTAATGTGCTCTTCTACAGAAATGTCCCTGTGAATTCATGCACACCATTTTCTGCCTCCTGAAGGGACAGAAACATGGTTTGTGGCTTTGGTGGGTGATGAATAAAGTCAAGGGAGAAGGAACTAAGTGTGTGAAGGTGATGGCAGTGCTCATGTCCATGATATTATATAACACGTTGCATGCTCAGAGAGGAACTTGCAGCACCAGTAGTGTATCCTGTCATCTCCCCAGCCACTGCTTTTTGGCCTCATTAGATATATCTACCAGAGGTACACTTATCCACACTGTAATCCCTTCTTTGAATAAGCTCTGAACCCCTGTGTTAACCTTGAGCCTATACAGAAAATATTCCCCAGCCTGTTATGACTACAGGTCTGCCTGAGTGCTAATAAATCAGTGTGGCTCCAGTGCAGTAATGCACAGTTTGAGAGAGTGCTGGGTGGTGAAAATGTATATAAAAGGCAGTCCTGATGTTCCTTTACCAGCCATTAATTACATCCAGTGATAGGAATAGGAAACAGCAGCCTTGCTGGGATATTGCTGCTTACAGTTCAGTCAGGGGAAGGGTGGAACCTGAAGATAGAAAGTATAGACACTGTGTAATGGACCGGGGAGATATGTGAAGTTTAAAAACAACTTTACCTTGAAGTTAAGGGTCAATGCTTGTTTAAGCATTAGGTCTGTAAGATGAAGCAACATTCCCATCACTGTGTGGTAAATGCACAGGAAGAGAAAAATGACACAAACAAGAGCAGATCAATAAATGGTCCCAGCCCCAAGGAGCAACATGTTGACACTATTGACACCCTCCAAGCAATGCCCTGTTTACTCCACTTGAAGAGGCCCTTGTCTTCAACAGCAGTCAGCAGAGACTTTGATAAGGGTAGCATATTTCTTAGTTCTGCAGTAGGAGCAAGGTGCTCAGAGGACACCAGGGTGCTGGGCCAAGAAGGGTGTTGGGTTAGGGAGCTGAGAGGCAGCAGGAAGTTGGGCTGCTCTGCATCTGGCCATTTGAAATACTTGGGAAAGGCCTTTTTATCAAGCAGCTTGTGAAGGAACTTAGTCAGTGCCTCCACAGCGACCTGAGACCAGCAGCACTGTGCCTGTAATTATTAACAGGGAAGGAGAACTGGAGCGGTGTGGCAGGTTTGAATAGTGCTCTTACAAAAGTGAATTCAAATTGGTGGTCAGATCATACCCCCTGCTTCATTTAAGGGACAGCTTCTGATGCATTTCCCCCCTTAACAAATAACTTTCTTCTCACTGAGATCTAAGCTGAAGCACCTTCACCACCCAGCTGGAACAAGTCAGGAGTATACGTACAGCCTGTCCTCATGGCTCAGTGACAGCAACTCGCTTTGCCAGGGTGATTTCTTTGCACAATGCCTTCCTCCCACCAGGGTCACCCTGCTCAAACTGGTACTGAAACAAAACTGAGTAATGGCAGAGGCAGACATCAGCCCCAAAATTTGGCATTATCCCATGACTTCTTTTCCTGATGATTTGTTCAGGTCAGCCGCAGAGGCTCATTTGATGATTTTCAAACTGGCAAATGTATTACTGGTACAAGGTAATTCAGTACTTTCTCTGTTGTGGCAGATTTAGCCCTTCTGCTCAGTAAATTTACACATTTGGTGTGACTCTACTATGTCTGAAGCAATCCCATTGCCCCTTGGGAAGGACCTCATTCCTGACTGCTTCTACGCACAGAACACCGGAGATAAGTCCTCTACTGTGGAAGAGTTTAGGGCCTGGAACCTCATGAGGTCTCTTAGCAGATTTATACTTAAAATATGTCTGGGCCAAGAAGATATTAGGCCCTCACAGAAGTGCTCCCTCTCTCTCTCTCTCCCATCTGCTTTTTCATGTTAAAATCTGAAGTGCCAAAATCTGCTGAGAGGACTGTAGAGGAACAGCCAGGAAAGATGTCTGCAGTTGTCCTTCAGGCTCCTGCACAGACAGCATTTCACAGATGTGAAGTCATAAGTATGGTCATAAACATTTTAAGACACACCTGCCAAATAGTTTTGTAGTTTTCTAGTGAGAATAAACCTTGTGTAAATGTCAAAGGAAAAAAATCAGGAAGATCTTCATTTTGTGGGTGGATCCAATGAATTTCCTTTCACTGCCTGTCTGTGATGAGCACTGACTGTCACCTTCACTCTCTCTTATAAGCTCACTAACATTTATTTAGCCATGTAAAATGTGAATTACAGGAATATAAATAAGATGTTTCTATTATGCACAGACTCTACCAACATCTCTTCCTATCACAGAAATACAAGTTAAAACAGATGCATGCACAGACTTCCACACTATAATTTCTCCACTCAGACTTCCACACTCTAATTTTAGGTCCATGCCAAATGCAACCTTCCTCTGTGAGCCATGTTGGATTTGCCTTACTCTCTAGTGCAAAGCTCTCAGCATGGGTGGCTTATACACACATAAACACACACACACATGTACTTCTCATCTATTCCTACAACAATAAAGAGCAATAGGGGAGTTGTCTGCAGGCTATAGAGTGGCTCCCATCTCCTCACAGTGCAGGCAACCCCATCCCAACAAGGCTCCGTCACACCACCTCATATTCTACCCCAGTGCAGGTGAAGATGTACACTTAATTATGGGAGTATTTGGGTCCTTAGACCTGGGGCTATAAGAAGATAGATATCCAGCCCCTATTACAGCTCCCCTGGCCTTAATGTGATGGAAAGAGGGCTCATTCTCTCTGCATAATTGCTGATAGCCCAGTATACCTGTGTCTTTAACCACAAACAAATCATCACACTGCTGATGGCTGTGGGGAACAGGATTCCTTAATCTTCCTTGGATTTGGTTTGTCCATCAGTGAAACAGTGAAAGTCCTTCCTGGCAACATCCTTCTGGAGCCCTTCCCCTGAGTGAGATCACACTGTGCTGAGGAACAGCACTGGGCTCAGGTTTGGGGAGAGCTCATCTGAGGGGATTTAAGTGTCATCAAGACATTCTGCCAACTAAATGCCTTTCATTATAACCTCAGAAAAAAAAAAAAAAAAAAAGCCCTGAGATGCTTTAATCACATCTGAAGCAGTTAACAACCTGCTGGGCAGAGAAATGTGAAAATATAAAGCACACTGCAGCAAGGACAGTGCTAGCACTGTAGTTAAAAGGTAGGTCAGTATAGGTACACAAGTTATAGGAATAAGATTAAAAGATACTACTTCCCTAATCTATGCTCTTTCTAGTGTTAGGAAAACTATAGGGGCAACTACATCTTGCTGCCCATAAAGCTTATCCTCATCTGGGAGTGGGCTTAGACCATATCAGCAGGACGATGTGGATTTTGTTTGCGGGATGGGGCTGTGTGTTCCCTGGGTAGCCCAGCAAGCCCTCTTCATAGACGAGCCCTTCAGCTACTGGCTCTCACCTCAAGATGGTGAATGGCTTTAACAAATATCCTTTTCCTTCCTCGTTTGAGAGACCATGTTGCAGGGACAGGACCGGAAAGAAGGGGGCTGTGAACCATTTCCAGTACTGAATGCCTAGTCTGGGATAAAAGACTTTCTCTTCTACGGGTGGAGGTTAGATTTTTTCACCCTCTTACTGTAGCCTGTCAAACCCTCACTGCTGCTTTCTCACCCTTTAGGAAAGCTTGGAGATCATCCAGCCATAGTGAGAGGCCTCACCTGCCACAGCCCCACCAGTTGTGCCCATCCAGACTGCAGCCCCCTTCCAAGAGGGGCTTGGAGACCCAAGAAGTGAGTGCTCTATTGTCTCCCCTTGTTTCTGGGCAGGTACCCTGGTGAAATTTCTCTTGCTTGCTGCAGGTGCAGAGAAGCAAGTCTGCACTCCTCCATCTGCCTCCTCCCACTCATTCATCTGTTCTCAACTGGTGGGCAGGTCTTGTGCAGATGATGAACCATTGACTCCTTTCCTCACTCATGGGTGAATGTCAATATAAGTGTGTGCTGTGGAGATACATACCTCCCTCTCCTTACCTTCACTCAGGGGCAGACAGTCCCCACAGCAGTGCTGCTCTGAATCAGAAGCAGCATCTAGACACAGATTAAGCAAACAGCTAAAGCACAGGACCAAAACCCAAAAAGCCAAAATAAAGAGAGCCCCAGCTCTGTCCACCACCTATTCCTATGAGATTTAGGGGAAAGAAAAGAACTTCTTTATGTCTTTGTCTTCCTCACCTATGTAGCATGGGATAATATTTCCATTTCTGGCAAGGCCATGGTCAAGGAAATTTGAAACATTTGAAAAGTGCTTTGAAATGGAAGAGGTATTTGAAAAACTGAAGTATTATTACTGGAATTGAGTCAGTGTCTCAGGGGGTAGGGAAGCATTTAAATTCTTTTTGTCCCTTTGGGTGGAATAGCCAGGAGGATACTTGGATTTCTTCAGATCCATTCTTTATTCAAACATCTACTCTGTATCAAGTATCTAAAACAGAACTTGATGTGGATGATACTTGGTTGCAGATACATGAAATCCAAACTGTGTTGTCCAGACGAATAAATCACATGACACTGGGGCTCTCCTGGTGCTGCTGCCCAAACACAGGCATTTAAAATCTGTTTTCCATGACTCCTCACATAGGATTTTGAAATATTCTCTAAGTTAGCCAGTGAAACTAGCTCTTGCAGGAATCTCTGGCAGTGGAGAAAGAGCCCTGAAACAAGCATATGTAAAAAAAATAAAATCAAATTAATGTGATTTATTTGTTCAGGTTATGATTCTGCAGGATGTTTTAAAGTATGCATTTGTAGTCTTGTGATTAATCCTACTGAACAGAATGGAAATGTTTCTGGGCAGAATCAGGAAGATGTTTAAATACCCTGATGAATATATCTTCAAATTATTATTTCACCAGGCCAAGTGCTATTCTGTTGTATTTTAAAGACTTCCTGTGTGTTATTTCACTGTCTTCCCCTGTATGCTCCAATGTCATCTGCTGCCGAGCCTAGGTTGGAAACACACCATCTCCATTACCCATGAAACATGCATTAGTCTATAAAAATGCATTTTCCATGCCAAGAAACCTCCAGTATATT
>VWZI01009704.1:118946-151746 GCA_013396835.1 Psilopogon haemacephalus
GGGGAGGGAAGGGAAGGGAAGGGAAGGGAAGGGAAGGGAAGGGAAGGGAGATGGTGGTCACAGCTCTGGACTTCATAGAATCATAGAATCGTAGAATGGTTTAGGTTGGAAGGGACCTCGAAGATCATCCAGTTCCAACCCCCCGCCGCAGGCAAGGACACCTCACACTAGATCAGGTCACTCAAGACCTCATCCAGCCTGGCCTTGAATACATCCAGGGAGGGAGCAGACACAACCTCCCTGGGCAACCTGTTGCAGTGTCTTGTCACCCTCACTGTGAAGAACTTCCTCCTAACATCCCGTTCAAATCTCCCCTCCACCAATTTGAACCCATTCCCCCTCATCCTGTCATTACAAGACCTTGTGAACAGCCTCTCCCCAACCTTTCTGTAGGCCCCCTTCAGATACTGGTAGGCTGCTATAAGGTCTTCCCGAAGCCTTCTCTTCTCCAGGCTGAAAAGCCCCAACTCTTTCAGCCTGTCCTCATAGCAGAGGTGCTCCAGCCCTCTGATCATCTTTGTGACTTCTAAGTGTGGTGGTCTGAAGGACCACTAGGTTAGGGCCACTATGATCTCTGATGTATTAATTGCAAAGGGATCTTCAAAGTCAAGCCAAGAGGTATGGCTGCACACCCAGGGGAAGTTTAAAGCACACTGTGTCATACCTACCTGTGGTAACTGCCTATCTTCACAGCATTCATAGCACATGTAGCTGGGGGTTCCTTAGTTGGCTGAGCTACTTGCCTCATCATTGAATGGATGCCCATAGGCATTCACCACAGAACAGTGCACAACATGGCAGGACACTCATGTAAGTCTTCATCTCCTTTCTCTGCTAATGTACTTCTGAACTATTTCCATGGAATTAGCACAACTGTCTACTGAACTGTATCTAGGACTGGTAAAACAGAGCCACTGCTAGTGATGTGAGAATAGGGACAAGCCAGTGCCACATCAGTGAGGTCCACAGGGCAGAGCAGTGTTAGTTTGTGTGAACGGCAGCCTGGGATGTGTCCAGGTTGACAGTGGCCACCTCCTGTGCTGGCTCTGCTAGAGAAAGGTGCCTGCACCAGCCCAGTTCTGCTTGGAGTAACTAGCTAGAACAGCATAGGCATGCTCCATGGCTCCATCACAAGTGTCATCAATGAAACTCCTCTTTTTAATTTTACTTTCTGCTGCTTTGTGTTGGACCTGCGCCTCTGTGAAATATTCTCCCTGTCAAAGTCTCTGTTTCTCCTGACAACACAACTGAGCTGGGCAGAAGGCAATGAGAACACCAAAGTAAAGGAGTATGAATGGCTGCATCCTAGGCAGCTGCATTCCTGTTTAATCCAGCCTTTTGTCTTGGGGACACATGCCTTCCATTTCAGCCTCAGAGGGAAAAAATAGGTAGATCTAGTTTAAATCCATTGCTTCTCTGCTCCTCTGACTCACAGTTTGGGTTATACATGCCAGGATGTATCTTTGCTCTCCTTACAAAGCTTGCTCCTGCTAGCAGTGACAGGAGTGCAACCCTGTGTTATCCACAGGAGACCCAGCTGCTTGCTGCTTGCTGTTAATGTTTAATGACAGTTCTGCAAGCTGGAGATATTCTCAGACTCTGTTTCAGTTGGTCAGGTTTCATACAAACAGTTTTCAACAAACACTGTAAATCTACAGAGCATTAAGTTATTTAGTAATGCTAGATCTTATTCAGAGGAGACCAAAGAAAAAGTGGTGAGACCTAGTGTTTCCAAAGGCTTTCCTTCATCCAGACTTAATATTTTTCACAGATGCAGAACTCACCATCTCTTGCTGTGGTGCTTGTGCAGTAATAAATGTGCAAGTGGCAGTCTGTATTAAAGTGTCAGTGCTGAATGGGACACGGGTGCCCTCTCCATCTCTCCCAGACTGCTACTCTGTCAGCAAAGTCCTGCACAAGGAGTGGTGTCAGATGGTTTCTAAGAGCAAATTAATGCAGGTCCATTATGTTAGGCCAGCTGATATTAACAGAGAATTCAGACAGCTAATTTTCAACCTTCTCCAATTTCCCTTTGGCTCGTGAAACAATTTCCTGCCCAAGTCCCTCTGACAGTTCAGTTTCTTCTCCAAACATCTATTCAGTGGAGACACAAAGCTAGATGTGAAGTGTAGGTAGCTCAGAGCTTAAGATCATGCAAATAGGATCTAAGGGACTCTAATTATACCCAATTGATATTAGTTATATGCCAAACCTTCCAGGAGAAACAGCAGGTTAGATCAGCTCAGCTAGGAATTTGAACTCTTAGACCAAACTCTGTCCTCATTTAAATCTCATTGTGGCTACAGGGGTATTACAGCTCAGGAGAATGTGAAGCCTCCACTTTCCACTCCTGCCTTGACTGATGACTGACCAAAAATGCACATATTTTCTGTGGGTATTATTGGCAAATCGCATCCAAGATAGGAAATTGTCACTAAGAGCAATTGCATGGAAATGTCAAAGTGAGGAATTTACACCTGGTTGCTTTAGTGTTCTCTGAAGCCCTTGGAAGACCTTGAAAAGGTTATTGCTTTGACTTCATGAAGAAGGTGAGCTTGTACAAGGATTTAGGAAATTCTGTGTGTGTGCAGCAGGAGGTTCATTGCAAAGGAAGGGTTTGAACTTGGGCACTGCAAGGAGGCCAGGCCGTTGCCTTTTGAGTGCAAGGACAAAACGGAGCAAAGGCTGTTCAAGACACAAAGGCGAGTTTAAACCCTTTCCTCCCTTCTGCCTTCCCTCCTCAAAACTCTGAAGGTTACTAAATGTCTGCTGAGTCATATTCCATCCTTAATGGAGAAGGGGCATGAACGGTGACAGTCTGAATATCATGGGAGGATGGACAGTGGCAAGCCCCACCCTGGCAGGTTTTCTGTAGCCACAAGTATGCCTGGCCTCATATTGCTCAGAGAGCCAGGGCCTTTGCTGCACTCCTCATCATCACTAGCAGAGACAGAGTGGTCCTCCCCACATCTCCAACAGACCTGTTTCTGGTGATGGGAAGAGAGAGGTCCTCTGCATGCGTAGAGTTGTAGGTGTTCAGCTGCCAGATGCTAACACATGCAAAACCTCACTGGACTATCACAAGAGCAATTAGTGCCTGAAAATTGCTGGTCCTGCTTGCTCCAGGACATGGTGCAAGCATTCAAGATGACTTCATCTCTGCTCTTTATATAGAACGGGCAGAAAGCCACAAAAGCAGATTTCTATCTACCTGGAACTGAACCCTTCAGAAGCCTAGGGTTATTTGGACACAGGGTTCATAGACTCAAATGTATGCCTAGTGCTGCTTTTAGGTCACAGCAAGGAAGAGGTGAGCGAGTATGGTGGAGAAAGCAGGAGCTGGCTGGGATGGGCAGACTTATTTTTGGCTTCAAGTGAACGCTTCAGTCTCTCCCAAGAATGTAAAGGATGGGCCCAAATTGTTTTTTCCTTCCCCTGATCCTGTCTAAAAGCATCCATTTCGCAGGAACAAGTCACTCTCTGTTAAACTAGGAGTGCTGTCAGCAGCCGCTGTAAATAACCGTAATAACCTGTAAGGCGATGTGCAGCTCTGATGTGCAAAAGGTATTTAGGGAAGTTTTGCTGAGGGGATAACACAGACAGCATTTAAACTGAGTTTCAGACTGGTGGTAATGCTTCACTTGACAAATGTCTGGTTTTGAACTTTTTTAAGCCTTCAGGGCTTTAAGCACAGTGTCAGTCTCCTGCAAAATAAATCCTTAATATTTTAGGCTTTCAGTTAAGAAGAGGGAAAAAAATCTGACTGAAGAAGAAGCCAAAAAGAAGATCTCATTTCATTGCTTTCATCATACACCACTACATATCATTGTTTTTCTCTCAGAAGCCAGAGGCATATCTTCTCTAAATATTTGCTTACTGTCCTTCTAAGGGCATGTACTCAGTGCTCTAATAGCAGGCTAATAAACCCATGATCTAATACTTATGAAGTGTGAGGTCTGGGTAACCTTCAACATCTGCCTGGAACATCTTTCATCCATTGCTCTGTGCCAAGTCAGCCACCTTAAAGTTGTGTGTCGCAGGTCTTGCAGTGAAACTGGGGACAAGCAGCCTTTACTGGGTGTGGAAGTCTGGCTCCAGGAAATCCTTCAGCCTCGGGGCTCATTAGTGCCTGTCTGAAATGGAGTCATGTCTGCTGAGTCTCTCTTTGCCTTTATACTTGCCCACCAGTCAAACCAGAAGAGCAGAGCTCGTGCTGTTTCCATTCCTGGGACCTTCAAGTCTCAGCTGGACTAGGCACTGAGCAACCTGGCCTGTCCTCAGAGCTGGCCTGGATATGAGCAGAGACAGGTCTAAAATTCTTGAGGTGTCCCTCCCAACTGGAATTATTCTGAGACCCCATGACCCCAGCCTAGAGATGCCCTTGTTCCTGAAACCATCTGCCCCTCAGTAGCTACAAGGCTTTTTACTCTGATCAGTTTCTACCCTGGTATCAGAAATTAAAGTGTGACTACCTTCCCATCACCAAGGCTTTTGACACTGCTTCCCGTAACATTCTCAAAGGCAAGCTTAAGAAGTGTGGGTGAGATAAGTGAAGAGTGAGGTGGATTGAGAACTGGCTGACTGATAGAGCACAGAAGGTAGTGATTGGCACTGCAGAGTCTAGTTGAAGGCTTGTGGGTAGTGATGTTTCCCAGGGGTCAGTACTGGGGGACCTGGACAAAGGGATAGAGTGCACTCTGGGGATGTTTGTTGGTGATACAAATCTGTTGTATTAGTATACAATAGAACAGAATGCAACAGAAGGCTCTCCAGCAACACCTGGACAGACTAGAGAATTGAGAGGAGAGCAATCTAATGAAGTTCAATGAAGGCAAGTGTAGATTCTGCACCTGAGGAGGAATAATCACATGCATCACTACAGGTTAGAGGTTGACCTGCTGGAAGGCAGTTCTGTGGAGAAAGACCTGGGAGTGCTGGTGGATAACAAGTTCACCATGATCCAGCAATATGCCCTCCTGGCCAAGAAGGCCAGTGATATCCAGGGATGCATTAAGAAGATTGTGACCAGTAGGTGTACCAGGGTTCTCCTCCCCCTCTACTCTGCCCTAGCAAGGTCACATGCGGAGTATCATATACAGTACTGGGCTCCCCAGTTCAAGAGTGACAGGGGAATACTACTGTAGAAAGGCCAACGGAGAGCTGCAAAGATGCTACAGGGACTGGAACATCTCTCTCGTGAGGAAAGGCTGAGACCCCGGGGCCATTTAATGTGAGAAGAGAAAACTGAAAGGGGTTCTTGTCAATGTAAATATCTAAAGGATGGGTGTCAAGAGGATGGGGCCACACTAATTTCAGTGGTGCCCAGCAACAGGACAAGGTGCAACACGCATGAACTGGAACATAGCACATTCTGTCCTGAACATGAGGAAAAACTTCTTTCCTCTGAGGGTGACAGAGCATGGTAACAGCTGCCCAGAGAGGCTGTGGAGTCTCCTTCTATGAAGGCATGAAAAGCTTGCCTGGATGTGATTCTGTGCAAACTGCTCTAGAAGCAGCCCAATCTGCTTTAGCATGAGTGTTGGGCTAGATGACCCCCACAGATCCCTTTCAACTACTACCATTCTGTGATTGTAAAAGTATAGAAAAAACTTTATTTTTCCTTCCTTCATTTTCCCACCACCAAGCAGTATTGATATCTCCATCCTAGAAAGGAAACTAAGCCACACTCAAGTCACATAAGATGGCTCTCATTGACAAAGTAAAAAATAGTTAAGTTAGTAGATCATTGTGAGGCTCACAATCACAGAATCACAGAATGTCAGGAGCTGGAAGGGGCCTTGAAAGATCATCCAGTCCAACCCCCCTGCCAGAGCAGGATCACCTATACCAGATCACAGAGGAATATGTCCAGGCAGGTTTTGAATATCTCCTGAGAAGGAGACTCCACAATCCCCCGGGCATCCTGTTCCAGTGTTCTGTCACCCTCACAGGGTAAAAATTACTCCTCACATTTAAATGAAACTTCCTATGCCTCAGCTTCCACTCTGCCTCTTGTCCTGTCGTCAGACATCACTGATCAGAGCCTGGCTCCATCCTTCTGGCACTCACCCTTTGCATATTTATAAACATTAATGAGGTCAGCTCTCAGTCTCCTCTTTTCCAAGCTAAAGAGCTCCAAATCCCTCAGTCTCTCCTCAGGAGAGAGATGTTCCATTCCCTTAATCATCTTTGTGGCTCTGCACTGGACTCTCTCCAGCAGTTCTATGTCCCTCTTGAGCTGAGGGGCCCAGAACTGGACACAGTACTCCAGATGTGGCCTCAGCAGGGCAGAGTAGAGAGGCAGGAGAACCTCTCTTGACCTACTAGCCACAGCCCTTCTAATACACCCCAGAACAGCACTGGCCCTCCTGGCCTTCAAGAGCACACTGCTGGCTCACGGTCAATCTCCCACCATCTAGGAACCCCAAGTCCTTTACCCTTTCACTGCCTTCCAATAGGTCAGTTCCCAACCTATACTAATACCTGGGGTTGTTCTTTCCCAGGTGCAAGACTTTACACTTGCTCTTGCTGAATTTCATTAAATTTATTCCTGCCCAATGCTCCAGCCTGTCCAAGTCTCACTGAATGGCAGCACAACCTTCTGGTGTGTCAGCCCCTCCACCCAGTTTGGTGTCATCAGCAAACTTACTGACAGTGCACTCTGTGCACTGTCATTGGTCCAGGTCATGGATGAATTTATTGAACAGAATTGGTCCCAGTACTGATCCCTGTGGGACTCCACTAGTCACAGGCCTCCAACTAGACTCCATCCCATTGACCACAACTCTCTGGCTTTTTTCCTTCAAGCAGTTCTCAATCAACCTCACTACCTGATCATCCAGACCACACTGCCAGAAGGATGCTGTGGGAGACAGTCTCAATGACTCTGTCTAGTTTGATCAGTACTATGGGCCATCCTTTGAACAGAGATTCCTATTTGGAAGGACACTTTCACATTGTGACTGCAAACCCTGGTGTACACCTTATTTGTCTTCAGAATTGCTGATCACCTCAGCAGTCTTCCTGATGCCTTGCACAAACCAATGTTTTAAAATGTTTATTTCATTTTTTTTGACTCTCATGTCTTGCTTAAGTTTTATCTCTCTTTCTATGCCTGATCTTATGCAGGTAGTCTGAAAGCTCATTCTTTCATTATATGTGGCACAATCTGCAAACTAAATAGAAGATGAGGGTCTTGAACCTATACCTCTGCTCCCAGTACTGTAGTTGCTTTGCTGCGTGTGCTCACTTAAAACAGTCACTCTCTCCATTTTCCTCTGTAGAAGATGAACAAGTAGCAACTCACAGTGACATGAGGATGTGAACATTTGCATGCCCTTAGCTGGAAGGTGCAAGAGAAGTGCAGAGCACTCTGTACATTATAGCAACCTATAGTCTTACTCCTTCTTCCCCTCAAAGGACAAATTCAGCACTGCTAAACATCCTGTGAGATAAGCTTCCTCCATCCTCTACAGCACTCTGGTTATGATCTGCTTTATTTTTCCCACTTCAGTTGCCTCTTTTCTGAAGCAGCCAGAACCACACATCTACTCCAAAGGCAGCTCCAGTGCTACCTGGACATCTTCTCCTGACCTATGAGCAGGACTTCTTTTTTTTTCTTTCTTTTCACTAGGCACTCTCAGAAACTTTGAGAAACTATTAGAACTTAGCTGCCTAAATATCCTGGCAGACAGGATAGGGATGTGCTACAGCTGCCACTCTCTAAAGTATTCCTCCTTCTACCACACGTTTTGCTATTGCCCTTCGAGATCATCTACAAATGCTTCAGGTCCCAAAGGCAAGAGAGAGACAAAGGCTGCTGAGAGCCTCTAGCTAATGTAGGGGAAGTACTTAATAAGTCTTAGGAGCCCCATTGTCAGTAGTTACTCTGAAATTTAAGAAACTATTCTCTTAGGTTTTTTGTAAAATGGGGCTTAGGTACTCTTGAGAAATTTGCCTGTGGTCTCTTCCTAGACTTTCCAGTAGATTTGTCTGACATGACTTTACATGTGAATGACATCTACATGAGAGCCAGACACCCTAGGCTCAGTCAACAGAGATAAAAAGGCATTCACAGGAAACAATTCATCTTCTCCATGGTAGATACCTAAAATAGCCCAGAGCAAAGCAATTGCTTTCTTCTATAAACTGTAAATTTAACCTGGAAAAGCAGCTCAGTCTCCAACACATGTTGGTGGATTCAGTTGCCTGATGCTTTTCGACCTGCCCTGCCTTTTCTTAGTCATTCACAGGGGAAGGTAGGTATATACATATATAGAGGAGCCTTCAAGAGACAATAAGTTATTTACTATGTAGGTTGTGAGACACTAGAACATGATTCCCAGAGAAGTTCTGGATGCACCCTCCCTGAAAGTGCTAAAGGCCAGACTGGATGGGACTTTGAGCAACCTGCACTAGCAGAAAGTGTCCCTGTCCATGGCCAGGGGGGTGGAACTAGATGATCTTTAAGATCCCTTCCAAACCAAACCATTTTATGATTTTATGATTCTATCAAATGCCCTTCCATCATGTCACCTGGACACCAGGCAAAGGATCCTGGATTCACTGTTCTGTTACCAACAAGATGAGGGTGGTTACTTTCAGAATAGTTGGAATCTTCAGCACCTAGTATCTCCATTGCACCCCTTCATTTATATCTTATATGTTAGCATAAATTCTCCATGCTGGAATGGCAGAAAAAAGAAAAAAATTAAAAACCACAACCATTTGTCCCACAGTGCCACACAATAAATCAATGATTAGTAAAACAATGGATTTCATTAAAAAGAAAAGAAATCAAGTAGGTTTCATGGCCTCATGACAACTGCCAAAGCAACGTGCAGGGGTATGGGTATCATTTTGGTTCTGCTGATAACTACCTCAGTCAGGAAATGTATGCAAGATGTCACGTTACAAGTGTTACATCATCAGGAAAAAATCTCAATGGTTGATCATCCCCTAAGGGGGATGTCACTGTTCCCTGCTTCTGTGCAGAGACAGGCCTTACAGGAATTAACTCTTTCCTAGATGACACACACCTCTAGATTTTACCAATATTTCTTCCACCCTTTGCCTAAAACAAGTATTAACTCTCTTACTTTCCATTTTTGTCTTTCATTCAAGTTATAAACGTTGTGGCTTAGCAGTAAAAGTTGAGCATCACATCCACTGTGTGACTTTTTCTCCTCCACTTCACTAGTGGATTTCTGCTGCATGCTGGGTGTTCACCACACATGCCTTTCCCATAGAAGGCCATAAATGTTATCTGCTCATCGTAGCCCAGGCAGCCTCCTCCCTGTTGTCTGGAGAGCAGCCCTTTGTCTGACGTGAAGACATACTCCCCATGCCTTGTGCCTCACCAGGAAGATCCATCCTGTGGTAATGCCCAAGGCAGTGTGAACACTTTGTTTTCCCTGAAATATGTTCTGGGGGATGCAATGATAAAATGGGTTTTTAAGGACTCAGACATCACACACTTATTAAGGGACCAATATTGCAGGAATCGATGTCCCCTTCAACACCATGCCTGAGTGGGGCAGACGTCTCCCAGAGAAAAACAATCCCAACTCGTTCAGAGGACATTGCAGAATCACAGTATGGTTTGGGCTGGAAGGGATCTTTAAAGGTCGTCTAGTCCAACCCCCCTGCAGTGCATAGGAGCATCTTTAACTAGATCAGGCTGTTCAGAGATGGAAGTAGTAGTGCCTTCCCCCAGGTCTCCATAGACTGCAGGTTTTCTCCAGCCCCATAAATGTCCTTCTTACATCAGGGTAACAATGGATATAGTATATTTTCTTCTCCTCCTTGAAATTTGTACATAGAGACACTATTCTCAGTTCTCAGGTGATACCAAGGCATCTGAACTGCTCTTTATGCTAGATTACTGTGGTTTGCACCTGAAAGCTCAAGTCCAGTTTTTGCCATTAAGGCAAGTTGTTCAGAGTTCAACTTTGTGCCCTGGGCCAGGCTTACACAAGGCAGAGGAGGTGTCCTGTGAGACAGAAGTGCCTGTAATCTCTTCCCTCCCACTTGCATTCGTTCTCAGTTGTTCGTCCTCTCTCTCAGAGACATAAGACAAAAATTCCTAAGTACTTTCTTTCATTTTACTTCTATTTTTCCTGATGCAGAACCATG
Source organism: Psilopogon haemacephalus (assembly GCA_013396835.1). Taxonomy (NCBI): domain Eukaryota; kingdom Metazoa; phylum Chordata; class Aves; order Piciformes; family Megalaimidae; genus Psilopogon; species Psilopogon haemacephalus. The sequence continues at coordinate 129,081 of VWZI01009704.1, forward strand.
CTGCTGCATCTCTTGGTCTCTTGAGCTTCTTCAAGCTGTCTATCACATAAACAGCAGTTCACCTTCCCACTTATGTACACTGCTGAGTCTCTTTTTAAGTTTTCATGCAACTATGGTCTATGCCAAAAAAAACACTATCCTTCCTCCTTCCCTCCTTTCTCCTTCCTTTCTTCCTCGCTCCCTCCCTCCCTCTAATGCTGTGCATGCCTTCAAACAAGTGACTGACTTTCCTCCAGAGGAAATGTACATGCTGCTCTGCCCCTTAATGTCATGATTCAGGAAGCTTTGAGCTTTCATTATTTGCAGTTCACAGAGTTCGCCTGCATTTATTCTCCTCATCTGTTGAAGAAAACAGTGGAGATGAGAGAGGAGAAATATGGCTGTAAAAGCAGCAGTCACACTAGGGAGCCCTCATGATCCTGGTATCTGTTGTAGCCCAAGTCATAGAATCATAGAGTCATAGAATGGTTTAGGTTGGAAGAGCCCCAAAAAATCACCCAGTCCCACCCCCCCGCCACAGGCAGGGACACCTCATACTAGATCAGGTCACTCAAGACCTCATCCAGCCTGGCCTTGAATACATCCAGGGAGGGAGCAGACACAACCTCCCTGGGCAACCTGTGCCAGGGTCTCGCCACCCTCACTGTGAAGAACTTCCTCCTAACATCCCGTTCAAATCTCCCCTCCACCAATTTGAACCCATTCCCCCTCGTCCTGTCATTACAAGACCTTGTGAACAGCCTCTCCCCAACCTTTCTGTAGGCCCCCTTCAGATACTGGAAGGCTACTCTAAGGCCTCCTCGAAGCCTTCTCTTCTCCAGGCTGAAAAGCCACAACTCTTTCAGCCTGTCCTCATAGCAGAGGTGCTCCAGCCAATCAGTCCGAAACAGCTCACAGGATAATAACTGCCCAACTTACCCACATTTATTTTCTTTAATAACACAATCCTCCCGCAACCCTGCAGTTAATGCTGTCACAAAGCAAGGCCCATTTGAGCCCAATATGTGTCCCTTTGCTCCTTGCTGTGTGCAGAACCACGGAGCTGTTGCCACTGGTTTTCTGCAGACAGCAGCTTTAAAGCACTGCCAGCCCCTTCTGCATGCAAAAGCTGGACAGACTTTCCAGCACAGGTCACTCGTGATTGGTGAGCATTTGCATGGTGCTGAGAGAGGTTTTAGCTTTTTCTCCTTCCTTGGTTAAAAAAAAAGAAGCGGTGAAATTGCCCAGGGCCATCTACTTATTATTTTAGTGCTTGGCTCTGCAAGGGCTGTGAACACTATGCGGATGATGCAGGGACTGGACCATTACATAGATACCCAACTGCAAAGGAGAAAAATATTGTAAAATCTCCAAGCTCATGTTCTCACCAAGTGGCATTGCTAACCAGACGAGTGGTGTGCCCCAAGCAACCAGACAATGAGATTAAACAAAGGAAAAGGGAAACTTTAGGGTTATGAGGCAGGTCTGCATTGTGGGCAGGACACAACATCCTCTGTAATGTGTTTATCACAAGGATATTTCTTTGGTGGCCATTCAAAGTCCTTCCAAAAAGTGTGGAAGCATGCTTTTGAAACCCTGCTCAGCCCTCCAGGTTCAACTACAGGTAGGTCTTTGGGAAATAAATGAAAGTTCTTTAAAGAGTAAATGAAAGTTTCTTAGAGCTGATATCAAATCTACATTGCTCTTTATTATTAAAATTTTAAAATAAATTATATGTAGGCTAGGAAGAATTTAAAAACTACAGCACAAAACCTGTTATTTTCAAAGAAAGGCAGATTTTTCTCCATTTTTTTGAAACTCAGAGATGGTCTTACAGACCTCATTCCATGTTTGCATCCTGCAGTGCAACCTCAGCACAAAAATCTCAGTGCTACACTAACTTCTTGCAAAGATTTAGTTAGCCTAGAGGAGTCTTCTGCTGCTAGCTGAAAAGCTTAAGGCACTCTGACAAAGCAGCACCCATCGGCCTTCCCTCTGTGAGCCCCCCGTACTGGGTGTAGGGCATACGCACTGCCTCAGGCATTGCCATGGAAGGACACAGCTCCTGCTAAACACGTTCCCCAAGTGCCTTGTACTACGTTGATGTGCCAAGAAATTGGTTTCCTACTAAAGTATGGGACTGAAGTTCAAATGATTCTTTTCAGGGGCCGTGCTTAGACACACAACATCCCTTCCTCACTTGGATGTGCTTGAGAGTATTAACTGTCTTCAGCGACACAGCTTGAGAGCTGGATGGAGCTGTGGAGTCCGGGTGTCCCAAAGCCCTCCGTGCATGCATGCCACCCTCTGCTCTGAGCCTCCCTGTGATGGCCTCACTGCAGGAAGGTTCCATCCCTGGGGCGGGACTGTAAAAAGCTCCTATCTGCTTCAGAGGCAGGCTCCCTTTGCAGCGCTGCTTGAATGTGTGACATCCCCCATCTCTTGCCTCCCTGCCAAATGACTCTCCCTGAAGAAACTAAATCCTGCATTGTCATAAACCATACCTATGGTCTCAGAAAGGTGAGCTAGGGCAGAAGCTGCCATGGCCCACTTGGGTCCCCTCCCAAGATCTTGCCCAGCCTTCAGCCTACCTGGGGAGGGAATGATGGTGTCCATCCTCTGGAGAAACTGCTACACATTGCAGAAAAGGAAAATTCATGTCGTTCATGCAACTGATGTTTCTGTTGGAGAGCACTTCAAGGTTGCACCACAGATCTTTGACTTATGTTCCCATCTTTGAGAACAGGCCAGCTGACCAAAGATGAAGAGAAAGCAGTTCACCTGCTGAAGGAAACCCAGGTTTTTGATGCTCGACTTTTCTCATTTGGTGAGGGGAAGGCCCATGTTATATTTTCTAGGCATGTAGATATAAACCAGGTCTCGTCTTGTGGTCCAATAAAAGTAAGATTTGACCTTGCTGAGACACTAAAACCAAAATGTGTGTCCCTTTAGATGCTTTGCTTGAGTCAGGGTTTTAATGTCCTTCCCCTTTAAAAAGCTGAACTGTTTTTTTGAAGCTCAAGGACTTATTATTAAAAGGGTAAGTATCCGCACTATGCCTGTAATAGAGAGCAGATTCTGGGAAAGGAAAATTCACTCTAAAACTGTAGGAATGGCACCACAAGGGAAAGTTTCAACTCAAACACAAACTGTTGCACAGTCCAGGAGAGGACATGCTTTCTTTGGGAGTGGAGGACTGGGCTGAGCCTCTGCTCTGCCAAGGTTAGGCAAGACCAGAAATTATGAGATAGAGATGAAAAACTGGAGCTCAGGAAAGGAAGGACATTGGGGGTGCTCAGTAAATGAGAGAGCATGTGTGGACTACAGGTATTTCAGGTATTTCCAGGTGAGGAAAAAGTTGTCTTCCCCTGGGCTGTGTGGGCAGGGTGTGTGCTGCAGCATGCACAGGGGAGCCCTGGATCCCATAGCACTGAAGGGACTGTGTGTTTCTTGGGAAACATTGGGAGCCAGGTTGCTTGGGAACTTGTCCATGTGCCCTGCATAGCCATAACTCAGGGATCCAGGCAATTTAGCTGGGCACATGTCACTGACAGTTAAACATCCACAGCACCTTCTGAACTAAGCAGGATCAGTGTCTTTGCTGGACACATGAGTGGGCAGGGCTGAAAGCAATTTTGTTCACCTGGCAGGGCTGCTGCTGCTCTCCCAGTACTCTGCAAGTGGAGATCCATGGGTCTGCTTGTGGGGACACCCTACAGTCCCATTACACATGGAATAATTAATGAACTTCAAGCTAAAAAGTTGGCACAGGCTGTGAACAAATGTGTTTTTTTCCAGTCATTATCATGTTTGCATTTGGATGCAAGCCAAAGTGTGTAAACCTTCCTGGGGACATTAATTGGCTTCATATTGCCTGCCCCTCAATATGGCGAGGGGTGCAGGGCTGATGCTGTTTGGCTTTTCATAGATTTGCTCAGTCTCCTAATCTAATGTGAAAATTATCTGGCATGAGTTCTGCAAGTCAGAATAGCAGAAGTATAATTAATTCCCTATGTGAAGTGAAAACAGCCAATTTTCCACAGCGTCAGCTTGAACATCAACAAGTCATGGAAATAATCAGCAAAAAGCGGAGAAAATTTGCACACAGCAGATAATAAGATAATACTGAATTTTTGTGGGACAGGGATGCTTTATATGCTGATGGATAAAAATGTCAATACAGGTCTGAAGCACTTCTCATTCCCTGCATGTATTCAGCTGAAAGTGTGGAATAATCTTTGAAGGCAGCCTGATTTTCTGATCAGTACATGTCTCAGTACAAGGAATTTGTGGGTTTTTTTTACAGTCACTACTGTTTTGCAGACAGATATCTCAAAATAGAATAGATTTTTTTTTTTTTCTAACCAGGGGCAGGGATTTACAAGTAAAATATTCTGAAGCCTAAGCCCAACCTTTCCATTACCAAAGACCATCTCTTCTCTCTCTACAGCAGACTCTGTGTGCGTATGTGCTGTTGTCCTTCCCCTCTCATATTTGCTCCCATCTTGTTGACCAAGACCTGGGCCCCTGGACTGTTACAAAAATTGTTTGCACGGTTTGAACCTGACTTAAACTACAACAGTTCTAACGGAGGTCCTCATTCCTTTTTGATCCCCCAAAACATGCAGTTCTAACCATATTCTGTCTGTCTTGGAGACCTGCTGGTATGCCCAGAAGGCAGTTAAAACAGTCCCCCAGGGGCTAATTACTGGTTGTTCTACATGGCTAATAACTTGGAGAGGATGGGTGTCCAAAGAAAATACAGAGCTGTTGACATGCGGGAGAAGACATGCTGCATTGCTTCTCATAATCAGTGGTGTTGAAAAGCACCTCTCAAGTCTCTATCCTGTTGTCTTGCTACAGGTGATTTGCAAAGTAAAGAAAATAACCAGGTTATGCTCAGACAGTGTCAAACACAGCATATTAACCAGGGCTTTGTGAGTATCCGGAACAGATGTTACAGATATGTGTCTCACCTGCCCAAAACTCTCTTGGACCTTCCTGCTACATTCTGGGGGCATCAGCAAAATTAAATATTAGCACTGATGCCACAAAAGCCAGCATTTGCATGCACTGAACTGAGAGGTCTTCTTATTTTTTTCTTTTTTTTTTTTTTTTTACCCTCTATTCTCAGCATAATGACTGGGTAGTGTACTTGTATGGTTTATGTTGGCCATTGTGAATTCTTGGGGGCAGCTATCCCCACTAGGTAGATGCAAGGCTGCACCTTGAATAGTGGGTGCATTTCTAGACCCTTGAACACAAGAAGGACATTGAAGTGCCAGAGGGTGTACAAAGAAGGGCATCAAAGTTGGAAAAGGATGTAGAGTGTGAGACTTATGAGAAGCAGCTGAGAGAACTGGGTTCGTTTAGCCTGGAGAAAAGGAGGCTCAGGGGAAACCTTATCCTTCTTTACAACTACCTGAAAGGAGATTGCATTCACTGTTTTCCTTTTCTCTCCTGCGTATAGTCATATTAGTAGGAATAAGAGAGGGTGAAATCCATCTTCTACCTGCACCCATTTCTACTTTACACATCACACAATCCAGAAGCTTCATCATCATCACAGGAGCCACTTTCCACGCCTCTCCTTGCTAAAGAGTTCTTAAGGAAAGGCCATGATAGCTCTTTGTGTATGTAAAATGTAGCAAATATATTAAACCAAAGATCGAAGCCGGTTCTATTCCTCAGATATTTTCCCTGACCCTTTAAACTGGCTAGGTGCAGAATAAATAATAAGGACCAGAGTCTGCCATAAATTATAGGGAGGTGGGCTGCTGCAAATCAAGTTACTTGAGAGTTACACAGTGTAACCAGGAGCAGATTTCTGATCTGAGTCTGCAGGCCAAAGCACCACCATGGCAAAGGGAAAAATCTCTCACTCTCTGTTTCATCTCAACTCTGACTTTTCACATAAGCAGCCCTATCTGCCTGATAAAAGCACACAAAGCTAAGGCCTTCATAAGCCACCCAGCCAATGCAATCCCATTCACAGACTCTTACTCGACTGATGCGGCAACACGCAGCCCAAAAGGAACAAGAAGCATCTAATTTCTATCAGCAGCTATAAAAGGTGGAGGGTGAAGGTTTAAACTGTCTAGGTGCAAAGCTTACTAGAGGAGAAAAACAAAATACTTAAAGAGTTGAAGGAAAATGCCTGGAAGCACACTTCTACAACAAATTCTGACTCTTCTCTGTCTCTTCCTGTTACACAGTGCTTCTTCCCCTCACACAAGCCTGATTCTTTAATTTAGCTAAGTATCAGCAAATTGTGCCCGCCTCGGTTCAAAACAATAGAGAGGAATAAGCAAAGTGATGTAAGTCATTATATACTTCCTATTACAGTGGTAGCATTTTACAAGATTAAAGGGGATTTTGTAGGCAATGGAGACAAATCCAGTGCCGGCTTTATTGAGCAAATGTAGCAGATGCTTCACCCATTAACATGTGCTAGTGCAAACAAAGTAGATTATCTCCTTTTCCAAACGAGCACCATCAATGCTGCTATTCCATTTATTGGACATTTTCCCACTCAAGTGGTTGCTTCAGGGAATTTGGTGAGCCAATGGAACAGTCTTTGGGACAGAAGTTGAAGACTGCTTGCAGCACCCCAAGAAATTATCAGTGACAACTGGGAGTAACACTGACAACTAGAATGAGAAGAGGAGAAGGAAGAAGAAAAAGTAACCCCAAGCACTACCATTACTGGGATTTTACAGGCCATGTGTCTGAGAACCTGCACTTCGGTTCACCCACTAAGACAAAGCCATTTGTAAACACCAGACTGTGCTATCTTTTTGCCACCTTGATGCCTAATTAATAAGAAACAAGTGTCTGGGTAAGAAATACAAAAGGTCAGGACAAAATGAATGGCAGATTGCACAGCAACAGCTGTCCTCGCTGTGGAAACATGCCTCTGAAGTAAACGGACTGAACTTCAAAGCAAATGGGCTCCTGAGTTAAACTGGGACCCTAGGATCTATAACCTTCCAGACCCAATCACATTTTTGTGTTTTTTTTTTTTTTATTAGAGAAATTACACCTCTCAGGACTGTGAAGAGCCCCAGCAGACCCAGGACACTATATGGTTGCAGGTGACCCTGCCTGCTGCCAATTTAATTTCTTTCTCTCTCCTCCACAACTTTCTGTGTCCAAAGCAATTTAAAGGGGTCTAATGACTGCTTATCTGATTCTTCAGATGAAGAACTCAAAAAATATGGGCTGGATGCCAAATAATAATGGTGCATCCTTCCATCATCAGGCTTGCCAAGTGCCTTCTCTCCATTTCTCATCATTATTTTGATGATGTTACTCCCAAAAATCATTGAATGGATCTGTTGTTTCTCTGGAGTTAAATGGATATAATGCCTGGTTATCTCTACAGGATGAACCTTGAATCCAGACAGTAAGCTCCCAATAGGACAAGAGAGAGCTTCACCTCTTGAAAATAAGATTAAGGTCCAACCTACTTTCCTCTATTTCATTTTCTGCCAGAAGTAGCAGTTATAATAATATCACACTCCATTTTTTCCTGGCCTGGACTAACAGTATAACAGGACTTCTGCAAGGCCTTTGACATGGTCCCCAACACCAAGTTGGGGAGATGTGGATTTGATGGGTAGACTGTTCAGTGGATAAGGAATTGGTTAGATGGTGGCCTCCAGAGGGTGGTGCTCAGTATCTTGAAGTCTGGATGCAGAGCAGTGACAAGTGGTGTCTGTCAGGGGTCCATACTGGGACCTGCGCTGCTTAATATTTTTATCAATGATACAAAGTGGATCAGGTGCATCAGCAGCAGGTTTGCAGATGAAACCAAGCTGAGTGGTGCTGTTGATATGCCTGATGGATCAGGCATGTTGTCCTCCTCTGGACTCTCTCCAACAGCTGCATGTCCTTCTTGTGTGGGGGGCTCCAGAACTTCACACAGTACTCCAGGTGGGGTCTGACAAGAGCAGAGTAAAGGGGGAGAATCACCTCCCTTGCCCTGCTGGCCACACTGCTCTTAATGCAGCCCAGCACACAGTTGCTCTCTGGGCTGCATGTGCACACTGTTGGCTCATGTTGAGCTTTTCATCACCCCAGACCCCCCAGGCTCTTTTCTCAGAGCTGCTCTCCTGCTATTTGCCACCCAACCTGGATTTGTGCTTGGGATTGTGCCCACCCAGGTGCAGGACCTTACACTTGGCCTCATTGAATTTCATGAGTTTGGTCTGGGCTCACCTCTCCAGCCTGTTCAGGTCCCTCTGGATGCCATCCCTGCCCTCTAGCAACTTAACTGTGCCACACAGCTTGGTGTCATCTGCAAACCTGTTGAGGGTGCACTCGATAGATTGGATGTTAGGAACAGGTTCTTTACTATGAGAGTGGTGGAACACTGGAATAGGTTACCCAGGGAGGTGGTTGGGGCCTCATCCCTGGAGATATTAAAGGTGAGGCTTGACAGGGCTCTGGAGAGCCTAATGTGGTTGAGGATGCCCCTGCTGACTGCAGAGGGGGTTGGACTAGGCGAATTTTGAGGTAACTTCCAACCCAGACCATTTTGATGCTATGATCAATTGCCACATTGTGTCAAGTCAAGAACAGCAGATTTATAATGCTGAAAGTCTGGGATCACATTGTCTCACAAAATCAGGAACATGTTAAAATTCCTAGGCCAAATCTGCCCTCCATGACTCCACTACAAAAATCACTTTTGCACAAGTGCCTTTCACATCCAAATTTCTCATGTGAACATTTTTTATGTCATTTTGATAAAATCTATCGAATTTCCATTCTAACTGGGCAAAGAACACATTCTACATAAAAATATTTGTCCAGGGAGCCAAAATCAGTTTAAAAGCTATACCTTCTCAAAGCACTTTGGCAGGAAAATACTGTTTTCTACTGCTGCTCTACCTCTTACTTCAAGTATCTGAAGCATTCGTGCTCTCCTAAGAACAAAATGTGACCAGGGATTTCAGCGATGAAATCTTGAATAATGATAAAAGCACTTGCCTTCTACTGGTTCAGTGATTAGCAAACCTGCTGAGCAATCCCTGATGTGCTACCCACCAAAATGGCCAAAAACTTGTGTCACATCTGGATTGGAAAATCTTGGACTAACATACTGGAGCTTTTCAGCTCCAGTGCAGTAGGAAATTCTCACTATTTGTGTCCTCCAGCTGGGGAAGATGATGCAGGAGGCAGTCATTTGACTTGCAGCCTTGGTAAGATCTCAGATATATAGAAAAATCTGGATCAGAGGAACCCCTGGGCAATTTGTCCTTTGCAGTGCTGTACCATTCTCACAGCTGTTTCCCATACGTTCACCTGGAGGGTAGATGCTACAATAAAGAGTAACAATACAGACCACATGGACCACATGGTCTGTTGAGAAAGGGTCCATCTGCCTTCTCTGAAGGGAAATCCCTTTGGAAAGCTGCTGCAGTTGCAAGGAACAAAGGAAAGCTTGGGGATAACAGGGGTGCCAGGGACATGATACAGCTTGATTTCCAGAGTTTTCAACAAGTTTCAACACCAAAGCTTGTTGAAACACCACCAGTAAAGTGCTGGGCATTGCCAAGAAGGGTACTGAAGAACAAAACATGGGGCACAGACTGCCTGTGGCTCTGCTTTTCACCCTTCAGGAGTGTATAGTAGGATTAGGGTAAACCTGGAGCGATGGAAGCTGAAATGATTGAGGAGGTGAAGTGACTGTCCTATGAGGACACACTAAAACAAGCTGTGACTCTTCAGCTGGAGAGAAAAAAAAAAACAACAAACACTTTGGTGGTTTACAAAACAGAGAAGTCACCTGGTCACCTATTTACCTGTAAACTGCTCTTTACCACCTCCTACAATGCTGGAGCTAGGGTGGCACATGCAGGAATGATTGGGAGCTCAGTTTAAAACAAACAAAACAAAGAAAAGGCAAAAACAAAACCAAAAGCTTCCTTATGCAGTGGATGTGAGATCTCTTGGGGCTGTCTGTGCTGAGCAGGTGTGTGGGCAGATGGCATTAGTGAGAAAGAAGGCAAAATCACAAGTAACAGCTCCATGCAGATACTAAATGGTCCAGGCAAAAATACATTCACCAACATTCACCTCATACAATTGCAGGTTTGAGTCAGATGATAGATTTTTTTTTTTTTTTTACTTTAAAAATGCTGAAGTTTCACATTACTTGCATTTTCTGACTGAATCCCTGCATATCTTCTTGGGTGTCAGTGGCCCAGGTTTTGGCCTCCTTCTGTGTTGCCAAGCCTAGATAAACATACACACTGCTGAAACTGTTTCCAGGAACTCCTTCCTCTCCCTGCAACCTCTTATCTGCCAGAGGAGATTGTCTGAGGGTACTTCAAAGCCCTTTGAAAATGGCCAGGACTCTGCCTGTAGCCCAACAGATACAGGCGCCCTCACCCCAATAAGTCAACAGTCACCCCACCAGCCAGTGTTCTGTGCCACCTTATCACCACTGCAACGAGTAGCAGGAGAGACTTTACCCTTTTGCTATCACCACACAATTTCTAGTCTCTGCTCGGAAATACCCTGCTTGACTTCTTCCCAGATTTGCCCATATGGGTTGTAACAGATTAGGAAAATGAAGCAAAGAGGAAAAAGAAAAAAAAAAAAAAAGGAGTGGTTTCACTCAGCTCCAAGCAAACATGGAACGTGGAAGCCCAAAGCCTGCTGAGCTTCTAATTAAAATGTGGAAAGGCTATGAGAGAGCTTAAAAGATGGAATAGGATAATACAGGGAGCAGAAAAATGCTGAACACCAGGCTTTGGGCAACACGCCGTTTTGAATTAAAAATGAGAAAACTGCTTATAGAAACTCAGAGGGAGAGGTGGTCATGGAAAGAGAAGGTGACATGAGGGGGGGGAGCAGGCTATTGTCCCAGCACTGCCCTCAGGTGGGTGTTTATTGGCCTTCCCCCACTGAAAAAACACGAGGTGTGGTGAGGCAAGGGGAAGTGGTACAGCTGTTTCATGGTGTTATTACCCACACTGAACCATGGAAAATCAAGGGCCAGGACAGGACTCCATCAGCAACCCGAAAATGGAAACGTAAAAGTCACGTTTTCCTGGAACTTGTTTTCTGCCATCATTAACAAGTAGCACCACCACAGAAAGCAGCATCACGGATGTAGGTGGGGTGGTCACAGAAGGCCCACAGCACACACACAGCCAGAAGCATCCCACCATGATAGAAGTAGCAGCTGTCTGGACAAGGAAGCTGCTTTATCCTGTGTGCACTGCTGCTAAATTCACCACCCCAGGGAGAAGGATTTTTAAAAGATGTTTGGAATTAGATTAATAAATTGTGGACTAGGAGTCAAAAAAGCCAGATAGGTGCATAGGGGAATTGGTAATGACAACACACTTTTTAGAAAGGGTGGGCAAAATACTTTGCAAGAGGTGTTGGGTTAGCACTGCACAATCCAGGTGGTTAAGCCTGTCCTCTGATGAACAATAACTAAAGGATTCCTACGTGACTGTGAGGCAGATACTGAAACTAGCTCTTTTGTGTAATTAATGCTCATGCACAGAAGGTTAGAGCAGATGTGAAGTAGGTGGGTTGGACCCAGGTGAACACCAAGAGCAGTGGACAGGCTGGCAAGGTGGGTGTGCCCAGGACCACCTCATGAAATTCAACAAGGCCAAGTGTAAGGTCCTGCACCTGGGTGGGCACAATCCCAAGCACAAATCCAGGTTGGGTGGCAAATGGCAGGAGAGCAGCCCTGAGGAAAAGAGCCTGGGGGTCTGGGGTGATGAAAAGCTCAAGATGAGCCAACAGTGTGGACATGCAGCCCAGAGAGCAACTGTGTGCTGGGCTGCATTAAGAGAGGCATTACCAGCAGGGCAAGGGAGGTGACTCTCCACCTTTACTCGGCTCTTGTCAGACCCCACCTGCAGTACTGTGTGCAGTTCTGGAGCCCCCAGCACAGGAAGGACATGGAACTGTTGGAGAGAGTCCAGAGGAGGGCCAATGAGATGATCAGAGGGCTGGAGCACCTTTGCTATGAGGACAGGCTAAGAGAGTTGGGGTTTTTCAGCCTGGAGAAGAGAAGGCTTCAAGGAGATCTTGTAGTAGCCGTCCAGTATCTGAAAGGGGCCTACAGGAAAGCTGAGGAGAGACTATACACAAGATATTGTAATGACAGGATGAGGGGTAATGGGTTTAAACTGGCAGAGGGGAGATTTAAATGGGATGTTAGGAGGAAGTTATTTCCAGTGAGGGTGGTGAGACCCTGGCACAGGTTGCCCAGGGAGGTTGTGGCTGCTCCCTCCCTAGAGGTGTTCAAGGCCAGGTTGGATGAGACCTTGGGCAACCTGATCTAGTGGGAGATGTCTCTGCCTATGATGGAGGGTTGGAACTAGATGATCTTTGAGGTCCCTTCCAACCTAAACCATTCTATGATTCTATGAAACTTTGAGCAACTGCAATAGAGGATCAATACTCATCCCTCCCAGTGAAGGCAGAGCAAAGTGGCCACAAAGAGACAATGTACATGACAAGCACACCTGCAACTCCAGAAGCTTGACAGGGATCCATCTGTCTTTAAGTCTTTTTCAGGCTACATAAAGCTTTATAGGTCTGTGATCATGCTAAATTTGGTGAAATTATTCCTCTTTTTGCCTCCAAATAATAAGATCAGGGTCTGACCTAAACATACAGACCTAAAGAATAACAGATGCTTGAGGAGACTCTTAAACCCACTACGAGCATCTGTGAACTGGTGTTTGCTACAAGCCTCCTTGCTCTTCACTGGAGCCAGAGAAGTTGCTTAGGAGATTGGTGCAGTACTCTGCCCCTCATGCTTCCTCCTCTAGACACATTCTCCTTGCTGAATTAAAAATATGAGCTAAATTTTAAAAGCTGATTAAAGCTGGAGCTTTTTATGCCTTTTTTACATACACATCTCCGATTTCTCTAACCTGTTAAAACACTGTGGGGAAACAAATCAGTAACACTAAAGAACACCCTGCTTCAGGTGATAAAATTACACACTTGCTTGTTCCCCCAGTTATACCATAGAGAACTGCACTAAACGAGTAATTAACAATCCTCATCACATTACATCTTCCCACTGGCTGCCAGTGATGCATGAAGCTAAAGCTTCAGAAGGTCCTGTTGGAGCTTGAGGTCCTGCTGTTGGCCTGAAACACATCCTATTCTTTCCAAAACATTAAATATATCAGGACAGACGTTGTCGGTTGATGTCAAGAGTCCACTTCATCCCACATCCTGTCCCTCGCCAGTGCAGATGCTTGGGGAGAGAGTAAAAGAACCAAGCAAATGCAGAGTCATTTTCCCCTGTAGAGTGCAGTGATATTTTGTCCCAGCTTCCAGCTACCCACAGCTTTAAGACTTCCCAAAGAAATGGTGATGCTTTTTTACCTAACAGCCCTTCCCAGGACTGTTCACTCGCCCATGCATTTCTCTACTTGGACTCCTAATCTGCTTATGCCTGAAGAAAGTAAAAGTAGATTCCATCACTCCCCATTGCGTAGGAGAAACTTTGGCAGTTCTTGAGATTTATGTCTCCCTCTTCCCTGAGTACTTGTTTTTCCCCTCTTGCCACCTTGCTGCATGCCAGGGCAAATACTAAAGACAGATGACAGAGATCTCTTCAGTACAAACCCCCAAGCACATCAAGAGCTCAGAAAGGTTTCTCAGTTAAAAGGGCACTCACATGTTTCAGCAATGTTCATACTGTAAGCTAATATGTATAACATTAGGTTAGCTGCTTACAGTCACACATAAAGACCATCTCCTGCAGCAGTCTTCCCCTTCTCTGGTCAATAACTGATGTCTAGGAAGAAAACAAAAAGCTTAATAAAGTCTCCTCCTTAGAGATGCCTTCTAAAACTCCTTCAGCTCTAGTCAACCTCCAGTCATACGCTAGAGGTATGTCTGATGCACAATATAATAAAGGAGAAAACAGTAAAGGTGGCATTCTTTCCATTGAAGGAAAAAAATCAACAACCAAAACCAACCCACCCACCCAGTTTTCCCTAGGCACTTTCATTTCACAGAATCATGGAATCACAGAAAGCGTCCAATTGGAAGAACTCAAAGGTCATCCAGTCCAACCTTCACCTCAGCACTGAAGGGTCAATACTAAGCCATGTCCCTAAGCACCAGGTCCATGCACTGCTTAAACATCTCTGGGGATAATAACTCCAAAACTGCCCTGGGCAGACTGTTCAAATGTTTGATAACCCTCTCCATGAAGAATTATTTCCTAGCATTCAGCATGAACCTCTCCTGGTGCAGACTGAAATAATTTCCTCTAGTCCTGTTGTTTGCCACCAAGAAGAGGCTGTCCCCCTCCTTGCCCCAACATCCTTTCAGGTAGTTGTAGAGACCAATGACGACCCCACTCATCTTCCTCTTCTCCAGACTTCACAACTCCAACAAGTGAAAGAAAACAAAATCTTCTCTTAGGAACATCCATCACAACGTGGCAGCGATTTCAGCATTCCTGGAAAATCTTACATACAGGGGGCTTACTTCAGTACACTCTTATCTGCCTCAGCTGCCAGCCCATCCAGTATCTGAAGCAGGGGAGCTGAAGGAGCCTTTTGATCACAGCAGCACACACATGCACAAAGTTGCCCTGGAGTAAAGGATGACCTGAACTGCCTTAGCTCTTTCCAGATGTCAGGATGTGTAGGAGAGCAGCCTGCCTCTGTAGAAAAGCAATGCCCCACAGGTAACAGAGCAATGTTTGCACCAGGATTTGGTAATAGCAGGCTCTCGGCTCTCAACTCGCAGAGCCCCTTTTCCTGCAAAGTCGCCAAGGTGGGTGACTTGGCCTCCAGTGAGTACACCTCAACTTCACACCACCTGGCACACACATTCAGTGATTCTTCAAAGGCACCATTTACAGCAGTGGTAGTTCCACACCAGGTACTCACCAGAAAGGAGCCTGCTAGCAGGTCATGTACTTGGGCAGAATCACTGTGCTGCAGACACGACCAAGTGAACCAGCCTCTCAGCAGTTCCCAGCATATTGGTTAACAAAGCAGAAAAGAAGCCAAGACTTTGTTTCAATAAGGAGCTGAACACCAGAAAAATGAACAGCATATCAATCTCTTTTCTTTACTTTGTGCAGGTTGAAAACATGTTGACCTTACAACCCAGGAAGCAGGTAGCACGGAAAGGTATCCTGGTATGCCACCTCACTGTGGCCACTCCACTCATCTCCCAGAAAAGCTCAAGAGACAATTTACAAATCTTGGTCCAGAGCAAAGCTCCTCCAGAGTACTTTCATAGCAGGACCAGTGGCTCCACAGGGATGCCTGAGGATCTAGGTGCTGCTCCCAACTCGGCTAATGCAGTCCCAAGGCCAAAGAGCAGAATGCCCCTGTGCAACAGCCACCTAAGAGTAGGGCATGAACAACCTCAAGCCTCACATGCTGCAGGAAGAGGGTGACAAGGCTCTTGGTGCAGGGGAAATGGGCTTTCCTCTTCCAAAAATGCCCTCTGGCTCCTGTGGGACGTGTGTGGCACAGCATGGCAGGTAGAACACCTAACGGCACCATGGCAAGAGGCTGCTGTGCTGTCAGGGAGGCAAGCCCACCATCACATTCCTCTCACCCAGCCCACTCCCCTGGGGATAGGCAGTATAGGAAAAAGTCTGTATTTTATGACCAGAGGCCTTTTGCTTAGGCTCCAGGAGCACAGCCCTCGGCTGGCAGCATGGCTACGTGGTCAGGCACTGCCTTCCAGCCTCCCCAAGTGGGCAGCAGAGGCAGACATGTACGCAGGTCAGAATTTATTTCCAAATATCTCATTTATATCATTCTTAGGTGAAATATTTCTTTCAGCATATAGCCTACACTTAGAAAACAGAAAAAAAGGGGGATTTTTATAAGGCACATCAGATTATAGACTACATAGAGACACCTCCCCCTCGCTTGTGCTCATAAAATACTGTTGATTTTTAAAGTAATATTTCTAAAATGTAGACCCTGTGTAGCCCTGTGTAGAGCAGTATTTGTAAAGTTATTAGACCTCAGTTTACACACACCTAGTAAAGGGCTATAACAAGTTGTATATACATCACATTTTCAGAAAGTCACAGCTGGCTACATTTAAAAGTAATACTACTCCAGACTATGGAACAGGCTGCTTATAAAAAAATAACCTACCACTTCCAGTATGGCATGATAGAAAGCACTATGATCTTGCACAAGAAATGTTGTTATTTTTTCAAATGGAAGCTACTCAGGTTCAAGCCTGTCTCCTCCCAAACCCACCTTTTTGACTGAGACCATTTTACAGAGAAGCAAAGCACCCAAGAGAAACGCCAGCTTTATGTTTTTCTCCAAGATGACTGTATGACTCCATATCTGAAATCCTGTCAAAACACTCAAGTATGAAATATAAAGGCTCAGATGTTAACTTCATGACCAGTAAACATTAAACCATTACCAAACAGATGCAACCAAGTTAAATACATCCAGCTTCTGTGCTACGGAAACTCTTTTTCCAGGCTGTTCCAGTGCAGAATCCAACATTTTTTTATTGAATCCGGCCCCAGGTAAAGATTTTATCTCATTTTCAAGTAGTGGAACACTACCATTCCACACTCATTTCACTGTAAAGGAGGAAAAAGTATTGCCTGTGGAGGCTATACCAGAATCCACTTACATAGTGTCATTTTCTTTAATGGGACAGAAGGTAAACTGGTCACCTTTATCAACTGGCTTCCACAGTTCTTTACATCAGACACTGATGCACTTCTCATGGAAAAAAAAAAAAAAAAGTACCAGTTTTCTGTCACTGCAATTTAAGACTATGAAAAAGGTCACTTCAAGGCTGTGGCTGCAGGGATAAAATAAATAATTATCTGATATCGAAATATCTACAGCCATTAAAGATTGACACACAGGCCGCACAAGTTCTATGTTCTCTGAAAAGTTAAAATGCTGATTTTTGCAGAGTCACATTATCCCACGTCTCTCAAACTCAGTGGGGCTGGTATCAGACCTTGTTTTACTGTTGTCAGATTTAGTCAGAGAACAGGTCACACTCAACTCTGTGCTGTGCTGGTAGTTCAGCTACATTTTAGGCACATTTCAGTTAATTCACTGGACTGATCTGGGGAAAAGATATTACCAGTTAAATTTCCAGGGTGGCCCGAGCCAATGGGTGGTATAAGCTTGGCCAATATTCAACCACAAGTGACTGTTGTCTTTAGAAGGAAAACATTAACCTGGTTGAAAACAGCATTGTAAAGAGGACACAGCAGTCTCAGCTTCTAGAGTCCACTTTGTTATGAATCTGGATCCACCTGATTTATTTATAGCAGCCTTCAAAGGTAAGAAGGGGCAAACTGAAATTCTTGGCTGTAGACTGAAAACCAGATGCAGTTTACATGGTGCTGCATGGATACTTGTTACAACTCTCTAAAATAAAAGATAAAAAAATAAGAAAACGCCCAAACACAACAAGATTTACATTCCTTTCAGTTGAAATAGATGAACTGTCATCATGTCTGCAAAAACACAGAGGAAATCGCCACTGCTCGAGGTAGCGAGTTAAAGCTTGGTCATGTTCTTGGGCTTCCACTTGGCTTCCTGGGAAGGAGGACAGAAAAGACTTCCACAGAGTCAGAGAATGACAAACAAGATGTCAGCTCCCTAAGGGACTAGGGTCCCACACTGCATGCTGAGTATATTCATGACCTTTCCAACCATGGCATTTGCATATAGATTGCATCTCTCACATACCCTTTTTAAAGCAATCCCAAAAAGCCTCAACTTGGGAAGACATGAAGAGGGCAGGAGTTGGGTTTTAAAGCTACAAATGTCAGTTAGGAGGCACAGTGTTATTTTTCCCTTTGATCACCCATGTACAGAGCTCTACACTTCCAGAGTCGCTCGTGTGTTCCTCCTGCAAAGCCAAGCCCTGGCAGCAAAGGCCTCTGGTGTGCTTCTCCCCAACACACACACACACACCTTACAACACAAAGGTCGGATACTTTGGGCATATCTTTCCACCCTTGCAGACACATGGTGCTCTTCTTCCTTAATGAGAGGTTTCAGTCACGAAACCGGATGCCAGATTTGATTTATAGCAATTATTTAGCTATGAATCCTTCTGCCACCCCCAAAAGGGCAACCGAGATATCCAGTAGCAACATATATACAAGCATACAGATCTAAACTATACACTCAAGACAACATAGAATGAGATTTCAGCTAATATAGCTTCTATTTGATTTCCTCAGAGCAGCACTCAGGTCCTTGCAACCCCTATACAAAACAGCAGTACTTTTTCCACCAGGATTTAGAGAGGTTTTTCATCTTGTCTGGAGTCCTACACTTGGATTTCTTTGGTTGCTGCTGGGTATCTGAGTACTGAATACCAGCTACAATGGCAGCATCAAAGACCTCCTTGAGGTTTTTCTGAGTCAAAGCGGAGCACTCGATGTAGGATGCAGCTTTTATTTCCTCAGCACAGAGCTTCGCAGCCTCCTCCGAGACTGGCTTTTCTTTGCACTTGTCCAGCTCGATGAGAACTTTCACATCCTCCCGGAGGTCTGACTGTGTCCCAACCAGGATAATGGGCGCCTTAGGGCAGTGGCATCGGATTTCAGGAACCCACTTCTCATTCACGTTCTGGAAGGATGAAGGGCTCACCACGCTGAAGCACAGCAAGAAGATGTCCGTGTTGGTGTAGCACAAAGGTCTGAGCTTGTCGAATTCATCCTGCACAGAACAAAATCACGTTAGCACCCAACGGAAAGCGCACATCAGTCCTGGAGGACATCTTGATGTATTCTCAGCTCTAACCTGCCACAGACCTCTGGGGAAGCTGAGGATCACCTGCTGCTCCCCCTCTCACAGGCACCGAGACATCAGCACCTAACACTACTGGGAGTAAAGGTCACCTATACCCGGCCTGAGGTTTTATTCTACATGGCTGTTAGCCAGCAGGCACTCTGCCACTGTCGGGCATGCAGGCCAAAGGTGGTGGCTCCCCCATATAGCGGAGATTTTCTGACTAATGCCACAGCTTGTTTTGAGCGCTTAAATATTTCCTTTGCAGTTTTTACACAGGCCTTCTGCCCTGTTTCAGCAAGGGAGCCATGCTGCAGCAAGCAGGCTACAGCACGGAAGCAATGAAGCCAAAAGTCCAAGTACAGGAGAAGGTATTTTTTACAGGCAAACTTCTAAATACGGTGAGTCAGTGTGCCACTTTGATGAGGAGCACCCCTGTACCTCAAAACTGCTCTGCTCTACCTTCAAGTATCGACAAGATAAGCAGCAGACAGGTTACCTTTCCAGTAATCGGCTTTTAAATCGGTCACTACTTAACATCCTGCAGGATATGGGAATAATTTCCCTGCCATTGTGCCCCGAGATTTAAGTTTGATGGCAGCAATAATGACGCACAATGTGCAAGCTTAACATGCCAGTGGCATAGAGTAAGAGCTTTACCTTTCCCTCCCACCCATGCCACATCAAACAAACTGCAAACAGGCCTCCCAGTGCTACTTTCTTTTTTTCCTTCCACTCCCTCTTTTAGTGCAAACTCCATCAAACCAAGGCGCTTTTTCAGCTTCAGGAACTAGCCACAAGAAAGCCAGACACCTCATGGTAACAAAGGCGTGCTGATCCTCAGCAAAGAATGCAACAAGAAGCAAGGGTTAATTCCAAGCTGGCTGCTTTTATGCTGACAGCAGGATAAAAGCAGTGTAACACTAGCAGCCTGAACAGGTAGGATTTGCCTCAGTGGCACTGACATTTTAATTAAACCAGACCATGTTCTCAAATGCTTTGAATTGAAAGTGCAAAGAACACACAGAGCTGAAAACATCTCTCCGGTACCAGCAGTTTAGTGATGAATTGCAAGTTCCATGTTAATTTTTGCAATGCAAAATTTCACTTTAAAGCCTCTGGAAGCGCAGGATATGCAGTTTAAAGCTCCCTGGAAGCCTCAGAAGCCTTGTTCCGCTCAAATGGATTTCTTCCAGCAATATCTCCAAGAGAGACAGTGATTTATAAAACACGAGTCAAGAAAGCAAGCTTCATTAGCTCTCTTGATTCTCAGATTAAGCCTCAGAGGAAACCAAGCCCTCACCACTTGGCTTGAGAGAAACGTTGCATTTACTGAGACGCTGCTCTGAACGACATGAGTGTTTACACAATGGCATCTTGCCATGTAATTGCCTCTTCTTGCTACGTGAGAAACCTCAAAAGGCCTCAATTTACTGGTTTTAAAAGCCAAACCGTGATCTTATGGGTTTCTACCAAGAAATAGTACCCTTCACATCCCAAGTACAGTCCTGCACTTTCAGTGGCAGGTACTGGGACTGCACACCTCTTCCGGCTGGTGATGCTGAAACACAATTTCTCTCTGCCTAGAGGGCTTTTTAGCTGCAGATTTCAGCAGCTATCTCATGGCAGCAATTTTACCAAAGTGTCCTGCTAAGTATCTTTTATTCAGAATGACTTCTGTCACTTTACATAAGCCTTTAATTTTTAAGGCAGTGACTCTGTCCATTCTAGCTGCATTTGGGCAACCAGAGCAAGCATCTTAACTATGAATGATAGCGAAGGCAAGAGGTGACTGGGGCTGCCCATCCCTCCTGCAGACTTTGCATTTTCACAAGCACTGCCCTTCCACAGGCTGTCACCCAACCCCGCCAGACTCTGCAGATGAACATTCACAGCCAAGTACCACCCTGCCCCTTCAGCAGAAAACAAAATCATGGGACAGTTCCGATGTTTTACTTCGTAACATTATCCACCAAAGGCTGTTTGTAAGATTTTATCCTTGATTTGTAGGGCACATGGGAGTACAACACTGCTGTCTAGAACTGCACAGTCTTTCAAACCCTTTCCCTAAGTAGGGCACCCAGTTATGACTTGTCTAAATAGGTTTGTGTGTTAAGACCACTGAGATTTTTCAGGACAATTTTGGTGAAGACCTAGATCCACAAAGATGTGCAGGAACCTATATTCCTTCAAATGTCAGATAGGTAGCAAAACACATTTGGCTATCCGGACTCCTGGCAAGCAGTCTTGCATACTGCACAGGATGAGACAAAGCAGGGACTTGAGAAAATACAAGGTGGTAAGTAATGAGCTCTTTTTGTGTATCAGGCAAACTAGGAGCCGAGAGACATCATCAGCCACCTTCAACTCTTCAGGACTTAAGATTACAACAAACCTTGGCTTTGGGGCAGCAGAGGTTTTTAAGGAGGTGGAACTGGCAAGTCTCAACTGACAACACCCAACAAGACTTTTTTCTCCCTTAGACTTTTGCCTTTCAAAGCCAAAATCTCTATCACCAGACACCTACAGCCACAGATGCTTTGTATGCATATACCCCAAACATCATAACTCTTAAACCTGCAGTTATTTAGCAAAAATAATGATGGTGACAACCACTCAAAATTAAAACCTGGTGGCCCTTGAATTGCCAATATGTTCAAGTTTTCTAGTCAGGCTAAGCAGAGCAGGAGTGTGATCAGTGAAGCAGCAGCCTGTGTCCAGCCCCTGTATGGGGGCACTGATCCCCCATCTTTCAACAGATGCTGGGAGAAGCAGTTGGTTAAGCAGCAGTGAAAACGATGGCAGTTAAATAAGATGATCAAACACTGGGAGCCCTTTCAAATCCATGAAGCCATTAACAGGACTACTTTGCGCAACAACTTCCCCCCTCACGCTGTCACCTAGATCAAGTAAGTGGCTTCACTGACCTGACCAGCTGTGTCGCAGAGCTGAAGTCTCACCGGCTTGCCATCAACAGACACAACAGCTTTGGAAAGAAAGGAGAAGGGAGGGGGAAAAGTGCAGTGAATTCAACTTTATACGTTTTCCATTGAATAAAACAAAAATAAAATAAGAACATTTATCATCCTTCAGCTCTTACAGTATTTTCTTCAATTAGTTTAGATTTAACAATTCATGCACAGCTGGGTGTCTACCGCTAAGACCTGGGCATACACAAGCGTTTCAAGGCATTCCGATTCATTTCGCTACAGGAGATAAGGTAGGCAGTGACTTAACCCTCGGCTGTCAGCGGGGAGAGCAAGCCAAGCCGTCCGGGTCGCTTTTCTGCTACAAAGGATTTAGTTTATTATCCTTCTGTGCATCTCGAATGCGCCTGAGATCCGAAATGTTTCACGCTGAACCAGAGAGCAAACACAGAATCTCGCCCTTTGCAGAGGGGAGACTAGGCAAGGCTTTAGGCTTTCCTTTTAGGCGCTTCCCATCTTGCTAAAATCTTGCAAGTTTTAGACCGGAACGTTCACGACTAAAGCCCGACTATGGCCGCACGGCCAGCTGCCAGCCTGGGGAGTAAGAGTCGGTGCTGTTGGCAGTGATGGAAGCGTAACAAGTGCCGGTCTTGGTCCCAAATAACTAAATAATGAAATAACCGACGCTGGATATCCCTCGCCCCGAAGAGCCCTGACACGGCCCTGGCGGTGGGACAGGCTGCTCCCTGCGGCGGCAGCAGACCCTCATGCCGCCCGGGTCTCTCTGGCCGCCCCCAGCCCTTACCGGAGAAATTGTCGAAGGCGGTTGGAATATACTCGGTGGGGTATCCGTTGGTGGTGTAGCTCACTACCAGGCTGGTCTTTCCCACGGCGCCGTCCCCCACCAGCACGCACTTGATGCTGCGCCGCGGCTCAGTCCCCGCTCCGGCCCCGGCTCCGGCCCCCACGGCGGCTCCGGCCCCC
>VWZI01009704.1:152124-171676 GCA_013396835.1 Psilopogon haemacephalus
ACAGGCGGCGCCACAGCGCCCCGCACCGCCCGCCCCGACGGCCGCAGGCAGGCGGGTCCGGGGTGCGCTTCCCTCATTGGTCCCACCGCACAGCGCGGCAGCGAGCAGCTGAAGTCCTTGCCCTGCCCACCGCTCTTGCTGCCGGGGTCCGTGTCCCGCCCGCTGGCACAGAAGCTGCCTGGTGCAGGTGTTGGCAGCGGTAGCGGCCCGAGGCGAGCCGGCTCCCAGCACCGCTCGAGGATCGCTAGACGTCTGCGACCCTCGAGCGCCTCGATGTCTTGAGGTCGGGAGGACTTACAAAGGCGAGAGCGCTCGTTGAGTCTCGACAGCTAGGCTGGCCACAAATGTAGTGGGCCCTCAGTAAGCTCCCACCTGGAGGCCTGGGGAGGGGCAAACTGGGACGTGGTAAAGGTAGGGCTACATTTTTAGCTCCACTGAAATAAGTCACCAATAGAAAGCTATGCAGCTGGGCACACACAATTAAAGGCTGCTGAGACGTTTGGTCTGCCCTAAACTGGAAATGTTGCTAACACGTTTCTTGCGAGGACTCTAACAGCACTGCACAAACATCAATGATGTCACCTGGAGAATTTGGGGTACAGAGGTTAGCAGTCTTGTTTTGCAGATAGCATGTACAAGTCTCTTAAACAGCATATCCAAATCAGTGCTGATAAATCTGTTGCAAAGTTAGGAGTTCAGTTTTCCATTTTCAGCATTGTGAGTTCCTAGTGTGACCTGCGGTGCTCTTTCTCCATTTCTCTTACAGAAATGGAAACCCAAGTGATGCAACACGTGCTACAGCTCTTTGTCAAACCCAACTATCTGTCCCATGCTGATTGGACGAGCTGGCAATACCAAGCCTAGAGGGCTGGCTTTTTTACAAACCCTAGAGCTGTGTGGTCTGACCACCAAAGGCTGTGCCAAAGCTCATGCTTCATGGAAATAAGCAAGTGGTAAAGCTTTGCTTGCTCTCCCATGTCTCCTGCCTCTTCAGTGGGAACAGCCACTGTGGCTCTGCATGGGAGCCTCTAGCTGAAGGCAGCTGGGAAGACCCCACATTGGATGCCCTGTGCATGCAGTTTGAAGGAGTGTGGAAGCCTTCTTGAAGCCCTGCACCAGGATAGCAGCACACACCTGCTCCCTACAGGGAACACAGCGGGAGAAGGCCAGAGCACAACAGTAGCAGAGCTCAGTGTGATCCTCATGTTCAAGACCCATAGGGGACACCAATCCCTGTGAGCCTCCTCAGCCCTGCAGAATTACCTACCCCTAAATGAACAAAGACAGTGCTGTCCCATACAGGAAATAGTGCAAGAGAGAGGTGTTACAGGGCACTCAGCTACAGCCAAGAAGCATTACCCCATCAGGTGCTTTCATTTATTGATCCTTCTGTGAGGAAGCCTGGGAAGATGACATCATCCAGTCAGCTGAGCTTTGCCAGGATGGGCAACCAGAAGGATTGGAGCGAGAGACTGCCTGCACTCAAGTATGTACTAAAAAAGCAGAAGTGGCTTAATTTGTACTTTCGGTACAAGGGGGATGCATAGGTTAGAACAAAAGCATTCTATTTTAGTTTAGTGTAATTATAGCCTGTCTACCTAGCAAAGCTGAATTGCTTTAACAATACTGTTGCAGCTAACTCCCCAGAGTATGGATGCAGTTGTGCCAGAATAATGCTAATATGACTCTCTTATTGGAAAAGGGGAAAACATTTTGTGTGTAGGTGCAGGCTCCCACTGCAGGCAGCTGCAATTGTTTGAAAGGTTACTACCACAGTGGCCTGTTGCCATGCTTGTTCTGGGATTGCTCCTTTCATAGCGGAGACCTAAAGCCTATGTGCTCCACAGTCACCTGGCTGAAAAGTCACAGTGTTTAATTTAGGCAGCTTCAGCTCGGCAGAATTTTACTGGAAGCAGTGAAAAAAACTTTTGCATGGCTGCTCTGCTGCAGTAGTTGAGGAGGCTTATCGCTAACCTGTAAGTGTGGCAACATCTTGAGCACCAATGCGGTTTTGACAGTGGATTGCATAGCTTGGTGTAGGGGTGATACAGGTGACAAATCTCATTCTTTATCAAAATCAAGTACCACTCCCTGTATCAAAAAGGCCCTGTTACACAGCCTCCTTTTCCTTCAGCTGACCCAAGAGGAAAAGGACTGAACTGCACAAAAGCTTATGCCCCTTTTTCTGAATTGAAAACAAACTTCTTCAGTGAAATTTTGAAGGTAGTCAGGATCTACATAAACCAAGGATTAAAACCTACAGTAATTCCCGAAGAGCTGTACAGAGCATGGAGACTTAGATGCTGTGATGCCTGATACATTTGCTCTCTACCGCTCTGCACAGGGGACACAGACACATTTGCAGTCCAGTGTCTCATTGTCATTCTTCGTGATACTGAAAGTGTGCACCTCTACACAAGACAAGGCAATGCTAACAAAAAGGCATGTACAACAGGAAAAGATTTTTTTTAAGGCTCTAATTCCCTCCGAGAATTTAATTCAGGGTCTGAGCAGCTCCCAAGAAAGTTGTCTCCCACTCACATGAACTTTGATAGAAAGGCCTGTTGTGCCCGAGGAGCAGAGCTGTCAAAGGGAATCTCCATCTCTATGTCCAGATGCTTGTTACATTTCTTCTGCCAGAGCTCAGCAGTCAGTAATTTTCCATCTCTAGAAATCCAGAGCAACTTTTCACCTCAGGGAACAAAAAATTGGAGAAAAGTCAATAGACCAGACTAGGTTCATACCACATTTATGCAAGGAAAGAAATAAAAGGAGCACTGTAATTATCTTTAAATTATATTTTTTCTTTGGCAGCGTCCCATAAATCGTGTACCTTTTTAGCACTGTGGAATGGCATGTGATGCAGGAAGGCAACATGCAGTAAATATGCTGATGGTAGTTGAATATGATAGTCTGATGGGCCTTGGCCACCTTGAACAGAGAGTTATGGCATGATGAAGTCATGACAGGATGGATTTCTGTTCATTTTGGACACTATGGCAAGTGAAGGTGAGCAGATATACTGACGCCAGGATGGAGCATGACCCAACTGAAGGCATGAAGGGTGTCTGAGCAGTGCCATCTTTTATCAGCAGTGACAAATGGCAAATCCGTGGCCTGTATCGATGCTGATGAGAGAGCTCATTAAGAAAAAATATGTACAATCACAAGGAAAACTCCTGTAGGTGGGAGATGGCGTGGGGCAATGTGCACTGAGTGACAGTCCATTTGAATGGTATCAAAAGATGATGTGAGAAAGCTCTTCATGTAAATACTGTGAGTGAAAAATGCCACAAGCACATTTTTAAACACCTTCAGTAGACAAATACAGTCAACGCATTGAACCAAGTAGGCTCCAGTGAGATAGCTACAACAGGCTGCATTGTTTCCGTGCTCAGGGAGGGGGGCGTGAGTGGATTCAGGGCTGCATGGTTGCCCTATACTGTAATGTACCCTACCAAACACAGTAGCCTTTTGTGTAAGAGGATGAGCTAACCGTTTGTTTTGCAAGGGGGGGAGCACGTTTGCACCACAGCAGCAGGTCAGAGCAGCTCTCCCAGCCAGCCATGCTGGTGGTGGGCTGAGGGTTCATTGATGGAGGGATGCTGTAACAGATAGTCGCTGTCTCCAAAGCTTTTGGCCTCAACCCTATCACATGCACACATCTTGCAGGTTTGAACCCAATTGTTTTCAGAGCTCTGAGCTGGGGGATAAACAGGCTTAACTCCACGTAGGTCAACAGGGTGGCAGTTGTCAGTCTCAGGGCTGAATCTGGCACATTATCAACCAGTTCACAGAAAAGCTCTTGCTCTATCTTACATGCTTGCGTTAGTCAAATATTATTCTTTGAGAAAAATGACAGAGAGGAAATTATGTTATCAAGACGTGAAGCAGTTCATTGTTCTATCCTGGCTTATCGTTTTCCTTGTGATATAAAAAATACGAGCTGGATGCTGGCCTTGTGGAATAAAAGCTTTCAACCTCTTTTTTTTTTTTTTTTACTTCTTGTGGAAACTTGAAAAACCTGACACAGACAGGGGCAAGGGAATGAGGCAATGCCCTCCGAGCACGACATGATGCACTTGGGCTCATTCAAGGGAAGGGTGCAGCCTGCTCTACAGATCTGGCACCAAGATCCTGCTCTTTTTTGAGAAGTGCAATCTCAAGGTCTGGAAAAAAACAATTTGTGATGCACTCCATCATTTTCCAAAGAGCAGGACTGCAGTGACACAGCTGAGCTGACTGGTGACAGGGAAGGTAGCGGGGAAAGAAAGGGGAAGTCTGAGGGAGCAAAGAGCAACAACCCAGGAAAGTAAAGGCAGCTTGTATAAAAAACAGCTCTGACCTGCTCTGACTCCAGAGATGTTACTTTGAGACTGTTCTTTGAAAGCTAGGAAGGAAAAGGGCTAAAGAAGTACAAGGTATTGCTGCTTTTATTAATTATGTGTTTTGTAATTTTTATATATATATATACATACATATACATATGCGTGTGTGTATATTTGCCAGAGCTTTTTTTTTAAAGAACATTTTCATCTTCACTCAAGGTACTGTTCTCAGGGAAGTTTTCATGACCTAGGGAAAGGGATCAATAAGCAGCACACATTAATACAATAAACTTCCCACCCCTCCTGCCTGACTGAGAAAACTCACAGGCAAAAAAGATTGTTGAGACAAACCTGAAAAGCAAAACAAAACAAAGCAAAGCACAGTTGCTTCAAGCCTCCCAAATTCCTAGTTAATTCAGAAAACAAATTATCCCTAACCTCCTATCTGTAATGCCTCTGCAGGGGAACCACGGTGGGAGGTGATCCCTTTATCTCACTTTCAAAATCCTTTTCAGCTGATCTGGGGTCACAGCTGCTGAATAGTGTTGCATGTCCTGTATTTGTGTGCAGGTCACCAATTTGCCTGCCTGTCCTGAAGCCCCTCACTGGCCCAGGGCTGCTCTGCCCTGCTCTGAGTGCATCACAGATAGGAGCTTTGTTCCAGACTGGCTGCTCGTCCCAAAGCTCTTCTTGCTGTTTCTGAGCATGGACTGAGTGGTGGCCACAACAGGTCACCTGAACGCTTATGGGGACATGCTGGGTAAGATCTCAATGAGGAGAGATAAATGTCTAGGTGAGAAAAGTAACAAAGACACCATCTTTTTTCATTTGAATGAAGGGACTGCCTCTGCTCTGAATACTCATGCTTGGGCAATATGCTACACATTGGTGAGGCTGATGAGAGTGGCAGAGGAAAGAAGTGAAGGGAGAAACAACAGTTCAGTTTGGATACAGATCTCCAAGGAACCAAGGACAGAGCAGCTAGTACTCAAAACAAGTATGGTATCTCCTGCACAGATGCTCTTTGCCCATCAGCCCATACGTAAACCCTCTTACTTGTTTTGATTAGCTGACACACCTCCAGCATTTCCCCAGACAGACTCCCAAAACTGCTGTCAAAATCCCATCTGATCGCTAGGTGGTCTTTCCAGCAGCTGGGAAAAACTTCATTTCTACTATGCAACTTCCTTCCTGTCAGGACAGGCTATCAGGAAACATTTTTGCCACAGCCTTCCCAACTTTCATAGTATTCTTGAGAAGAAACTCTGCTGGCTGTCTCTGTCGGTTCCTGCTCCAGCCCTGCTTTCATGCTTACTGTGAGCAGCCATTTCACGCTTCACCCATGCTTGAGCCAAAGTGACCAACATTTTTGGGAATCTTTACCTGACTCGAACTGTAGAGCTTCATGGCATTCACACCCAAGCTTAGACTGCAATCCATGATCTCCTAAAAATGTTGATGCTTTACATATTGATAAAGTTAATGCAGGAATATCTTTGCATCTTGGATACAAAGCTGTATTTAAGAACAAGGTCCCAGTTTATAAGTTATGACAGAGGGTAATGTGGTGAGACCTCCCAGCTGGAGAACTGGGAAGAGGCAGCCAGAGACCAGGTTGATGGGGTAGAAGAGTGAGAACAGAGGCAGGCAGGCAGCCACGAAGCAAGTGGAAGGAGATAGGTTTTGCATGTCTTAAACCCAAATGCAAGCATTGTGAGAGGAAAGTGAATGCAAGGGAGAGAACAGTCTGTGTCTCCCCTAGGCACAAAGAACCAGGACACTGAACAGCCTCAAAATGCTAAGCGATATCTTACAGTGATTTTAAAATATGCCCAGGTCAGGCTGAAACAATCAGTAGCAAGAGTGAACTAGATCAGTACTCTCTGGAGAACTTCACCACCTCCCCACTGCCATGTGATGTCCCCAGGGACACCTCTGGCTGGGCCATGCATAGGCTCCTTGCATGAGCCCACGTTTCATGAGGTGTGAGAGCAGCTTCCTAATGGGCACTTAACTTCTGTCAGTGGTGCTGAGAGGTGACCGGGACAGAGCCTGTGCTCTGCAGGGGTGCTCCCGGTTTTTTGTTCTGCATCCACCCTCCCCAGTGAAGCTTGCTCATGTACCTCTGTGGAAGGTTTGCCCCTGCATTTTTAGTTGGTTACTCTTAACGTCTGAAAAACAACAATTGGTCCTGGTGTCATCTCGTTTGGAGCTGGATGTTTGTTCTTGGTATCGAACTTTAAAAAGAACTCACAGCCACTGCTGAAGAGCCTTTTCGCTTTCTGAGTCAAGTTGCTAGGACCTTCTTGGTGGGGATTAAAACGATTGGAACAAGCCAACACAATTGTCAGTTTTATTGAAAGTGAGCAGGTTGGTCTTCCCTGACAGCTGCCCAAATTCAAGGACAAGCATAGCAAGACAGCATTCACAGCTGCCCACCAGAGCAGTTTAGCAGAGAAGAAAGAGCTACAGATTTTTCTGTGCTGCATCATATCATGAACACAGGAAAGCAGAGAATATATTTCATTTGGTGCAGAGCAAACCCTGCCATCCAGATCTGTAGTGTCCCGTCTCAGGTTCTCAGGTAGCTGAGCCAGCTCAGCACTGAGTCCAGCCCACATGCCCAGCAGGTATGGGGAGGAGCAGGTACTTCTCAGCATGGAGTGCTTCACCACACCAGAAATCTGCTTTGAGAGAGAAACTGTAAGCAGGTTAGGGATATTGGAAAGTAGCTAGCCAGACATGAGGTTTCTCTTCTCTTTCGGGGAAGGGATGAAAGCCTTCATTTCCCATGTTTTCAGGCTACAAAGGTTCAACCATAAGAGGGATGCATAGCCAGATGTAGAAACTGACCGCAGTGTAACTTATTTTTTTCCCTTTCAAGGGTACTGCCTCTACCTGTGAGTCCCTCACTAATTTTTTAGCAGCAAGTGTTGCTAGCATGAAAGACCAAATTCAGGAAATTGCCATTCTAGTACCAGGTTTCCTACTCACATACCTCCCTCTGCCTAAGGATTTAGCTGGATTTAGAAAGAGTTGCCAGAACAGTACTACCAACATATCTGTACAAGGCAAACCCTGCTGGGGTTTCATCGGCCCAGTTTTAATTAGTTTTGTGAACAAAATGAGATTTGGAGCTCTCCTTTGCTGGATAATCTTGCAATACTAGCGTCTTCTCTTAGCTGGAGAACAAGGAAGGAGGCAGAATTTGTGTGCCTAAAAACAACTCTGCAAGAAAACTTCTGTAGAGTGAAAACTGAGCCTCAGTTAATCAGTGTATGAGAAGATACTTAGAGGTCTTGAAGTCCTCCAATTAAAGATGTGAACAAGGACAAAGCATTACTTGCAGATAATGTGATCCAGGCTTCAGACCTACTTCTGCTGCTGCTTTATGGCTCTTCATACCTTTGAAAAGAAGTGCCAGAGCAAGAGGAATGAAGATACTGAACCTCCCTCTTCTCCAGCAGTTAAGGAGAGAGGTTTTCATGGAGAGGTGACCTAAGGGCTCTGAACACCAGCCTCATTAGCTACAAATACAAGTCACTAAAAGGCATCAGATATTTCCCACCAGAGTAACGGCATCAGGAGCAGGAGATTAATAGATTGCCAGCTGTGTTGGCACAATAAGCCAAGTGAGGACCCACATGCTTTCAGTTGAAGATGGACAGAGACCTCAGAAGGGACACATGACGAATCAGCCAGAAGTCACACATGGAAAATGGAGTGAGCCAGCACAGGCAGATTATTTCTTACCTTCACTTTGCTTCATAGAAATGGCATTGTAAAAGAGGGAGCAAAGTATTTGCTAGAGAGGAGGAGGGAAAAGTCCACAAGCTTTTTTGGCTGTATGTGTGGGTTTTAAAATGCTACTGTTGTCCTCAGAAGCTTGTCATTGCAAACAAACAGGCAAAAATGATTCAGTAAGTTATTCCAGAAGGCTGTTTGGTTGCTTGTTTCAGTGAATTTAACCAGGCTGTGCTGGCAGGAAGCTGCTTGCCACTGCTATTGCACTCCACAGGTAGCTCAGAAAGTACAACTCCTTAAATCAGTTCAAAACACATCTGCAACAATTACCCCATGGGCTTTGATTTGCTATAAAATAGAGCTCAGCAAAAAGGCAGACCTCAGAAATCTGTTGCTGTCTGCAGGATGATGCTTTCGGCAGCTTTCCCCATTTTCCACAGCTCCTGCTTCTCCAGTAGCCCAGTGCAATTGACTCTGTTGGCTTTTGCTTTGCTTTTTCGTTTGTTTTCCTTAAAGCTAGTTAACAGAAGAGTGGATAAAGCCCAGACTTCTTGCATGGAATTTTTGGCTTTTTTTTTCCCCGGTGGTGGTACCTTCCATTTTGCTGAGTCTTCATTTTGCTTTTAAACTGTGTTGATAGTGCAAGAAAACCGTATTTCTTACCAGTGGCAGTCCTCAGCAAGGAGAAGACTTAGCAAAGAAAAGAATAATTAGGGAAAGGCCATGAACACATTTCACATCCTTGGTGGGGTCCAGTTTTGCTGCCCCACCCTGTGTGACACCTCCACTGTCACTGTCCCTGGAGCAGGGAAAGGTGCAAATATTCCCACCATGCAAGAATTGTGCAGGTGTCAGTGAGAGGTTAGCCAGGAAGAACAAAAGGCTGGGATAAATACAGTGAAGCCTTGCAACCTGGATCCATATGGCCCCTGGATTTATCCTTGCCTCGCAGGGCGTTGTGCTGTCCATTGACCAAAGCAAAGCTCATCACTAGGTTATGGCTAGGGTTAAACTTGTTGCAACTGCATAGCTTAGGCAGAGCTGCTCATCAAGCTGCCAGCAGGGAGCTACAGCTCCTAACACCTCCCTCCCCCTGCTGGGAAGCCCCATTCTAGGTACACAGGGCTCTGCAGGAATGTTAAACTCGTGGTAGGAGCAGGCTCAGGAAACTCAAAGGTGCTCTGTCAAAAGGTCTAGCTGTGACTGTTTGAGTGTCAAAATAATGATAGTGCTTATATATAAAAAAAAAAAAAAAAAAATCTTAGAATAAGATTGCAGACAAAACAGTGCATTAACTATCAAACCCAGATTGTCTGTAGTCATAGTCCCCAACGCCAAGGTGATACACAGGATCCAAGAGCAGAGAGAGATGACCCAGTAACTTAAAAAAAAATCTCCGTTAACACAGGCATGGAGAAAATTAATGTAGAAAATTCATGATGCTGAGCTGCTTTTTGTTTTTCTCAACAAAGGAACTTCAGAGATTGCAGTTGAAAAGTGTTGAGACCCGCTGATTTTACAGAGCCCACCAATTTCCTTTCCACTCAGAGACTCAAAGGCATCCCAGCAAGGCAAAGCATACAAGATGGAGGAGCGAGGTCCTTCCTAAGCTTCTGCAAGTTCCTAAGGGTCAACTTAAGTGCGAGCCTGACCTAGTTCTCAGAACTGGACTTGTTCACCAGGCTGGCTTTCATCTCAGCCACAGAGCTCAGAGGAAGGGGCCTTGTCTTGCTTCATGTTGTCACACACAGTTTAGCATCTCTACTGGACCTGGGGCATTTCTTGACTAGCTCGTTTTCGCCAACCCAAGGGACTTCAAGTTCTGCATCTGGGACAGGAAGCCAAGAAACAAGCAGGCTGTGGGACCTGCAGGCTTCTCTGGAGCCAGATTGCCCCTTCAGTGTCCCCACTGGTCTGTTTTAGACCTCAGACTTGAGCTGATCAGGACTTTCCTGCCCTGCAGGGATGCTGGGATGAGTAAATCCATTAAAAGCTGTGCATACCAAGACACCAAGGCTGCAACTTTATAAATTAATGAGACAGGCCAGGGAACATTTTCTGCCCCCAAGACCCATCAGTGTGCCTAGTCATCCCCATAAGGATGAGCTCTTTTCCCCATGGAGCAGAAGTGTTGCCCAAACTGCCTGCCGGGAATCCTCCCTGGCCCATTTTGACTCCTGAAACATGTCTGGACATCAGCTGCAGGAATCTTTGGTTGGTTTGGGACAAACCATTGCAAGGACCATGTCAGCTGTTTAGCTGTAAGGGCAACCACCTGGGCCTGCACCCTGCCTCTGCTTTATTAATTTATTGGTACTTTGCTGTTGGCCTACACTAGTATAGACAGAGACCCTGCCATTAACAAGGGCAATAAAGCACCTGCAAAGGAAAAGTCCAGAGTATTTAATCTGGCTTTATAAGAAAAAACCCACTTTCTTATCTGGGACTTAGTATTTTTCGTTCTAGTTGCTCCAGAGCTGGGCAGTTGCATTTTTTGTGCAGTGCCTAGCAGAGCACTCCCTTGGCTGCTGTGCATTGCTGTGATTCTAGCAGATGCTGCTGCTATTATGAATAATACAACCAGGTTTAAGACAGGACTGTCTTGCAGGAGTATAATGCTCCAAGTGGCCAGCTTACCATAGGGAACAAAGAAATTATTATAGGATCAGGGCAAAAATAAAGGCAAAGAAACCCAACCAAAACATTAAAAGAAAACAAAGAGCCTTTGACAAGAGGCACGAATTAGGTCTCAAGTATCATTCCCCATCTGATAAAACAAAAATATCCAGAGCAGCAGTTAACAAAAAAAAAAAAAAAAAAGCTTAATATCTCTGTTTAGCTCCAGCTACTGGTTATGTACAGAGCACTGGGTTTTTTCTCTCATATTTTGGATTATCTTGGGTCTTGGTTAATGTGGAGCTGGTTGCATTTGTGTGTGTGGTGCAGTTCCCACAAGTTTGGAAGCTGCCTTTTGTGAAGGGCAGCCATTCTGAAGGGAAGCAAAGGAGCAAAGTGGGTGCAGAGAAAACAGGAATGTGCTTTAGGTGCTCCTGAGCAATTCTGCTCTGGGGCAGGAATGAGCACTTGAAAAGGACTCAAAAATAGAGGCAAATCCAGCAGGTGGTTAAGACTGGGAAGACAGCAGTGAGTAAAACCAGTGTGGGGAAAATAAAAATAAAAAAGGGAACATGTAGAGAGTGCCATTCCCAGGCTGCACTGGGGTAAAGTGTTTATGGCTGGCTCATGGGCAGGCAGTGAGAAGCAGGAGGGATGAGTTGCCCTCAGGAGAGAGCTCTATGAACAATGAGGAGCTGAACACAATTTGGCTTTGCCACATTGAAGAGAAGGAGAATAATCTATTATCCATAGCATATGGAGGCAAATCAGGCAAGAAGTAATGAGCTCAGTACAAGGTAAACTTTCTAATGGTACAGACAGTTGCATATTGCAGTTGCCTCCAGAGGTTGAGGCATCTCCAGCAAGGTGAGACACACAGGGCTGTCAGGAATGGTTAGGGACAGCTGATTTTTATTTTTAGGCAGCTGGGATGTGCTGATGTTTCCTGACAGTTGCTCTTCCAACCAAGCCTTTGGAAAACAATCCAAGGACTGTCAAGTGCAATGGTTCTGTGGTGATTTTCACTGACAATAGAAAGGAAACAAAACAAAACCCTAGGACACATTTCAATGCTCTTTCTCCCTTGCTGTAATATTTGTCTTCATGCGTGCTAGCAGATGCACCTGTTCCATTCACTGACAACCTCCTCTCACCCTGTGGGTAACCACAGTCCCCCTAAAGTGTAGCCTGAAGATCACAGGACCAGTTATCTTCATGAGAATCCTTTTGGGTCCCTTTGCCGTGCAAGCATGGCTGTTGCCTAGCACCAGGCACAGCCTGTGGCCAGGGAGTTCTTCATATCTGTGTGAGGCACGCACTTGTGCTGACACTGCCCAAGAAGCCTGTGAGAAAACACAGAGCTGTTGGATGTACAGCTAAAACATGTTAAATGATGTCTGTCTTGGTCCAGATTGCTGTCTGTCAGAGAAAGACCAGAGAAACAAGGAATGACACTTGGCTTTTACAGCTGATTGTTTGGAAGCAGCAGTCTTAGTTTTTCTTACACATAATATCACACTCTCTGTATGGTCTTGCTGGCCAAGCCTTCATTCAGTTTGCACTTTCCTTCCCTGATGGATCATTTGACTTTGCTGGTGCCCTCAAAATTGTTTTTAATTCTTTTCACAGCAGCTAGTGGAATTATAGGTTGTTCAGCCAAATTAGCCCAGCAATCTCAGAAGCTCTATCTTACTGCATTAGCTTTTGTAGTTGAAACAATAAACTTTTTTTTTTTTTTGGTCAGTACATGAACTGAAGATGAAAAATAAAAATACAGTATTTTTTTTTTTTCCAATAGAATAAGGACAAGATTTTGCAAATCCTCATGCAGCTTGCTTCCCTGTTAACTCAAGCATAAATGTTCTTGTGTTCAAGGCCTCTCACTCTGACTGGAGCTCTTCTGCATGGCTTGTCCTTCAAAAGCTAAATGACAATAATAAATTGTCCTGCTTAAACAAGGGACCTATTTCACCTTTTCAACACGCTCATTAATAAATGGCAATGCTAAATACACTTTAAAGATCAAAGGCCTGGTATGCAAAACTGGTTCCCGCACCAAATTAACAGGCTTCTTAGGGTTTTGTTGCTATGGTGCCATTTCCTTGACAAGTTAAAATATACTTCATCAGCCTCCATGGAAGCCTAGACAGAAAAATAACCATTAAAAAAAAACAAAAAAAAAAACAAACCAAAAACAAAACTGAATGTTGTCTTTGAGTACAGTCACTGAGCAGTTAATTATTTTTTTTTTTACACTCTAATTATCCTTGATCTCACATTTGGCTAATAACCCACCAACTGATCATTAATTATACACACTGAATAACTGATTTCCAAGGGACTGGTCCAAAGCTGAGCAGGTTTGCTTTTTTGAGTGGTTTGTTGTTTTTTGTGGGTTTTTTTTTTTCTTTCTTTCTGAAGGACTTTAATCATCAGCACACAGGCAACCTACTGAATCCCCCATAAGACTCCAGGGCTGAGCAGAGAGGTACTTGCAGGTTATCTGCCTAGAAACACACTGCTCAGAGCTGATAAACACAATGAGACTCTATCCTGCTCTTCAATTTAACTCAAGCCTGGCTAAGCAGCAGGAGTAACCTGCCTAAATTGTTGAGGGTCACAGCTTGATGTATAATCAACATTCCCAGTTTAATCAACAATTCAGCTAGCCTGAAACTCAGATCAAGATATTTCTGGTATTTACCCTGGTGCTTGTCCCTTTTTCGTATCAGGACAACTGACTATGGATAAATGTAGTGTGGCTGAAGAAATTATCAAATGTCAAATCGATTTTTTTTTAACCCCTTCAAGGTTTAGAATGCCTACAGCTGAAGTTTTCTAGCTGCAATTGTCTTAAGCTGGCTAGAGATATCTGCCAGTAAATGAAAGGAACAGTAGCTTTTTTTCATTAATAAACTCTTCTGATTCACCGTCCTTAATCTAAGCCACAAGACCATCCTTCCCTCCTGATTAAGATCCATAAGATCAAAAAGACTGATTCAGACTCAGCAGAGGAGGGCAGGGATTGGACTGAATCCACCACGTGCATCTTTCTTCCAAACATAACACAGCCAGTTATAAGATGGGAGAAAGCCTTTAGTACAATGGCCCTGATTTCTGCCTGGGAAGAGCTGGGGTTTTGCTTGCTCCCTTTGGTATGAGAATTAATTCAGTCAGATTGGAAAACAGCAGTCTAACTACCCTGAGCTGACAGGAACACATGTCAGGAAATGTGTAGTTAGTTCCACCGGCAATGCATCTTTGGACTTTAATTGTAAGTACCTTTGTGATATCAGGGGAAGTAGAATAACATATCTAGAACTAAAAGCTTCCTGCTAGAGTTTTCACAATATTTCCTTTCTTTTTTTTTTTTCTTTTTTTTCTTTTTTTTCCCAAACAGATGTTTTCAGCAAAATATTTTCTAATTGCAAAATACTGATTCCTTAAAATTATGGTTTCTCTTGTGGGAGCTACAAAATAAAATATACCAAATACATTTATCAAACAAAAGTAGTGAGAAAAAGCACTCTGTCTACCAAAGCACCATATTTTTCCATTGCTAACATTTAGAATAATGTTTTCTTTATTCAAATGTCTTCTACATTTTAAATGAGTTTACTTCTGAGTGATAAAAAGGCCAGCTTGTAAGTACTGAAATATTTCTGCTGACTCAAACTGCATTCTATTGTTTGCTTGCAAATTGTTTTCCATAGCTTGGTTTACTATCCCATTTTGTCACTTGAGGGACTTTTCCCATTTCAAGTACCTGCTCTTCGTAGAAAATAGTTATTTTATGCCTGAATGAAAATAGGATGAAGCTCCAGCTACGGCAGTCCATATGCACATTTGGAATATGTTCATAGAAGAGCAGCACACCTGTGCAATTGCTTCGGGTATAGCTCAAGCTCTGCTGTAAAGGCAAGCAGGAGAGGAATGGTCTCTCAGATTGTACATGCTATCAACTTTCTGCAAGGAGCTGCCAGCATGAGTCTCATCAGGACAAGAAAGTGACCAGTAATAGACTGGGGGAGAATAATTTTTCTGACTATATTGATTGAATTTTCCAGATGCATAAAAGAAATCACGTTTATTCAGTCAGCAAGATGAATGTCCCAGTGCAACAAAAGCACCACATTTCCAGTATTCATATCTGATGCTAAAATCCTGCAGAAAAATCTGTTACTGTTCATAGGGAGGGAGTGTTCCTAATGGAGACCAAGCTCATGATGAAGTGCCAGGCTTCAATGAAGCCAAGAAGTTGCAGAGGCAGCTGCTGCTTGTCTTTACCCATGCCGCATGACTCCCTCCAGCCCTGTGCAGGAATGGGACCAGGACTACACCAATAACCCTGCCTCTGCCCTTTGCATTTGTAAAGCTGTCCTCCTAGGGTGTGGTAAGCCCACACTAGAAAGACTTTTCCAGCTTCCAGAAATTGAAGATCACCTCTTCCAGTACAGTTTATTATACGGCCTTGGGCAAAAGAAGCCCCAGTGTAACTGCAATCACCTCCACAGTCACAGTTTTCATTGCCCATGAGGGCAGAAACTACAACAAAATCTAGAACCACAAGCAGAAGCACTGTGCCAGCCATGGTTGCTGCATGTCCTGCATTGGGATGCTGAGATGCTTAGGCTGCTGAGCTGTTGAGTGTGGGGCTACAGGGATGCTGAGCTGCAGAGCTTTGGTGTTGCTAAATGGGTTGCATGTTCCATTGGATGGTGGTCTGTGTAGATGCTGGGTGGTATGGCTGCATGCCTGAAGGACTGCAGACTTCCAAGAGCTGTGGATGTCATACACCTTGACTTCAACAAAGCTTTTGATACTGTCTCCCATAACATCCTCATAGATAGGCTCAGGAGATGTGGCATAGAAGGTTGGTCTGTGAAGAGGATCAAAAACTGGCTCCACAAGGGAGTTCAGAGAGTTGTCATCAGTGGCACAGAGTCAAGCTGGAGGTCTGCAGCCAGTGGTGTTCCCCAGGAATCAGTACTGACTCCAGTTTTGGTCAATCTTTATCAATGACCTGGATGAGGGCATTGAGGGTACCCTCAGCAAGTTTGCTGATCATACAAAACTGGGGGTAGTGGCTGACACTTGTCAGGTTGTGCTGCCATCCAACAAGATCTAGACAGGCTGGAGTGCTGGAGAAAGTCTAACCACATCAAGTTCAATAAGGACAAGTGCAGGGTCCTGCATCTGGGGAGGAGTAACAACAGGCACCAGTACAGGTTAGGGGCTGCCCTGCTGAAAAGCAGCTCCTGGGAGAAAGACCTTGGAGTGCTGGTGGAAAGCAAGTTCTGCATGGGTCAGCAATGTGCCCTTGTGGCCAAGAGAGCCAATGGCATCCTGAGGTGCATCAAAAAAAGTGTGTCCAGCAGGTCTAGGGAGGTTCTTCTCCCCCATACTCTGCTCAAGTGAGACCACACCTGGGATACTGTGTCAAATTTTGGGCTCCCCAATTCAAGAAAGACAGGGACCTGCTGGAAAGAGTCCAGTAGAGAGCTACAAGGATGATCTGGGGCCTTGAGCATCTCCCCTATGAAGAGAGACTGAGAAACCTATGGCTGTTTAGTCCAGAAGAGAAGACTGAGATGAGATCTTATCCATGTGTACAAGTATCTGAGGGATAGATGTCAAGTGGATGGAGCCAATCTCTTTTTGGTGGTCTGCAGTAATAAGACAAGGAGTAATGGCTACAAACTGAAACACAGAAGGTTTCATCTCAACATGAGGAGGAAGTTCTTTACAGTGAGGGTGACAGAGCACTGGAACAGGCTGCTGAGAGGGGTTGTGGAGTCTCCTTCTCTGGAGGCTTTCAAGACCTGCCTGGATGCGTTCCTGTGCGAAGTACCTTGAGTAATCGTGCTTTGGCAGGGGGGTTGACAATGCTCTCTGGAGGTCCCTTCCAACCTCTATGAAGTTCTGGGATTCTGTGTTGTAAGTCTGCAGGGGTGCTGGTTTTCAGGGATTTGAGGGTTCGGGGCTGGATGGTAGGCTGTAGGTCTGCCGGGCTACAGAACTGGACATGTGGATGGAGGTCTGCGGTGTCTTTGGCCGTGGGAATGCTGAGCGATGGGCTGGGGCGGTGGGAGACAGTGGGATGCAGGGCTGC
Organism: Psilopogon haemacephalus; assembly: GCA_013396835.1. Taxonomy (NCBI): domain Eukaryota; kingdom Metazoa; phylum Chordata; class Aves; order Piciformes; family Megalaimidae; genus Psilopogon; species Psilopogon haemacephalus. The sequence goes on from VWZI01009704.1 coordinate 168,925, forward strand.
GCACGGAGCTGGGAGGGTTGCGGTAGCGGCTGCCGCCCCCTGCTGTCGGCACCGCCGCGGCGCTCCGGGCGGCAGAGGAGCGGGACGGGACGGAGCTCGGGACGGTGCCGGGGCTACTGCTGGCGCCAGTGCCGGCGGGGAGGGCGAAGGTGTGCCAGCCTGGCCTCTGGAGGAGCATCTCCCTGAAGCTGGCAACAAAGGAGCCTGCATTTTCCATGTCAGATACCCTGTGGTGCCCTGAGGTTACTGATTTACACCATTGGTCACAGCTTAACAATCACAGCAGCGACCTCGGAGACTATTTGTCCACTAGCTGGAGTCACCCACAGGACACCAAACCGTGGCATCATTCTCATTTTCACCTTGCTGTAGCTGTGTGCATAGCAGAGATGCAAGTAGGAATGGTGAGGTACCCAGTGTCCTCAGCACCCTTCTTTTCCAAACTGCAGGGCATCTACATTAAGCAGTAAAAGAAAATTGTGCTTTCAGGTAGTTCTGTGGATCTGACTCTTCTTTTCCCTGTGACCACCGGGACTAAAAGTTCCATAGCCACCCATGGTGGGGTTATTTTCCACTCTTTAATGGTATACTTTTTCATACTACTCTGTAAAAACCTCCACTATCAGAAATGTCCTGCTGTGAGTACAAATAGTCTGTGCTGCACTAATTTCTTAATCTTCTTTTTGACAAACTAAATAATTACTCAGCTGGTTAGCGGCTTCTCACCGAATATAGACAGTACCAGCCCTTAGGACTCTGCCTGCAATACAGTAAGCTTCGCAGAGCTGTCCTGTACTGCTTGTACAGTTTTAGCAGCACAGCTAAAGCTTAGGGACAAGATCCAGTGCAGCACGTTTCTGTGCCCTCTCATGTTCCATGGAGAATTTTTTGAGTCTCTTCAAGAAGACAAAAGTCAATGCTTGAACTGGTGACAAAGGGCAGGAGGAAAACACGCCGGCTTTTATCCAATTTTCATTTGCAAACCCAAATAATTTCCAGCAGAGGTGCAGACCATCTGTCATGAATTTAAGACAACTGACAACAGGGTTGATTTTCTTAGCTCCCTTTCCCCTACAGATAACCCACAGATTCCCCTCAGGGCCTGCAGACAATAGGTTGCAAACTGTCGGCTTTGATAGATGAGCTTCCTCCTCCTCCACACAGACTGGGAAAGTGCTTGCTTGTCTCTTACTTAAACAAATTAGATATTCCAATCCCAAACAATGCTGGAGCTAATCATGGAAACAGGGAACTGTTTTGGGTTTGCGTGTCCCACCTCCTGATACTTTCTGTTCTCACTCCTCTGCTTTGGCACCCACTTCTTAGGTTTTCATTTAATAACAAAGTGCACAGACTTGTGGATGTTTGTGTGTATGCAGACTTGCGACATTAAGCAGAACATCTGAGAGAGAAGAGTGACAAAACAAACAAACACACAAACAAACAAAAAACACCACAACCAAAACCCGAAGGTAACAGTGTTTCAAACTGCGATCTTGATTCAGGGTTTGAGTTGGCAAGATGGAGAATTGCAGTCTTTTCCACGTCAGGATCTGCCTTTCCTGCTCTTGAGAGGCTCTTCTGCCTCCGCCAATCAATATTCTCTGTTATCAGCTCGCTCATCCCTGGGAGCTGGTCATAGGCAAAGCCAGACACGTACAGCTGCAGCGTCAGCATGAGTACAGATACACAGGACACTTACAGTGCTGTAGATGCCTGGGGGCAAGTCTGGCTTGCAGCTCCCGTACATGTGTGCCAAGGTACTTGTATGCACTGCAGTACAGATGTATTCAAACCTTTGCAATGGAAAATACTGGAACTGTTTTAAGGGTGGGAAAACATCTAGCTAGCAAAAAAAAAACCTTCGTGGTTTTGGTCCTGGCCCATTTGAAAACTTTAATTCTTCCAGAATATGGGAAGTAGTGAAAGTAGCTGCAGTAAAATACCTGATAACTCTCTCCTCCTGTATAGGGAGGGTGAATGCACGTCATTTTCCAATTAGCTCTTGCTCTGAGCAATTATGCTGATCAAATAATTGAATAACTGACAAGAATGTGAATTCTGGAGACAGTTAATTTCATTCATCTGCCAGTTTATAGCTTGACTTGCATGAACACATAAGCCAAGCTAATGTGTTATTTATAACTTTGAAAATACAATTATAATAGTCAAACATTAAGAGCTATGTCTGGAGAGAGGAAGGTTTCTGCCAGTAAATTATAATAAGAGCATAATGAGGGAATTTGTCATTTCTAGACAGCATGTAGGACAGGAAGGATGTGTGGCTTCTGTTTGAAAAAGTGAACAAGGATGTGTGTGGGGTGTGTGTAAAATGGCCCTGACCTGCATGTGCAACAGAGGGACAGCCTGAAGTCTTATCCTCCTGTTTTGGAAGGTGTTGTGTATGCACTGCCCCAGGGACTGTCAATGAGAGCTAAACATCCTCCCAGCTCTCTCAGTCCTGGTACTTGTACATCTCTCTCAAAGCAAAGCTGAGTAAAATTTTTGAGATAGAGTTAGGGCTGAAGGTGAGTGCAAAAGAGACAAATTTGGAGTTTCCTGATTGGAACTGGTCTTGAGTAAGCACCAAGGCACTCTGGAGAAAGCTCCAGTTGAACATGTTTAACATTGAGATACTGTAAGAATCCTTGTAAATCTGGTCCTGACTTCCATCAAGAGCATGAATCCTACTTGTGAGTTTTCTTAGGAAGGGAGGGAGGGAGGGAGGGAGGAAGGAAGGAAGGAAGGAAGG
>VWZI01009704.1:173144-208963 GCA_013396835.1 Psilopogon haemacephalus
AAGAAAAGAAAAGAAAAGAAAAGAAAAGAAAAGAAAAGAAAAGAAAAGAAAAGAAAAGAAAAGAAAAGAAAAGAAAAGAAAATAAGCTAGACTTTGTTTTTCTTCTTCAAGCTATTTTTTAGATTGTCTTAACTGATTGTACCTTTTTATCTGAACCCCCTGTAGCTACCTGGCCTACCATCCAACAGGAACTAATTAGCAGAGACATACAGTTATAAAAGTAGTGTGCAGGCATGAGCTATTGCCTTGCAGGGAGTATTACTCAGATGAACACTACCTTGACTGCAAGAAGGAAATTTGTGCAATTAATTGCTTCCTGAATAAGAGTATTTGCAGTCTGGCCCTTAAATCTTCAAGGCCTAAAAACGCATGCTGTGTTCAATATGGAATTTGCCCACATTAGTGGGCAAAAAAAAATCTTGCACCACACAGCTGGATTTGGTGCTGTAATGTTGGTTGAGAACAAACACTTTCCTGTCTAAGTGCATCATACTCCAAGCCAAGTCTGTAGAAAGTGCTCCGCTTAAAAATAAAGGGCTACAGAAGGTCTTGTGTGGGTTTAAAACAGTTCCTAAACCAGTTTAGTTGAACTTGTACCATTTTCCTATGAGGAAATGATCTTACAGGAATCAATTTAACAGAACATGAGGCAGCAAAGCCAGAAACCTCCCAGCATGTCTCAGGCTGGAAGGCTATTTAAATGGTAATAAACTTCAAGGAAAAACGAAAAATGGTGAGTGATTGTAAGCACACCAAGAGAGGGACTATTTGGTGTGAAGATGCTGGGCAATGTGACAGGGATCTTCTGCCTACTGTGAACATCACTTGTCACCAAGCAAATGAGATGGTGTTTAATCCCACTGGCAGGGAAGAGACCTAATTCAAGGCCAAGTGAACGGCAGGATGGAAGCACTTATGGTGGGAGATGCTCAATTTGGGTAAAATGAAGGAGGTTAGCGGTGTGAGCAGAAAGCTTGGACCAACTAGTGCTGGTGTCAGGCTCAAGAAGAACCACATTCCACAACAGCGCTGATCCACACTAGCTGTGCATCCTTTGTAAAGCATTGCATTTTTTCTAAGGGCATTTCCTCTACCCTAATATAGTGCCATGGATCACTAGATGAAGTACCTTTATTTTTAGCGTGTCCAACTTTGTCATTGCTGCCTCATGGAAAGCTGCAACACTGGTGATCTGTGGAGCCTACACTGAAGAAAGGGAAAGCTTTGTTTGGAATCACAGTTGGTCACACTAGAGTTGAGGTGTCACAGAAACGTACACTTTGCTCACATGCCATTGTTGCTCTACTGTCACTCTCCTACTGATTCTTTGCCAGTCATTTTTTGCAAAATTCAACATAAATTTTCTGATGCTCCACATATGAAAAGGACTCTAACATCTGATTAGCTCTGAGTATAGGAGTGGGCCTCTCAAACTCCGGGGGACATACTATGTTCTTCAGTGTGTGCTTGCTGGACAGAAGTAGGAGGGAGAAAAATTACAGCTCTTTCCTTGCAACCTTTCCAATTCCCTGTCTTCCCAAATACACTGTCATTAGCATAAGGAGGCAGGGAGTTGTATGGCCTGAACTGTATTAAAACAGATGCATGGACTGCAATTTAACACACAGTTTGGCCTTCTTCCTCCCCAGAGCCAATCTGGCACCTCTGCTGGAGAAGTTAAATTGCAGAGTGGGAAAACAAACAATCCTGCCAATTGTTAGTGAGAGGGGAAAAAAGGGCAGAACTGACACTGCTTATCAGGGACCCACATTTTGAGAGCAAAATTCAATGGATCCCAAGGAAGGAAGGATTCTCTGCAAACCTTCAACCACCCAGACAACCCCATCCTGCAATAGCTGGGGCAGGGAGATGGGGCCCCTTCCTCTTGGGAAAACTGGGTCCAAGGCACTGAAAATGAACATAACAACAAAACTTCCCAGAACTGCAGCAGTGCTGTCAAGCTGTAACTAAAAAAAAACCCAAACAAAACAAAATACATCCTTAAAAACAAATAAACAAACAAAACCAAACAAAGAAAAAAACACAGCAAACCACCAAACTAGAAACGGTAGGAAATATGCAAAGGCCAGAGAACCTGAAGTCTGGATGTGTTTGAGGCAGTTTTCATTCAACCCACAGTCAAGTTGTGGGGGTGTCTGAAGTTCAGATCTCAATTTTGCCCATCGGCAGGCATTTAGATTCATATCAGATGCCTCATATCACAAAGGATCCAGCTAAGTTCCACCTTTATGCAAACTTTTGTTTTGGCTGGATCAGCTCTCTGGGAGGACAGAGGAAGGACTATGTGTGTTGATGCAGCTAGCTGAAGAGATGCAGGATTATTTCTATTTTTAATAACTTGAAATCATCAATAACCCAAGAATCTCCAAGGACTTCTAAAACAGTAATGAGTTTAACGCTACCTGCTCTTTTCCCTGGTCCACTTCCTTAGTGCAACACACTCAATAATCACATGCAAACATGTTAGCACATCTGAGCAAGATTCCCAACAGCTGTAAGGCCAAACTGTATTTTAGGTAATCTAAGACAATACCTCAGAGTCCAGCTCCTGCCATGACTTATCTTCCATACTTTACTTCCATATCTTAGCTTCCATACTTGCTTTTAGCTCTGGTACTGCTCTAGGAGAACAAACCGAGTGCAATCCTGTCTTCTCGCACGTGCAGCTATTGTCTCTTTCCCCCGCGCTGCAGTGATGCTCAGCAATGCGGAGCTCTTGGGTGCCCCCCGCTGGTCACCGTGTGCCATCACAGCTCTCCTCAAGTAATTTCAGGGAGCAGGCTGTCTGCATTCTCTCATCTGCTTGGGAGACGGTGCTCAGGCTGTCGAAAGGAGTGCAGCTATGATCCAGCTACTGGGAGTGAGAGAGGGTCACAGAAGAGTGATAAAGAATTGTTTAAAGCTGTCCTGGTCAGCCGTGTAAACCGCTGGGAAGGAGAACACTGCTCGTATGACGGCATAGGCCAGGGCTATTGATAGTACTTTCTCTTTGTTGTGTCAAACAGAGCACATCTGTAGCAGGGACTAATTCAGTCTGTTTCCCTGAAGTCAAGAACTGTGTTACAGGGCACACCGAGGCCACCAAAGTTGTATTAGTAAAGTTTCCTAATGTGCCAGTGTCTGAGGTGGCTCAGTCAAATTCTGACCTATTACTCCAGTCAGCATACGTTGTAATTATAAAGGGCATAAATGCATTTTCAAAAAGCAGTAAGACTAGGAAACATTCTTTCCACGGTTTGCAGTGTTTCTCTCACCACTATCTTTCAGAGTTTTTAGTAACTGCATGAATATCACAGCTCTTGAACCTCTAGGAAAAGGGTTGTGTCTCTAGGGTATGCTCACACAGCTCCTTGACAGATAAAGCCCATTCTAGATATGATTTTCTTAAAGGAAATACACTGGCAGTTTGAAGAACTACTAATACTTTTAAGTAAAAGGTAGCCTAACTAAAAACTAGTTATGTGACAAAGGCAATGTAAAGAGCATGTAAGTTATGAAGATTGGTGGAGCAGACCATTATTGTGCTTTATTGCAGACTGTTATTGTGCATTGTTGTGCTGGAGTGCAAATCTGCCTTATGAGCATAAGCGCTCAATGTAATTTGAGGCCAGTAATGAAGTAAAATGACAGGAGGTCACAGAGCTTGAATTTGAGAAGTCATAAAGCTGAACATCTTACAGGAGACAGCTGAAGCTAAGATAAGTAACTTTTCACATCTCTGCAGGAGTTGGCAGTCTGCAGTGTCTCTCAGGCAGAAAAAAAAAAGTCATGTGTTGGTACATACCTTTAAGGAAAGTAGAAAGCTGAAATCCTCTGCAGGATGTCTGCAGAGGGCATAGAAACACAGCAGGAAAAGAAAATGTGGAGAATTAACAAATTATCAGTACAAAACACAGAAAATGCAGAAGAAAAGCACTACCAAGGAAGGAAAAAAGAGTTGACCCTAACATCTGAATTGTTCAGTGCAGCATATTCATTCACCATTGCACTACAAAAGTCATGCTTCAAGGTAGCACAGCTTTAACACCCATTCCTGCCCACTGTGTGATGGGGTTTCAATGGACAGAACTCCACCTAGGGAGGAGAGAAACTGTACTGTACATGCAGCATTCCAGTTCACTAGAAACAAACTCTGGTGATGAAATAACCTCTTGAAGTAACAACCTTACAGTATTACTCTGCCCTGGTGTTGATAAGGCCTTACATATCTACTCAGAGTCTCATTAGGCGACAGTACAGCCTCTGCCTGATTTGAATCAGACACAACATTGAGAAACATTTTCTACCAACTTCACCTTATGAAGCCACACACTGACTTGGTAAGTGAGAGACTGAAGTGACTTGGCTTTCATCACCTGGCTGCCTCTCATATCTTCCTCACAAATGACTGACCTGAAGCTCTTTGGACTGCAGTGGAAATTTGTTATTGGACCTGAACTTTGAACCAGCATCTCCTTTCTGATGATGATTTAGTAAGAACAGAGATATAGCACTAGTGCTGTATGTCCAAAATCTTTAATATATGTTCCTCACTGTTCAGAAAGGGTATTGCAATTAAATTCTAATACATAAAATTGTCTGGGTTTGTTTTTTTTTTAATCTTAATTTTACACATCACAATTTTGTCACAGTAGCTAAAGGAAACCAGATTTCATATGCAATTGTCTGGGAAAAAAAAACAAAAACAACAACCAAACACTAAAACAACAAACACACATGACAACAAAAGAGCTAGTTCTTCCCCAAATCAAAACTACTATCATATTATTCAGTAGTCGCTGCAAATTCAGGCTTGAAGAACAATATCCCCACGAGTATACAGCTCAGGAAAAGTGGCATTCTAAATTACCATCCAAAAATCTGAAATTTGTCAAACCATGACTCTCACCATATTTTTACTTTCTCTGTTTAATTTAGTTATGTACCATTTCCCTTAAGTTTTTCTTTTATTATGACCCAACTAGATTCACAAGTTAAAGAATATTAATGCTACCTTACAGTAGTTCATACAAATCCATGTGTGTTTGAATTGTGACAGGCACATAAATATGATATTTGATCACTCAAATGAATGGCCAGATTCCCTGATCTGTTAAACCCAACATCCGTGTAAGCCCACTGGTCCGCAGATGATGGCAAAGACAAAATCAGAAGGGCCTGCATGCTGTGAATAGCTTGATGCTGCGGTAACAGAAGCATAACAGAGCACATGGCAGAATTACATGGTACAGTTCATCCTCTGATGAAGATAAAGATGAAGATGTTCTATACTTGCATGCAAAAAAAGCAGGAATAGGGCTTTCCTCATGTTTAATCTTACACCAGAGCTGGGAATCAGAAAACTACAGTTCAGCTTCTTACACAAAATCCTCAGGCAACACAATAATGAGTACTGAGGTGCAGTTGCACATCTGGTTTGAGAGCAGCACTTTGGAGAGAGACTTGGGGGTCTTGGTGGATGATAGGCTCAACATGAATGAACAGTGTGCTGCAGTGGCAGAGAAAGCCAACAGGTTGTTGAGTATCACAAGCAGGGATAAAGATGTCATTCTCCCATTCTACTCAACTCTGGTCAGGCTGCACCTTGAGGACTGTGTAGTGTTTTAGTCCCCACTATACAAGAAGGATGTGGACAGGCTGGAAAAGGTCCAGAGAAGAGCCATGAGAATGATCAGAGGACTGGAAGACCTGTCATATGAAGAAAGGCTGAGAGAAATGGGTTTGTTCAGCCTTGAGAAGAGAAGGCTTAAGGGTATGTGCAAGTACATAAAGGGTGCCTATCATGCGAAGAGATACTTCCTTTTTACAAAGAATCATATGGTAAAGACAAGAGCTAATGGGTAAAAGTTCCTACTGGGAAGATTCAGACTGGGTGCCAGAAAAAAAATTAAAATAGTCATTTGAACTATTAAATATTGGAATAAACTCCCAAGGAAAGCAGGTGGTCAATTCCCCTACATTAAACAGTTTCAAGGCCCACATTGACAGGGTCCTGGGCCATCTCGTTTAAACTATATTCTTACCCTGAGAGGTTAAATTAGATGATCCTTGAAGTCTCTTCCAACCTGCTATTCTATGAATCTACGAATCTTACCTTGCACAGAAAAACATCCAAACCAACAAAACTCATGAGGCTCATTTATATTTATTCTTCTTTCTTCTGCTGTAAAGAAAACCATAAAATAGATCTGTCTTCAGAGAAAAAAATAAAGAACCCTCTCTTCTCTCTCTCCCTGTTGTCATGGAGAGCTCTCACTTACAACCTACTTGAAGTATTTCTCATATTAAGTGAGGGCAGGTTGCTAGCTTTGCCCACCTTAAATAGATGACAGAGAATGTAGTACTTTGATATACTTCACTAGATTCTGGTACAAAAACTAGTTCACTAGTGAAATAATGCCTGTGTAGCTCTATCCTGGACATAGCACATTTACACAAGTTCTAACCTTGTACCTTAGAATATTTTAGTTCTCAATCAGCTTTACCTAAGACAATGAGTTACTCTTTAAAACCATCTTGTATGTTGTGGATAGATGATAGTAGAGCAGTGGATGTGGTTTATCTCAATTTCAGTAAAGCGTTTGACAGTTTCCCACAGCATCCTTGCAGCTAAACTGAGGCAGTGTGGTCTGAATGATCAGGTAGTGAGGTGGATTGAGAACTGGTTGAAGGAAAGAAGTCAGAGAGTTGTGGTCAACAGGACAGAGTCTAGTTGGAGGCCTGTAACCAGTGGAGTCCCTCAGGAGTCGGTACTGAGACCAGTTCTATACAATATATTCATCAACAACCTGGATGAGAGCACTGTCAGCAAGTTTGCTGATGACACAAAACTGAATGGAGTGGCTGACACACCTGAAGGTTCTGCTGCCATTTAGTGACACTTAGAGTTTGGCAGGGAGCAATTAAGTGAAATTCAACAGGGACAAGTGTAGAGTCTTGCACCTCGGAAAGAACAACCTGAGGTATCAATATAGGTTGGGGACTGATCTGTTGGAGAGCAGTGAAGGGGAGAAGGACTTAGGGGTCCTAGTGGATGGAAGATTGATCAAGAGCCAGCAGTGTGATCTTGTAACCAAGAAGGCTAATGCCATTCTAGGATGTATTAGAAGGGCTGTGGTTAGCAGGTAGAGGTTCTCCTCCCCCTCTACTCTGCCCTGGTGAGGGCACATCTGCATCTGGAATATTGTGTCCCGTTCTGGGCCTCTCAGTTCAAGGACAGGGAATTGCTTGAAAGAGTTCTGCACAGAGCCACGAAAGAGGAGACTGAGGGGTGACCTCATGAATTTTTATAAATATGTAAAGGGTGATGCCCAATGCCAGGACAAGCAGCTATGCAGTATGTGTTACTAGCAGTGCCATTTGTTTGTTCAGGCAGTCACACGGCATTCATTGCCATAACACAAACGGCAGCTTTCATTCAAAAGCACAATAGGATACTCAGCTCTTCCAGTTAAGAACACTCACTGAGAGTCTTAATGCAAAGTTGCTCAGCTGTAACATGTTTTGAGTTTGCTCCTGGGGGGACATGGTAGCAGGGAAGTGGGATACCGACATGGCTCCTGTAAGAAGCTTTGAATCTCCCCCAGCTCCAAGTTGGACCCATCTCTGATGAAGGCCAAGTAGCTGTAGTGAGTGAGGTCTCCGTGACCGTTACCTTGATGCTAGAGCCTTTCATTGTAATTTTTCCTCCCTATCCCACCAAAAAGGGGTAGATGTGAGCAAGCAGTGGCTTGGTGCTTTGTTGCTGGCTGGCTGGACTCAAAACACAGTTGTCCTTTTGGGTGGCTAACATAAGGCAAAAAGGATTCAATATAAGAGCTGTAATTTTGTAATGAGCAAAATATGGACTAGATGTCACAATGTTAGCCAAGTAATTGTGAGGACTGTGGTTCTTTTAACTATGCTGAAGGAATAAGGAACAAACTATGTATGAATTGCCCATTTTCTTTTGGTATTGTGATGATGTTATTTTAATGTGGGGAAGTATTTTGTCGATGTGAGCAAAGCTTATTAATATTGTGATTAATGTGATTTTAATAACTCTTAAATATGTGATTCACAGATACAAGGGATGGAATGTATTGAGTTTGTGACTCAGGGTGCTTGGTACTGGGAAAAGGAGCTCCTACAAGAATCTTTGAGAACCATAGAAATATAGAATGGTCCGGGCTGGAAGGGGATCTCTAGAGGTCGTCCAGTCCAGCCCCCCTGCATTCGGCAGGGACATCCCCACTACACCAGGTCACCCAGGGCCCCATCAAGCCTCACCTTGCATGTCTCCAGGGAAAGGGCCTCAACCACCTTCCTGGGCAACCTGTTCCCTCTCCCTGCTCTAAGCTGGACCTGCCTCTAGCCAAGGCCAATCCAATCAGCACCTCTGCAATAACATATTTGACCAGGAAAACCTGTTGAGCAATTCTGCAGCCCTTACACATCAATAGTGGGGCAGAACCCTACTGGATGCCAATGGAGAACGCCATGCTGGAGCAGGAAAATTACTCCTGAGAAGACTGTGACTCTGAGAGAGGCCGTGACAGAATGGTTTGTCACTAGGAGGACCATCACTCACAGAAGGGAGCCATGCTTGCAGAAGCTCTACAGGACTGCCCCTCCTGGGAGGGACCCCATGTTATCATAGGGGAGGACTGTGAGGAGCTTTTCCTCTGAGGAAGAAGGAAAAGCAGAAATAACATGGAATGGACTGCAATTGACCTTCATTCCTTGCTCCTCTGCAGGGGAGAAGGGAGTAGAGCTGGGCCCAAGAAGGCGGCATTGGTGGTCAGAATGTGTATTTAAGATCAGGTTGATTTTATCACCATACTACTCTGATTCAATTAGTGAACTTATGGTAGTTTTATTTAAATTAAACTGTTTCCTCAAGAGTGTGCCTTTCACCTATGACCATAACTCGTGAGTGAGCGCTCCTTGTGCTTTGTTTCCTCCTCCTAATCACACCAGACAGGGGCAGGAGTGAGCAGCCGCATGGTGCTTTGCTGCCAGCTCGCTGGGCTCAAATCATGACACATGATATTATTATAACTAAGAAAGCCTACAGGAATAAGTTTACATAACTTATAAGATGACGCTGACACTAAAGCCAGCCTTTACACAAGACTTGGCTTGATTTATTTTCAAAGGCAAGTATTAAACAAGATAGCCATCACCACTCAATCCAAACATTCAAGTATTTGCATAATCTTCCCCCATCTACGTTACAGTTCCCAACCAAATGCAGTTGTGTTTTCTGCAAAAAAGGTAATTCCTCTTGGTTATTGCTGCAATATAGGAAACAATACTAATATTTACCAGAAAGTATTTTAAAGTCTGCATCATTTACAAAAAAGCCTCACTCTTGTTCTCTTCATTCTGTGCAGCTTCAGTACAGCAAAACTAGCGTTTTTTCTTCCAAATGAAACAGTAACTTCAGACCCTGTTCAGCATATCTAAACGCATTTATGCCTCTCCTCTACGGTTTCTGTCAGTAAGGGCTTTTAATAAATTTACAACAGCACCCCAAGCAAGAGTGTATATTTTGCCAAGTGGACTTGACTTCAGCAAAGTTCACGAGAAAACAAGGAAGGGGAACGCAAAGGAGAGATTTTTCTCAATTCTTCTCTGAAAAGAACAAATGCTTCTGACAGCAGCAATTTGATCTGAGAGAGGTGTAATTTAAGATGACAGGCCATCTTAAATAGCAGCCCTTTCAACAAAACACAAAAACATATACCAAAAAAAAAAAAAAAAATTTAGATTTGCCTCAGAAATGAATGGAAACATTCTCAATGCTGGAGATAGTGAAGTCTACATTTCTACCAAACAGACCAGACTGTGCAAATCCATGTTGCTTATCTGCAGTGCTGAGTCACATCTAGATGGTGGAGGTGCCTCACTGACTACCACACCCTGGTAGCATTTCAGCACTCTGTGTGAACACTGCCTTAAAAAAGGAATCCTACAATAACACAATGAGAAATTATCTTCTCCTACTATGTGGTGGAAGTACATTTAAGACTTTCACAAAGTTTTGGCCAGAAACTGTGTATTACAGTATTTCCCAAATTACAAACCCTACACAAATCACTGTTACAGGACACGCTATCCAAGGATGTGACCTTGACTTTACTCCTCACTCCCCTACCCCTTGTCCATCAAGAAAAGCATTGTATCCTTGGAGGTTTTGATTGTAAGTCTTCAGCTTCTGAAAAGCAGCAGTTAGACTTCTGCATTTTTCAGGGACTCAAGAAAAACATTTAATTCATATATTCAATGTACAACATTTTTATTAAGTGCTTTCACATTCTGTTCTTAAGAACAGTTAGGTCACTTCACACCACAGAGGTGGTACTTTCTGGATTTACACGCATCGATCTTGAAGCATTTCTAAGATCCTGTAGCTGCTTGGCTGGCTTTCCAACTCCTTCCTCAAATCTTTTTTCCACAACAGGAAGGACAGTTTCATACAGGAAAGATGCATTCTGCCTAATGAATGCTTTCTTCTCAGGGTCTTGTTCACAACGTAAACTATAATCCACATGCTGGACAGCCACCAGGATGATTTCCACAAGACTCTCCAAAAGAACCATATGCAGTTCAGGAAAGTAAAGCTTTAATGCTTCCTCCAAGAAGGCCATAGTCTGCTTAGTGAAAGCCACTACAGTGTAACTAAGGTTGACCCAACAGTCATCACCTGTGTACTGGTCAAAATTGCCTACACCGCAGCTCCTCATCTCCTCCCTGAGTTTTCCCAATGCCTCTGGAGTCATTAGGTTCATCTTTCTCCACATCTCCTCAGAGTTGCGGTGCTTGGTTGCCTCGATGATGATATCCTTATAGCTCTGTAAAGCACCTTTGATATCCTTTACCAGAAGGGCATGAATGATGAAGGTGAGATCCAGTCCAATCTCGCTAAGCTGCTTGCAGTGCTCTTTAGCTACCTTGCACATTAATAAAAAGCAAAAGATGTTACTATTACACAAGTCTCCTTTACACAGTTACCGAATTTATCATTCTCAGAAAAGATCAGGGAAGCAGTAGCCACACTTCAAAAAACTCTCCAGCTTCAAGAATTTCCTTAGAAATGAGTCATTAATAACTGAAAGATAAACCCTGTCTGTCAAAAATACTCTGGACAGTAACATTGTAAGTCCACACATACTTTCCGCCCCCCCACTTTTCCTAATAAAAGCTGAAAGAAATAACAAACTCAGAAAGTTAGTCTTTCAAAACATTATGGAAATGTAGCCCAAGACAGGCTTGGAAAAAAAAAAAAAAAAGTTGTCTTAATATACTCATCATTCAGATGTGGACTTATTTATGCAAATTTTAGGACTTCCTACTAGTTAAAGGCACACCAAGAACAAGTAATTTTTGCGAAAAGCAGAGTTTTTCTTGCTATGTATTTTTCTCAGTGCTTTCCTTTGTTAAATTGAAAAAGCCCAAACCAACCCCAAACAAATGCAAGAAACCTTTCAGGAGACCCACTCAAAAGTCAACAAGTAAACAATGACTAGAAATAAAGAATTTACAAGCTTTCCAGCCTTTGTTATGGCTATCTTTCACACCAACCTCTTTGGACCTTCTTACCTTGACACATTCTGCTGCAGTTGACAAGCTCTCTTTACTATCAAATACTTGCTTACTGAAGGCATCCACAAACATCCTCATGGAAGAGCGGGCCCAGACAACAAAGGCCGAATAGCAGCCGTTGTTGCCAGCGAAGTCTGTCTCAAACTCTCTTGCTGTCTCTAGAAGGCTGGTGAAGAAGACGTGGCAGAGTTTGTGGATGTAGAGCAGCGTGGCACCCTCAATACGCAGCTGTCGGATGGCCGTCTGCACCGCAGCTGCCCTGTTCTTCAGGAAGAGCTCACAAGCCTTGGTAGACTGACCCAAGCGAATGAGCTGGGACACGGCTCGGCGGGTGGCCCGAGGCCCTCCCCTCAGGGAGCGGTCTGGAGACAGCTCGAACACCAGCACATCTGTAAGCTGCCGTACTCGCTCATCCACCTTGGCCCGCAGCTCTTTCACGGGCTGGCTCACAGGCTTGTCCCCTAGGTACTCGTTGAGTTTATCCAAGAGGTCCACTGCCCCCTCGAAGTCCCGCTGAGCAATGCAGACATCCAGGTCCTCAGGCAGCTCCTGGATCCACTCCAGCGAAAGGTCAACCACCTCTTCCTCAGCAGAGGGCTCTTCTTCCTCCTCGTCCTCATCCTCCTCAAAGGGGTTGGTGGATTCAGGAGGTGTCGGGGCAGGCCGGGGCAAAGCCTCCTGCTCCAGGCGTCGCTTCTCGCTGAGGGCCCGGTTACGCTTAGTCTCCTCCAGCACCTCCAGCCATTCCTTCTTGATCTTGGCATTCTCGGCCTGGAAGATGCGGCTCTCAGGGAACATCAGCAACTTGAACATGTCCTTCATGGGCGGGTTGTCCTTAACGTTGACCACAGCCAGCCCGTCGAGGGGGTAGAGCGCGTCGTAGCGGTAGGCGCCCCGGCGGTTGGGCAGGGCAGTAGCCACGAGCAGGCAGTCGTTCATGAGGAAGGCGTGCACCCGCTGGATCTGAGCCATGTGGTCGGCATCGTACTCCACCAGATCACCGTTGTAGACCAGGTACTTGCCAGGGCTCTCGGGTAAAAGGTCGCGGCAGCCCTCCACCTTCTCCAGGAGGGTGGTGAGTGTGCGCTGCCGTCCCTCCTCGTTGGCCGCCGCCTCCTTGGCCGACAACGGCAGGAAAGGGTCGGCGGCGGCGGCGCGGCGGGCGCCCAGGGTGGGGTCATCGCGGTCGGCCTGGAGAAGCAGGGCCTGAGTGACGGCCTCCATGATGCCTTTCTGCTCGGTGAGGATGTGACTGAGCTGGTACATTTCGCTTTCCAAGTAGCTGATCTCCCGCGCCGTCTCGATGAACTGCCGGTAGTTCTGGTAGACATTGCGCTTCAGGCTCTGGGCCGTCTCCTCGCTCAGCGCCTGAATCCGCTGCCGGTGTTCTTGCAAGTCCCGGTCCCCGTCCGACTGCTGCGACAGCTGCTTCACGTACTCTCCCGCCGCGAAGCCTCCCGACTCCAGTTGCCGCCGCAGCCGGCTCCCGCCACCTTCGCCCAGCGCTAGTGCCATCGCCGCTACTTCCAACCGCCTCACCGTCCCTACCGCCGCCAAGGTAGGCACTCCGCCTGCGCCAGCATTGCCGCGCCAATTGCGCAAGCGCCAGAAGCCCACCGGAAGCGAGTGCCCGGAAGGAGGGGGAGCGCCAGCCGCGGTGGGTGGGGCGGCTGCGGAACCCTCCGTGCACGCGCGTGCGCTGTGGGGTGGTGACAACGGCGCGTGCGTGATCGCGCGGCGGCCCTGCCTTGTAGCGCTTTGCGCGCGCGCTGGCCGTTTGGAGTTGTGGGGCTGGTACGGAGCTGCTACGTGGGATGGAGGAGGAGGGGGACGACTTTGCTCTGGCGCTGCAGCTCCAGGAGTTGTGGGAAGCGGAGGATAAGGAAGCGGCCGCGGCGGTGGCAGCAGCAGCATCGGTGCGTCCTGAAGTGTTGCCGGACCCCTCGCCCCGCCGCCCGCTGTCGGTGGTGGATGAGGCCTGGGAGCTCCTGGACCCCAGCCCCGACGTGCACGGGCTCTTCATGCAGTTCAACGAGACGCTCTTCTGGGGGCGCCTGGCGGCTGTCGAGGTCTCATGGAGCCCGCGCATGACCCTGTAGGCACCGGGACCAGGGTGGGGCTTACTGGGCCGGCTCGCTGGGCGGCCTCGTGTCGGGAGCAGCGAGCGGGAAGGCGTCAGGTGAAGCCGACTGTTGCCGAGCTGTGCAACGGGGTGATGGCCGCTGGCCTCACGTTTGAGAAGCTACCGTGTCTTTGCGCGGCCACAGCAGTGTACTGGTGTCGTGCCGCAGCTGTCGCACGGGACTGTGCGAGTCCCGAGTAAGCAGCGGCTTATCTTCTCATGCTGTGGGTTCCGTAAAGGTAGAGGAAAAGCTGTCATCTGTCACTATACGCTGCTTGTAACTCTGGCTTTATAGGCAGGGTATACTAGTGCTGCGACTTCTCTTCTAGGTGTTTGACTGACTTGTTTTTGTAACACCGTTTATTCCCTAGGTTAGTCATTGTTATTACCTGTCTTCTCTTTGCTTGTTGGCCTTGACAGCCATAAATGGCGTTTCCTCTGGTGCAGGCAAAACTGTAGAGATGCAGAATAAATAACTTGGTCTTAGCCGATGCATGTTGAAACTTAAAAGAACATATACGAATTGCTGTAATTTTTCTTGTTTGCAGTTTTTATGATAGCTTTATGGCGTGGCATCAGAGCAGATACAAAATAGTAGCACATAAACGAGATTTAGAATAAACTAGGAAGGGAAATATGTAAGATATGAAATGAAAAACACATTTGAAGTGTAGTCTGCAATTCTTCAGTGGATCAGTTGACACAAGGGATGTCTGCAGGAGTCCTGTCCCTCTTGTCCTCTATTGATTGTACTACTCTATACACTTGGAAATATTTGGATACTGAACTGGTAGAGGACTAACTCAGTAACAAACATTTTAAAAGTATATATTTCCTTCTGGATTACTAGCACACAGAAATAATAAAGTGAAGGTTCAGTAAAGGTCAAAAGTTGGGATAGGGTGAAATTGCACAACCAGCAGTTAAGTTGGGGTTAGCTGCAGTGAATCTGCAACCTCTCATACATTTCGCATCATTTGAAGTTTTAATGAAAACAGTTTTCTGCCCTCTGAAAACATTATCTAGGAACAGTCTGTTGTGGTTTTGGTCTTGTGTTTGCTTTTTTTTTTTTCAGGAGTATATGGTTTCAGTTAAATCATTGTAACAGATCTGCTAAGTAGTTGCACTTTATTTTTTGAGGGGATTTTGTTGGTTGATTTTGTTTTGCTTAATGTACTGAGTTTTTCAAGGAACTACTAGAAGTATTTTTCATGTTCTGAGTTACTGAATTTGTGTTGGAAGGTGACAGCATTTTAACTCCAGTTCTTAGTTTAATTTGCATACCACAGAAACAGGTAGCTTTTCATATATTCTGTCTCTTTCAGCTGTGCTGGAGTGTGTCGATATGAAGGAAGAGGTGGAATGTGTTCCATTCGTTTAAGTGAGCCACTCCTAAAGTTAAGACCAAGGAAGGATCTTGTCGAGGTATTTAAACCTTATCCATAAATCTGTCCATAAAGCGTATTGTGCCTTCTTCCCATTCCATACAAACATTTTACATTTCATAGTGGGATTCTTTTGTACAGTGGTGGCTTCATTCATAGAATCATGGAGTCATCCAGGCCAGAAAGGACCTGTGAGATCAATCCAGCCATTTTGCCCACTTGACCAAGTCTGTCAGTACAGCATGTCCTCAAGCACCAGATCAGTGTGGTTTTTAAACATGTCCAGGTATGATGATCCAACTACCTCCCTGGACAGCCTGCTCCAATTCCTGACAACCTTTTCTATGAATTTTTTTTTTCTAATGTCCAGTCTAAACCTCCCCTGGCACAGCTTGAGGCTGTTCCCTCTTATTCTATATTATTAGTTACTTGTGAAAGAGACTAGTGCCTACCTCTCCACAAGCTCCTTTTGGGTAGTTGTAGATACCAATGAGATCTCCCCTCAGCCTTCTTTTCTGCAGACTGAACAGCCCCAGTTTCCTCAGCTGCTTCTCATAGGACTTGTTCTCCAGGCACTTCCAACAGCTTAGCAGCCCTTCTCGGTACCTGCTCCAGCACCTCGATGTGTCTTCTATACTGCAGGGCCCAAAACTGAACACAGTACTTAGCTTTACCAACACGTAGTACCGAGAGACAGTCACCTCCCTGGTCCTGCTGGCCACACTACTTAAAATACAAGCCAGGATGCTGCTGTTCTTCATGGCCACTTGGGCACACTGCTGGCTCATATTCACCCTCTTGTCAGTCAGTACCCTCAGGTCCTTTTCTGCCACACAGTTCTCTAGTCATTCTTCCCCAAGCTTGTGGCATTGCATGGGGGTTTTGTGGCTCATGTGGAAGACCTGACACTTGGCCTTGTTGAAGCTCATACAGTTTACCTCAGCCCATTGGTCCAACCTATTGATCTCTCTGTAGAGCCTACCCTCAAGCAGATCAACAGTTCCACCTATTTTCAGGTGGTCTGCAAACTTACCAAGGGTGCATTCAATCTTCTCATCCAAGTCATTGGTAAGGAAGTAGCACAGGACTGGTCCCAAAACTGAGCCTTGAGGAACACTGCTTGTGACTAGCTACCAGGTTGATTTAACTCCATTGACTCTAGGGGCCTGGCCAGCCAGTAGGTGGTTTACCCAGCAGAGCACATGCCCCTCTAAGCCACAAGCAGCCATATTTTTTATGAGAATGCTATGAGAAACCATGTCAAAGACCTTAGGGAAGTCCAGGTAAACAACATCCACAGCCTTTTCCTCACCCTATAGTTGGATCATGCCATAGAAGGAGATCAGGTTTGTCAGGCAGAACCTGCACTTCATAAGCCCATACTTACTGGACCTGATCACCTAGTTGTCCTGTGTATGGTGCATAATGGCTTTCTCCATGGCCTTCTGTGGCACCAATGTCAGACTGACAGGCCTGTAATTCCCCAGATCCTCCCTTCAGCCTTTCTTATAGGTGGCAGTCACATTTGCTACCCTCCAGTCCACTGGGACCTCCCCAGACAACCAGGGCTGCTGGTAAATGATAGAGGCTTGGCAAGTACATCCACCAGCTCCTTTAGTACATTTGGGTGCAACCCACTGAGCCCCACAGACCTGTGTGTGTTTAAGTGGTGTAGCAGGTTACTGAACAAGTCCTGTTGGATTGCACAGGTCTCGTTCTGCCCTTACTCACTGTCTTCCGGGTCAGGGGCTGGGTGACTAGGGAACAACTAGTTTTACTGCTAAAGACTGAGGCAAAGGCAGCATTACGTACCTGAGCTGGTAGGTGGGGTCAGGGAGCAGAACAGCTCCCCTGTAATCCAGGAGGAAGCAGTTAGGGATTTGTTGAGCCTCTTGGGTCCTCACAAGTCTATGGGACCAGATGGGATCTCTCCTAAGGTGCTGAGAGAGCTGGCAGATGAGCTGGCCAAGCCACTCTCCATCATTTATCAACAGTTCTGGCTCTCTGGAGAAAGGTCACTGAAGACTGGAAGCTGGCCAGTGTGGTGCCCACCCACAAGAAGGGTTGAAAGGAGGACCCAGGAAATTACAGATCTGTCAGCGTGATCTCAGTGCCGTGCAAGATAATGGAGCAGATCATCCTGAGTGCAATCACAGGGCACTTACAGGATGGGCAGGGAATCAGACCCAGCCAGCATGGATTTAGGAGGGGCAGGTCCTGCTTGACCAACTTGATCTCTTTATGACCAGGTGACCCACCTGGTGGATGTGGGGAAGGCTGTGGATGTAGTCTACATGGACTTCAGCAGGGCCTCTGACACTGTCTACTGTAGCAAACTCCTGGCCAAGCTGGCAGCCCATGACTTGGACAGGGTCATGCTGAAATGGGTTAAGAACTGGCTGGATGGCCAGGCCTAGAGAGTGGTGGTGAATGGTGCCACATCCAGCTGGCAGCCAGTCACTAGTGGTGTGCCTCAGGGATCAGTGCTGAGACCAGTCCTGTTTAATATCTTTGTTAATGATCTGAATGAGGGGATTGAGTCCATAATCAATAAGTTTGCAGATGACACCAAGATGGGAGCATGTGTAAATCTGTTAGGGAGCAGCAGGACTCTGCAGAGGGACTTTGACAGGCTGGATAGATGGGCATGGTCCAATGCCGTGAGTTTTAACAAGTCCAAGTGTTGGGTTCTGCACTTTGGCCACAACAACCCCATGCAGTGCTACAGGCTGGAGAGCAGCCAGGCAAAGAGGGACCTGGGGGTACTGTTTGATGGGTGACTGAACATGAGCCAGCAATGTGTCCAAGTGGCTAAGAAGGCCAATGGCATTGTGGCCTGTATCAGGAATAGTGTGACTTGTAGGACCAGGGAGGTCATTCTCCTCCTGTACTCAGCACTGTTTAGGCCACGCTTAGAGTACTGTCTCCAGTTCTGAGTCCAATTTAAGAAAGATGTTGAGGTGCTTGAATGTGTCCAGAGAAGGGCACTAAGGCTGGTGAGGGCACTGGAGCACAAGCCCTATGAGGAGCGGCTGAGGGAGCTGGGGTTGTTCAGTCCGGAGAAGAGGAGGCTCAGGGCAGACCTTATTGCTCTCTACAACTACCTGAAAGGACATAGCCAGGTGGGAGTTGGTCTATTCACCCAGGCAACCAGTGACAGAACAAGAGGACACAGTCTCAAACTGCCAGGTGTGGTGGTTTAGCAGTTACCTGCCCCCCCACCTTTCAATATAAACCCCGGCTAGGACTCAGAACAGCTGGAAGTTGATAAGTGAAGCTTTTTATTTACAGCAATGCACAATATACAAGCAGATATTTACAATGTTAACAGGTGTTTACAGATACATACAGTGAAAAGGTAATACAGAAATACCACAGCCCTCCCAGAGATCTGAGTCCCCAAGAGGGGTAACCAACCACCCCTACCACCTTTCTCCCCTTCCCCAATCTTATCTCACCACCTGTTGATGCTGCAGATAGGCAGAGGTAGACTGACCAGGGGGATTAGCAGTAGGAAAGAAGTTAGTAGAATTATTAAGAATCAGCTACAAAAAGGCAGAGACAAAGGAACCATGCAAGGAGCAGCTACAGCCAGAGAGGTCTGAAACCATCTGACTTACCTATATTTGGGTTTCAACTCTTCAAACAATTTTTTTTTCTTTCTCAGTAAAGCTGTGAGTGAAGTGACACAATGTATTTTCTTTTCTCAGCCAGTAGTCTAATTTCTCACTCAAATTCTCCAGTTAGTTCAAACCAGCACACCAGGGCAGGTTTAGGCTGAATGTTAGGAAGAAGCTCTACACAGGAAGAGTGAATGGCATTGGATTGGGCTGCCTGGGGAGGTAGTGGAGTCCCCATTCCTGGAGGTGTTTAAGAGGAGGATGGATGAGACACTATGTGCCATGGTTTAGTTAATTGGGTTAGGTGGGTAGGTTGGACTCAATGATCCTAGAGGTCTTTTCTATCCTGGTTAATTCTATGATTCTTATGTATATGTTGCTTATGTTGTAGTGTCAGGTAATCGTTGAATTTTACATTTCTAAATTGGCAATTCTGGATAGGCATTTAAAGGCACTTCATTTTTCTGAGTTTGTAAAGAAAATTTTACTTACAAATTATTTTCTGGTATTATAAACAATCAGACTGGAAGCATAATCAGAAAATGACTGATTCATCTTTTAAGTCAAAAGGCCAACAAAGAGCAGGAAATAAGGATATAGGGTATGGTGAAATGTAACTGTTGCTTTATGTGCCTCTCTCAGGGCTGGGTGTTCAGCTTTGCTTAATGAACAGACACGCTGTAGTATCAACAGTGTGGTTTTTGAATTGTAATGGGGTTGATATCTTTAAAGATATGACTTAAGTTTGAGGATTATTACTTATTTTAACAATGTCATTTATTGTGCTAATATTTTCCAACATGTTTTAGCATTGTGGTGGTAGAGGTAATCTGATTTGACAGAGTAAATATGATGTTTTTATGTTCCGATCTGAACATGTGAAAATATGATCAGTACCAAGATAAATGTAGAGGAGTAGAATACTTTCAGATTAATCTTGAAACTACGCATAATGCTTTTCATTAAATAGTTAATGATTTGCATTGTTTCAGACACTACTGCATGAAATGATCCACGCCCTGCTTTTTGTTACTAACAATGACAAAGATCGTGAATCTCATGGACCAGAGTTCTGCAAACACATGCGTCGCATTAATCGCTTGACTGGAGCCAATGTCACAGTAAGCATAATCCATTTAACTTAATCTAATAGATGTTTCCTCTTGATTTGGTTTTTCAGTATGCCTGCTGTGGTGTGAGTAATATACTTGTTCTTGTTAGACATTCCGGAGTTGGAACCCATACAGATTTGCATCTGAGTGAATGACAGTTCTGTAGTTATTTTGTTTGGGATGATAGGAACTGTTGAAGATGATGTGATGAATTGTTACTCCTATAACTTTGAAGGATATCATCACTAAGTAATTTTCTTTAAAACAGAAGTTTAAACTTGAAATAGCTCCTTGTTCAGGGTAACATTTGGGGAAGAGCAGTCCTTTCTAGTTAAGATTTACATCAGTAGAGGTTTATGGGTTGCTGATGTTTACAAATAATGTGGCAGAGAAGATCAGTGAAGATAATAGCTGGTGGGAGACTACAGTGCATTCTAAACAGTATGTCATTTAGTGAAATTGTGCATAGATTGTCAAATTGATTTTATTGCTGTTCAAACAAGATAGCCAAGATACATTCCTGTACACCCTATTTTTTTCTTTAAAGCTTTGTTTTAATTATAGCTAAATGCTGATAAAATTTTACCCACTATTTTGAACTGGTAACGTAAAATAGCAGTAATAGAAGGAATGAAATGGGATTTTTAAATATGTATTTAAACATTGTAGAGCTGGTCATATAAAATTGGAAACTTTCTGAATTATTTTTTTTCTAAAAACCTAGATCTATCACACTTTTCATGATGAGGTGGATTCATACCGTCAGCACTGGTGGCGGTGCAATGGACCCTGTCAGAACAGAAAACCTTACTTCGGATATGTGAAACGTTCTATGAATAGGGCGCCCTCTGCACGGGACTTCTGGTGGGTTGAGCATCAAGAGACATGTGGGGGGACCTTCACAAAAGTGAAAGAGCCGGAGAACTTTAAGAAATCCAAGGAGAAAACTCAGCCCGCAAAAATTCCGAATTCTGAGTCAACAAACAAAGGTATTTAAAATAAGGTTTTTTTTTTTCCCCCTGACTTTTTTACCCAAACAGTTCCTTGAACAAATGCAAATCAACCACTATGTGAGCCTTGTTTAGATATTACTGTTACATAGCAAAGAAGAGCACTCATTTTATTTCTGCATTTCTAGGCTCTCTCTAAATTTCATTACTAAAATTTAGTTTGCACTGCTTTCAAGCAGCAGGGAGATTTGGGTGAAGCATGTAATGTATGAAGACTGATTTATATCTGAAAAAAATTAGTAACTTTCCTTAGTTTAACTTTCTTTCTATTTTGCAGGCAAGACTCAAACACATGATAGGCAAAGTCTGACGCCCTTCAGTGGAAAGGGATATCGCCTTGGAGGAGGAGACAGTGGACTCTCAGAAAAAAGTACAAATTCTGGCGTCAGTGTCAGAAACAGTGAAACACCTGCTTCGGAGCATCGTTCAGTAAGGACGGTACCAATCCCTAAAAATGAGATAAAATTTGAAAAGTCACCACGAAGTGGCGTTTTCTTTCCACTTTATACTGAAGAAGCTAGTGAGAAAATCAACTTGGCTTCAAAGCGTGAGTTTCCAAAACTTTCTGTTGCTAGTAGAAAAGCTTACAGGAACATTGGTGGATCACCTGTTAAAATTCCTCGTGTTACGGAGGAAAAATCAAACCAAGATTCTGTAAATGGCAAGAGAGTCACACTGCCACCAAAACAAAATTGCCTTCAGTGGACAACAACAACTCAGGTTGCACCTGAGGAAAAAAACTCTGAATGTACTAATGCGCCACAGCAGTGGCCAAAGGTGGAAGACAAAATTGCCTTTGAAAACTATTTCATTAAAAAAGGGAGTACTGATGTCTCTTTAAATATAAATTCAGCTATGAAAACCAGTGTCAAATCTACAGTGTCCTCAGCAAGTTCCAGCACTGCTGGAAGGCAGGATAAAAAAGTCAGCTGTCCTGTTTGCCAGACTGAGGTTGTAGAGTCTAAAATAAATGAACATCTTGACTCTTGTCTTGCATAAAATCTTTCAGAGAGCTGTCTAATAAACCAGGGCAAAAACATTGCTTGAAAACTACCATGCTCAGGGTTTGCTTAGCCATGTGCCTGTTCTGAATTGGAATTCAAGTTAGTCAGCATGCTGAACCACAAGTTCTGTGGAGTGGCACATCAGCACTTACAAGGAAGCAAGCTGCTACTTACGTTTCAAAGTATTGAACACTTGTGTGTTTATAGGTATATGTTTGTGTCAGCATTCTTGCAGCAGAATCTGGGTAGCATAAGAGCAGGTGGATACTTCCCAAACTACATATTTTCAAGGCACTTTTAAAACTACGACATTTTTAATCCTGCAAATTTATCTTTGTTCTTAAGATCCTGTTGTGTTGTTTCTTAATGAGTATCTTTGCCATTCTTAATGTTAACTACCTCTAATAAGGGTTATGTTGTTCATTGCAATGTAACTAGATGGCATGTATTTTTAGACTGGTAAATACTTTGCATAAGCCACTCTTTTGAAAAGATAGCTGAAAGCAAGAATTTCAAATATAGGTTTGTCTCAAAGATGGTAGAGGCAGTCATACAGAGCAGTGTCCTTTTGAGTTTAATAGGTGGATTGTGGCAGGAAAAGTCAAGAAGGGCAGTGAAGGTGCAGGGAAATCCAGCACCAAGGTACTTGGCTTAGACAAGGACAAGACTGTACACTGAGTGGCTAAAAAAAATTAATTTTGAGGAGCAAATATTCAAGAATTAGCTATGCTGTTTAAAGTTGAAATGGTCACATAGAAACTAATAAACTTCAATTTTACATTTGACTTTTGATCAGGATCTCAGCTAGATTCTTCACCTGCTTTTTCCAATGGTTTACACAAACCCTTGTGTTGAAAGTGTTTGGGGTTTGGGTTTTTTTGGGATATAGGTGTCAGGTGTATGAGTAACTGATTTCTGTATCCTGACACCAGTAAGTAAAAGTTATGAGGAACACTGGTAGCAATACTGGTGAAGACTCTTTCTGGTCATGTTACAAAAGCTTTTTGTATTTTTTTTTTTTTTCCCCTTTTTTCCCCAGTTAACCTTCTAGTGCATTACAAGTCAGAACAATGTTAACATGATATTAGCTAGCAATCTTGTTTTGCTTCTTCTGGAAGCCAATCACTTTAGTGGTTCATATCCAACAAGCCAGTCAGCTGAGTACTAAACCTTTGTGCTGAGAAAAGTTACAAATGCTGAGCAGATGTGGTTTCTGTACAAATCTTCTGAAGCGTTACTATTTTCTTGTTGCACTGAAAGTATTTAACTGGTTAAAGAGTTAACAGCTTGATTCCTTACTTGTAAAACTGATAATAAATATTTTTGTTTAAAACTAGAGAAAGTAATTATGTTGTTTCATGCATTGTTGCTGCAACTTTAAGTGGCTGTATTAGCCTCAGATGCATATATTTTCACATTTACATAATCGGTTACTTGCTGCTCCCTTTTGAAATGGGGAAATAAACTATTGTGCAATTGTAGCTCTTTTTAAACACTGGTGTATTTTTTCTTAAATACTACCACTATGAATGTTTTAGGTGCACACAAGTGTTCTTGCATATTCTGGATAAATCGGTGCTGAATTGTGCACTAGTGAGTAGTGCATTTACATCACATGGGTCAGAACAACTCCACGGTAAGCCATAGACTTGGGAATGTGTAGTTGGAAAGATGCAACTTGAAGAGGGACCTGGGGATATTGGTTGACAGTTGACTAAATATGAGTCAGCAGTGTGCCCAGGTGGCCAAGAAAGCCAATGGCATCCTGGCTTGGATCAGAAGCATGGGAGCCAGCAGGAATAGGGAGGTGATCATGCCCCTGTATTCAGCACTGGTGAGGCCATGCCTTGAGTATTGTGTGCAGTTCTGGGCCACTTACTAGCAGAAGGATATTGACACACTGGAGTGTGTCCAGAAAAAGGCAATGGGGCTCATGAATGGCCTAGAACATGTGGCCTGTGAGGAGCAGCTGAGGGAGATGGCATTGTTCAATGTGGGGAAGAGGAGGTTGATGGGAGATGTTGCTGTATACCTTCCTGAAGGGAGGTTGGATATGAGGAGGGATCCAGCTTCTTGGTGGCAAGTGACAGGCCTAGAGGAAATGGTTTCAAGCCAGGGGAGGTTCAGTCTGGATGCTAGGAAATATTTCTTCACAGAGAGAGTTGTCAAACATTGGAAGAGTATGCCCAGGGCAGTGGTGGATCCACCACCCCTGGAGGAGCAGTGTGTGGACCTGGTGCTTAGGGACATGGTTTAGTATTGACCCTTCAGTGCTGGATCAGAGGTTGGACTGAACGATCTTTGACGTCTCTTCCAACTAGATGTTTTTTTGTGTGTGGTTCTGTGTGCATGATTCTACATTTACTAACAGCTAGGCTTAATAGATCCTTCCAGTACTAAACTTTTTCCTTAAATTTCCCTGTAAAATCAGGTGTTGGTGAATATAGATGGCATCAGTCTCTGTCTTCTCCATTGTATTTTTAGTATGGTTTTACTTTTGTTGTATTTGTTTGGAAAATACAACAAATACTGATTCTAAAAGTTGATTGGGCATGTTAGTTGTTCACACTTTCTTCTTGAAACTGCAGTATCTGTTGGTGTTCCCAAGTGAAACCTGACATTTACAAGGACAGTACTACCTATAAGTATGATTTGAAGATGAGGACTAGATTTAATGTCATTCCGTAGTGGTCTATTGGAATTGCTTACAACAATTCAGATAACATTTCTAGAGGTTAAAACTAAGTGGGGTTTACTTGGCTCTTTCATTACTAGAGTATGACACTGTTCTTAAATTACCAGAGAAGAAGTATTGAAGGTCAAATATTTTGAAGTATTCTTTTGCTATATGGAAATGTTCTCTGGGGATTTCTCATAATGAGTTCTGATAAAGGAGTGGGCTGCAACATTTTTTCCCCAGACTAATAAAAGGGCATTAGTATCTTGTAAGATATGTAATAATCTGCTTTATAACATGTTTTAAAAGTGATAATCCTTTCTTTCATCTTCAGTAGTCTGAACACTTTTCACTTGTCCTATCTAGGTGTGACAGTACATCCAAAGCCTGTTCTCGCCCTGCAAAGCTGGGCTGGGGGGAATGGGAGAGGCTGGGATAGAGGGAGCCAGGGTGAGACACCTCCCCTTACCTGGGGCTGTGGGTCAGTAGACTCGCATGAGCTCTTCCCCCAAGCCGTGTGCCTTGCCCAGGCACCATAAGAGACAGACCCTGTGCTAGGGCATGTCTAGACAGAGGACAAATCTTCATTTGTTCCTGGTGCCCACTTCTGTTGTCTGAGCTTTGGAAATGCTCTCTTTTGGAGATGTATGATGCAATTAGAATTGTTTTTTGCATAAAAACAGTTCAGTTGCATGGGGAGTGAGCTCTTTTGGGTCTTCCCTCACACACACAGCTGATGAGCAAGCTACTTCTGTCTAGATAATAGTACCCACTGCCACCAGGCAGGGCAGTGGTCCAGGCTGTGTAGGAATTTGTTACCAGAGGCTCCTCTATAGGAATATTTTTCAGGAGAAAAGCTCAATAGTGCTTGTTTGAAAGAGGATCTGCTACCTGCTGCTTGACCGGTACTAATAAGGATAACAAATAGTAGTATTATATAAAATGTGAGGCTAGAGAGGGCCTAGTTGTAACTGGATGACTGGTGAATAATTCTTGCAGTGCAAAGCAGCTATTCAAGCTTTTCCTGCAGCAGCCGGACCTGCTGCAGAGTAGATGGCTTGTAGGAATTTTGTTCTTCCTCATGTGTTCTTCTGGAGCCCTTTTGGTCTGTAAGAGTTTTTCATTCACAGAGCATCCCTACACGTTCAAGTAAAGCAAGCTCCACCGTGCTGCAGGGTAATGCCAAGAAAACAGAGTGAGTGTCTGAGGAAAAACCGAGCTCAATGTCTCTTCCAAAATGGAGAGCTGGAGTAATTCCTGGTGATGCTCTGGCTAGAAATGTTAAGATATTGCCACTACAGCTATTTACTTCTTCACTTCTGCATCTGCTCACCCTTGAATGTGCTGTCAGTATATCAACTGTTCCATTTTGCCACCTTCAATTGGAAAGCCCCTAAGAGGTTGGACCCAGGGTGGGTGGCCTCCTGAGGTTACGTCTGACCTACACTGCCCTGTGCGCACGATAGTGATTGCAGTGAAACTGCTGCTCTCCTGCCTCTGCTTCTTCTCTGCTAGCCAGCACTAATCAGTTCTATACTCCAAAGTAAAACATCCAAGTTCTTACTTGCAGCTGGATTATCACTGCTGTTTTGAAATCCTGAGCCCAAAGAAACAATTGTTTGCATATAAGCATAAAGAATCTGCATTAAATTACACTTAAGAGCCTTGCATTTCAGTTTGTGAAAATATACGGTGATATTTTTATCAACTTGTGCACGTGGAAGTAAATACCAAGACAGGAGGATGCATGGAGCCTTGGGATTATTGAACAGGCCAGGAGGTGGCAGTCCCTGCCCTTAGGGAGTGCTCGTTTCTTCCTCTCCAAGCCCTAAGAACAGAAGTGCAGAATTAGCAGGCTCTTATTTCACCTACGTCTGCACTCCAGGTTGCAGATGGGTCAGCAAGAACCCTGACTGGACCACAACCAAAGGAGGAGGAACGGAAGGGTGTGGGGAGAAGTCTGCATTTAGCTGAGAGATGAGAAGTAAATTTACAACTAACTGGGTTTTCTGTGACTGTCTTTTACCTTTGCTGCAAGATATTTGGAAGGTGAGATAGCTGCTTTTCCTAGTGAGCAACCCAGAAGATGTCCTTTTATGGTTTACATATACTGTTCCAATTGCTTCCATTGCAGTGAAAAATTGAATTTACTGCCACCACTCGGCATCCACTCAGCTCCATAAGAGAGGCAGGATGGGGTTGTAGGAAGTCAGGGGTTTATAAAACACTAAATTTAACTCCTGTGCCTCAGCTAAAGCAGAGAGCTTGAAGGGTGTGACAGGCCAAGGTAAGAGTAGTATACTGTAGGTGTGAAAGCTAAAAAAAGGAAACCACTGTGGCCTTAATCCCTCCTGTCCATTTTAGCTTTTGCCAGGTCAGGCTGCTTTAAGACTAGATTAAATTTCTAAGAAGGTGCAGCAGCTTGGCCTGAATAGTTCACCCTGTCTCTGTCTTGTTCATCCCAGACCCCTCACACCATTTAATTGCTTTTTTCTCTTAGTCAGTCTTAGACCTGGTGTTTCATAAACAGTGTAATAAAGCATGTTTAAAGTAACAGAAACCAGCAAGCCAAGTGCCCCACGTTGCTTAATTTAGAAGCATAAAATATTTTATTTTTCTTTACATTTCACCAACCTTTGAACCATAATCTCTGTGTTTACTGCAAGTAAACTGCATGTTCTCTTCAGATATTGGTCACTTGTCACACAGAAAGTGGGATAAGATGTGGACTGGAGCTTAGTGAAGTCCTGGTACAGTGTATTAGGTATAGGAAAATGGTTTAGTTGAAGGGGTGGGGAGTTCTCGTAATTCACTGATGGGAGGAACAGCCTTAGGGCCTCTCTGCTCTTACTGTACTTCTTCCCACTCTTTTGGTTCCTTGTTTTTGCTTTTCTGCTGACAACTCATCTCTTCTCAGAAATTACCTGCTTTGTTCCCGGAAGGATTCTATGGGTGTGCTGCTACCCATTTATAAACAGTTTTTTATTCACCAGGAGGGTGTGCATCGTATTTTGAGTGGCACAAGAGAAGGAGCTGTGCAGCTCACTCGCTCAAAGGCTGCCTGCCTGCAGATGTCAGGACAGCCTCTGCAGGACAGCGGTGGGATGCAGCTTGCCCATAGCACCCACGCATGGCTTGAGAAAGCAGTGGACAGTTTGTTAACTCAAGAGCAGCACTTCTCAGAAGCAAGAAATTATGCAAAGAGTGACATTTATTTCATACCAGCTCAAATGCCCCTTCATGTTGAGCATAGCACACTGAGTTCTATCAGCTTGGCTTGTCCAATGTATAACCCAGCACATAGCTGCTATTCTACAGGCACTGGTCCCAGGGCTCTAGGAGGCTGTGCTGTTTCTAGCACACAGCACATCTCACACTAGCTGTTTTTCCAACAGCAGTAAGACAAACTCCCTGGTGTGTGAAAGAGCCATGCAGCTTGGCACAGATAGCATGGCAGTGGAAAGATATGGTACAAAGTCTGGACTGTTCTGGCAGATGGCAAGCAGAAATGTGTCCAAAAACTCATCCTGAAGTTAAAATGTCCCAGGACCTTCAGACAGGATAGCATCTGTATCAGGTGCGGTGTGGAAAACTGAGTGAAAGACCTCAGTCTTAAATCTGCTGGCTTCTGTGGGATATGCTGCTAAAAATTATTTGGGCTATTCATTTGATATGCATTTAGCAATACCTATGTGGGAAACTTAATTTAAACACAAGAAACAACTACAGTGAGGGTGACTGAAAATGCAAACAGTTTGCCTAGAGATGTTGTGGAGTCTCTGTTCCTTAAAGCAACTCAAACCCCAACTGAACATGGTCCTGGGCAGCCAGCTCTGGGTGACTCTGCTCAAGGGCAGGAGAGTTCAATCAGGCCATCTCCAGGAGCCCCTTCTCACCTCTGCAGTCCCGAGTTTCAGCGTAACAACCTCAGTAACACTTCAGGACAGAAAATACAGCTGAAGGCAGCTAAGATCCACCTGCTTCCCCTGGCACTAACACAGCTCAGGAGTGCTCACACCATCTCTAGCCATCAGTTTATTTTCTGCTCTTCCTTTGAGGTTTGGCATGGGCAGCTCTTCTCATTGCCACCACCCACCCATGAGGAATAAGTCCCCCATATCATACATTAGAGATTGGGGGACTTCAGGCCAGAGCTGGGCACATGCCACGTCAAAAAGATAGGCATAAGGAAGCTCCGTCCTGCCAAGCTGGGTGGAGGATCAGGTAGCTGGATCACCTTCTCTCATTGCCTGCCCTGGAAAGGCAGGTTTTAATTGCTGCTTCCTCGCCAAGCCACGCTGTGTGGGAGTGGGAGGATTATCAGTCTTGCAGATGACACGAATTAAAGCTCAGATGTAATTAACTCTGAATGTACCTGTAAGAGATTTAGAAGGCAGGAAAAGCATTCAGTGACAGGAACTAGGAGGTATTTCAGGCAGTGAGAAGCCCCAAAAGACTAGCCAGTAACATTCCCCAATCAGTCTGGCAGACTTAAGTAGACACCACCCAATAAATTTTACTGCTAACATTTGGGCTGATGCTTGGGTCTTGAAATACAGTTCTTTTGAAGCAGGCACACCTCCTAAGTGGTGATACCCTGACCCTGGAGGTGTTTGCAAAGTGTCAAGGACACAATGGCTGCTGTAAGGGTCTCCCTAGAATTTTCACTTCTCTGGGGTGAAAACCCAAACTCTCGGCCTTTCCTCATATAAGAGGTTCTTCAGAGCTCTGGTTATCTTTGTAGATGCTTCTCTGGAGTCACTCTGCAAGTCCACATCTTTCTTATGCTGGGAACCCCAGAGCTGGACACTGCTCCAGGTAGCATCTCACAAGAGTGGAGTAAAGGGAGTCACCTCCCTCGACCTGCTGCGCATGCTTCTGTTGATGCAGCCCAGCATATGGCTGATTTTATAACTGAATTAAGATCCCCACACTAGGGGTAGGCCAATAAACTGCAGCTCAGCTGACAGCATGTGAGACAACACTTGGAGAACTAAAGAAGCCTGGAAGGATGCAACAGTGCTGGGTTAGTAAGGGGCAGAAGAGGCCCTCACACATGTGCAGGAGCAGCAATGGGAAGGGAATGTGTCACGGAGGTAAAGGTGGAGTTGTCGTTCTCCACGTCCTCACCTGAGGAAACTAGAGCAAATTTGCAAACCTACTGTTTAAGTGTTGGGGGTGTAACCAACCACCTTCCGCTGCTCTTACTCCTTCATCCCTGCACTGGTGGATGTTTAATTGTAGATAAAGCTATCTTGTGGGTATCTCAACAGGAGTTTACACCATCGTAATCAACACCACAAAAGCCATTCAACCAAAATACATGTCCTTGGATTGCCAACTTTTCTTCTTTTTAGGTTAAAATAACTAAAACCAACTAAAAAATAAGTTTTGTTTGTGCAGCACGACATCCGTCTGCTAAAAGGGCGATTCTCTTCACGGTCTTATAGGACACCGAGATGCTTTTCCTCGGTGAGGACACCAGAGGGACCCAGCTACTCGCTTTTGTTGGCAGCTGTCTCCGGGAGCTGGTTCCCGAGGCATTTTTGCACCGCCGGTCACAGCCCTGCCATGGGCAGCGTCCCCGAGTCACATGCAGCAACTGTCCTGCAAACCGCTCGCAGCAGCCTGCGGGTTCCCCTGGGTTTGTAGGAGGCTAATTCCTCCCGTCAAATACACGTGCTCCTCGGCTACCTCATTGCGCAACAGTGCCCGGGGATGGAGCTGCACCAGCTCTCAACTACACACAGCTGTTACCTACGTTTGTTACTTCAAACAAAGTTTTAAAAAACCCTAAAATGTCCTCATAGGGCAAGTGCGGAAATGTAAAAGTAAACAAAGAGGCTTAAAGATTGCTACCCACGTGCTGCTAGAGTACTACATATAACCAAAATTTAGGACCTAAGAATGTCAACTTGGTAGAGTTTTCGCTTGTTCATCAAAATGTGACTGTGCAGAACATGTGTCCAGCATCACAGTGCTCATTACTGTGCAGTGGCTGGGGAAGCTGAAGTGAAGGGAAAATAAACACGCCCAATCCAGCAGCTCAAAGGTTGCTCTTTGCTACCAGGAACATCATTGACCGGACTCTAATCACAGAAAACAGATTCTGTTATTACCCATGGCCCCGATTCCCTTTGCCAAATAGTTGTGGTGTCCCCAGTCACATATTCCTCGGAGAAATACTTTCTTCTTGACATCCAAAGATGTTGCCAAGTTACTAACATAAAAACAGTCCTTCTGATGTATCTTTCAGTCCCAGTAGCCCAAAGTATTGCACTCACCAACAGCCACGATGGCAGGTTTTTGGTTTAGGGAGGATAGTGTTTCTTGCTTGAGTGTTTTGTTTTGGGTTTGACACATTCACTCCCATGTCCATTGCTTGGACAAACTCCTCAGGATTGCAACAGCAATTAACCAAGCTCCAAAATCCTAGTTCCCTCATATTTCCTAGAGCCCCTACAATAGCCTCTGTTAGAACACAATCTTTATTAAAAGCTTTACTGTATGTAAGCAAACTTCATACAGTAAGCAAGATATATTTACAAGCCTTAAGATAGTTCTGACCCCTTTTTGCTTGGCTTTTTGTTTGACCCTTGTTTTCAAGGTAGCAAAACACCAACTCACAACCCTCATATCCCTCAGCACCACATCTGATTCAACCATCTCCCTGGAGAGTCTCTTCCAGTGTTTGATAACTCTTGCTCTGAGCAAGTTTCAAGGATTAAGCTTTCTGTTTGAGAGAAGTCAAATCTCTGCATTTTAGTTATTCTGGATTTTTTTATTTGAACGTGAAAATAAATTTGAACAACACAAAGCCTTGAAACAAGCTTAGGGGAGGAACTGGTTTCACCCTGGCAAACTACACTGACACATAGACAGACCCACAAGGAACACTGGATCCACATGAATATTCAGAGCTGAATTTTTTATTTCCCAGTGCCAGCAACATTTGAAATAAATAATGGGCTTCCAGTTTAGCCACTGTCCCAAAGAAGTGAGTCAGCTGTGTGTGACACTGGTACGTTTTCAGTCCATTTGTGTGTTTTACATCCCCACACACACTCAGATGAGAGGTATGCCCTGCAAATCTTCAGCAGTATGAAGATGCTGGTACTAGACTTCCAGGCTAAATGAGCTGGACACGTCTTCCAGCATTTATCACCACATTGTATACAAGGCAGCTATAGCAAATCCTCCAGAAGTATTACCAATAGGCATCCCAAGCTGCACATCTAATAAGATGAGAGGGAAAAGAATCCCTAAAGTTCAGCATCTTAAACTGGAAAACAGATGAAAACCCAGCTCCTAGTTCAAGCAAAAAGTTACAAACCTTTCATCATCAAATACAACCACAGCACGCATCCATGAAAAGAATGGATGGATGGGATGTGTCAACAACTCTTTCCTGAGGCAAACACACTGTGGAGTCTCTCTCCCCACATTACATATTCTTTCCCAAAGCAGACATCTATACCTATTTTTACATAGCATGTCCCACATTCCTCATGCCCACCCACATGTGTTTTATCTTGGTTTCATACATCAGCCTCTTACCATCCTACTTTACCATTTCTGTTCAGCTCATCTGTTCCTCTCTGTCCTGCTAAAGACTTAACTTATCCCCTGTGGGTTGGTGATTTGCATCTCATCTGCCCCTTCTACTTTTGGAAGCAGCATCCAAATTTGGGATAAATACGCTGTATATTCACTTCAAAGCTGTAGGGAAAAGCTGGATGGAGTAAGTGGTAGCAAAAGTCAACAGAGCAAGTTCTCTGGAACTGGTTTGGTCTGGTAGGACAGAGGACCTTGAACCTGCCTCTCTCGCCTGCTACCCACTCCTATCAGACAGGGGCAAGCAACTCAGAATCAGTAGATGCTTCAGAGTGAGCACAGCTCCTATGACAATGCAACAGCACAAACAGACTTCAATGCATTTACAGTAATTGTGTACATTCAAGCTTTACATTCACACATACACACACAAAAAGCTATTTTATATGAAATCTGACTATAGGAGGCCCAAATTTCTGCAGATCCATACCCACCTCCCCTCAAAAAAAAGCAATCTCGTTAGGACCTGTGAATTTCTTCAGTGTCTTTGCTATTCAGTACTTAGAAATTCCCATTATGTATTCTCAGATGTATGCAGCTATCTGCATGATTGCAGCCAAGGTACATGTGCTGGACTTAAGGAGTTTCCTATTGTCCCTTAGCACTCTCCCCTCTTCTTCAAAGCATTCAGCAAGCACAGAAATAGTACTACCCAGTCTGAATATGCTTATCATTACAACTTAGAGATATGATCTTTCCATTACTGATCTTACAGCTGGTCAGCAAAGCCAGATGTTTTACGTAAGATGCCAGTCATGTACTACCTTTCTTTGATTTGCAAGAGTCTTCTTCTTTAGAGAAACAGCTGAGAGAGACTTCATCTTTCCCTTGTGCAGTGTTTGATTTTACTATGCAAAATGACCACATGATAATTTTAAAACATCAGGTTTACACAGGATGGCTGCAAATGCTAGGAAGGTTTCTTCCTTGTTCAGTGTTAGATGGCAATGACAGAGAACATGTAAGATATTACACAAGACATACCCAAGTGCACTAGGGCGGGCAGATTTCATCCAGATATCCAGATGTAACTTTTTCTGAATCAGCCACAGACAAGCACGTGCAGGGGAGGTTTTTACAATGGTAGATGCAGAGCCAGCCTTACATTTCTTTGATTACCATACAGGCATTACAAAGCTCATGAAAAAGCTGAGGGAAATTGTGTGGCATCTGGTATGTGTTGGCAGCTGTAGATTCCACCAATCTTCTGCCATCTTCAAACACCTCAGAATTCACTAGGAGCCATTTAAGAGCTCCTGTTTTACAAATTCTGTTTGAAAGGGCTTTCATTTTGCAGCTTATGTACCTGACAGAAAGTGGTGAAAAAAAAAACAGAGCTGCCTCTATAGCCAGTCAGTCTAAACTCTGTAATGTTTTTGGGGAGAAAATAACGAAGACAAGGATCACCACACATAGACTGTTGTTTTGTTTTGTTTGTGTTTTTGTTTGTTTGCTTGGTTGGGCATTTTTGTTTGGATTTCGTTTGTTGTTGGTTTGTTCCTTTCCAGGTTGCAGACAATCTAAAGAACAGAACAAGACAAAACCCCCACCAATACAAACACCCCTCCAAAACCCTTTATCATGGAGGTTCTTATGAATTAGATGCTACAGGGTAGCTGTTACCAAAGTTACAAAGACTACAAATAACCACATAGTTTTCAAGAACCTTTATACATATTTCTTTTTTAATTAGATTAGCTTTGCAAGCAACTTGAGAGCTCTTTCATAATGAACACTGCTTTTCAAATTACACAAGTTTATAGGCAACCTGTAAATGAATCCTGAATTTCTTTGCCTGCTATAGATAAACGTCTCATATTTCACAGCCAGCTAACATCATGAATAAAAATAGCATTATGAAGCTTTATCTTTAACCAGGACTAGACACATACAGATCATAAAACAGTTTAAAAAATAGTTTTAAATCAAGGACCTGCTTGGTGATGCTCAAGACTGAATATTCAACCCACATGAAATGAACAGTTTCTAAAGGACATGGAAGAAATGGCTGACCTGATTTGTTGACCCTATTGTAATGACTTACATGGAGTGAAAAATTAAGCACTTTTTAAACCTCTCTGGCAAGCACAAACCTACAGTGTGATTAGAATAGGATACGCCATGTAACTGTGTAAGTTTGAATTACAGAGGGACTGAAATGAGTTTAAAGGCTTATGCTTGCATTTCTAAAACAAAACCAACCAAACCTCCTTTAAGGTAGTATTAAAGAAGAAGTAGAAGAGGTGGCTTTTTTTTTTTTGCTTGTTTCATTGGTAGCCTACACGCACTGCAGACCAGACAGTAATGAAGATTTGCGCTCCTTGGCCAGGTTGGCAGAGGCACTTACAGTAAAGGGATCCTGTCTATTTCTCTGGGAAGAAAAGAGGAAGAAGGAAGAGAACAGTGAAGGGCAAAAACATGCTAAAAAAAGCAAAGCAAAATAAAAATAAAACTGGGATTTCTGTTGGTTCCGCTAAATGATATACCAATACTGAATTTCCCCCCACTTCTGTCAGTTTGTTATTAAACAATGAGCTTTTTCATGTTTTACATGAACAACAGTAGCCTTTTTAATAAAAAATTACTGAGCTTTCCATAGAAAAGGTCTCCAATTGAATACAAACTATACAGATGTTAAAATGGTCACAGGTTGTAATATATACAGAAATATTTCTGTACACTCACATTGTTTTGGCTAAGTAAGGAAACAAGGGACAGATAGAAAACTGCAGTGGGTGAGTTCATCAACTCCCAAACTTCGGCAATATGAATGCTTGTCTATTATAGGTTTGCTTTTGTTGTCTGAAGCTTTTCAAGCTCAGGAAAAAAAAAAAAATTTAAATGTCCATCACATCAATTTCTTAAGAATAAGAATATCAAAGTCTATGCACATCTGACTTCTATTCTGTGATGTCCCCTTTCCTTAATAAAATTAAAACAATGTAAAAGAAAGTAAATGTCTTCTTACTAAATCAAAGGGCAGTGCCTTTTTTGAGGAAATCCTTCAGCACAGTAAAAACCTAACGATGTACTGCACAAGGAGCTTACAGTGATGCACTTCAGCTTCAATGTGCTGACCATCTCCTTGATACTATATAATAGATCAAGGTGTCAACTTACAGACTGCATAGGACACCAACCTTTGAAAAGGAAATTAAAAAAAAAATGTGAATTTTAGATATTCTATTAACTTATATACAAAGGAAAACAGGGTGGCAAGTATACTTTAGAGAAGGGAGAAAGCTCAACATTTTCTGTCAAGTATGTAATGAGGTTCTGGGTACCTCTAATAGCCTAGGAAAGCCCTTGTATACTCTTGTAACTTAATGGTATTTACCAGGTCCCCAAAGCCAATGACAGCAACTGATAGTGTCAAGTTCACTTAGTGACAGTCACTTAAAAAAACCCCGAACAAACACCCCTCCAACGGACCACCAAAAACACTTCCTACCCTCCCTCCTTAGAAAACCCCAAACAGAACAAACAAAACTCAAAAATCAAGCCCCCCAAATCAACACAAAAAACAAAACAAAAAAACTACCAAAAAACCCCCCACCCCAAACAATCAGGGGAAAAAAACCAAAACAACAAAACCCCACCAAAAAACAGAAAACAAAGAGGCAGAAACTCCCCTTCCATGGATTAAATGAACAAAACCCACGAACTGA